>CAWUFW010008033.1:600000-938136 GCA_963921515.1 Calotriton arnoldi | reverse complement strand
AAAGCTATCCTAGTGGTAGCTATGGAGAGCAGCCTTCAGGCTAAGTCTTGAAGGAATGTAAAGCCGCTTGTTTTACCAGTCTATAATCTCTTGAGTGACCAAATGAAAGAGGACCACACCAGGTATATATTCAAAATATATGTATTTATTGCTAAACACACCCCTCTAGTCTCTTTATGAGGCTAGAGTTCAAAGTACATAAGTTATAAGTTAGTTATCTACAGTAATAGCACAAATACACGTTTGAGCCCTAGGGGCGTACCAAACCATATACCAATAAAGTGGTATAAGAACCACGACTGAGCTAGACACAGGGCCTAGAGCCTGTAGAAGTGCTTGGACCACAAGGAACCACCCAAGGTAGTGACACAGGGGACCCACGGGGACGCGTGCAGTGTATGAACACAGCCGCGAATCGCCGTTGACTTCTATGGGGAAAGTCGCGGTTGGAATTTAAAAGAAAAGGGACACTTAGAGGAGGACTTGGAGCAAACCCTTTGAGAACTAGGCTGTTCTAGTGTCAATACCCACGGGAGCACCGGAGTACTCGAGTTACCTCACCCAGGGGAGCCGGGTGCATAGGTGTCTTTCGGGGTCGGGTTTCGTCGTCGCTTTCAATGGCGATCTGCTGCAAAGTGCTGCTAGCGGCCAAGTCGAAAGTGTTCGGGTGGATCCAAAGGTGGATCGAAGATTTGAAGAACCTGAAAGCAGAGGGGACAGAGTCTGGGTCACTAGCCAGTGACCAGGAAGGCGATGAGCAGATGCCCACCGCTGTCGAGTGCTTCAAGTAGGTTGACGGTCGTCTTGACTCTTTAGCCACGAGGTCCAGGAGGTGTCGACGATGACCAGGAGCTGGATTCGAGCTGTCCCACGACGTCTGTCGATTGCAGGGGTGTCGGCGACCGGATTGGACCCAACAAGCCTTGGCAACGGCAAGTCTCATGGAAATGGAAGAAGGACGATGGTGCAGACCAGCAAGGACTGTGGGACTCACCCACCAAGGATAAGTCAGGGCACACCTAGAGCAACTAGGGAGCCCAAGCAGAAGAAGATTGGCCTTCGGGAGGGCCTACTAGCCAACAGACTAGCGACCGCAAAGGAGCCTTGAGTGGACGCACTTGGAGCTGGCTCACAGGACACTCGTGGAGTGGAGGCCAGTGATCTTCGGTGCAGTCGGTGCTGGAGACTGGGGCTACTCGAAGCCCAAAGCACAACTTCATGAGAGACCCAGAAGAGGATGCACTTACAAAAGTACGCAGTGTCCAGGGGTCACGGTTCCACGTTACCCACGATAGCCATGGGCCTCAGCTTTTCTGGAGACTCAGGGTAGCCTCGGGGAAGTCTGGAAATCCACCTCTGGTGATGCAAAGACTTCGGCGTCCGGCGGGAGCTTCGGCGATGCAGACCGGACAATTGCTTCTTTGGTGCCTGCCAAGCAGGGGAGTCAGTCCTTGACCCCAAGGGAGATTCTTCAGTCCTCTAATCTTGAAGTAGAGCGTCGAAGGTCCAGGATTCTGTGTCAGAGTTTCGTCCAGGTTAATCTAAAGTCCTAAGGACCGGGGTCCCATACTTATACTAAGGTAGGGGGTTGGACATACTCTGTGGACCCACCTATGGGAGGGTCAGGGCAGAGGGGTGGTTACACCCCTTTCCCATTGTCCAGTTTCACGCCAGAGCAGGGGCTGGAAGCCCCTGAGCCGGTTTGAACTGGGGTATGCACAAGGACACCAAATGTGCCCCCAGTGCAGGACTTCAAAGCACCAGAGAGTGCTCCCGCCCAGCCCCAATACACACTATCCTGTCTGGGGAGGTGGTTACACCTCCCTGGGACAGGAAACCTATTGTCCAGGCCTCCCCTACCGGAGTTTCGGTCAGCAGCAGGAGGCCAGACTCGTGTCTGTGGCAGCGGCATCCATTTTGTGATGCCAGGGCTTGGAAAGAAGTTACCGGGCAGGCCGGTGTGTACATGTCTCTCCTCTAGAAGGGTGGAATGCTACCCCCGCCGCCAGAACTGGCGGGGGGTAGTATTCCAAGATGTTTGACACCAAACACGACATGTTTCCGTGCAGCCATCCCAAAGTTAGCATTTAACGCGAGGTTATAATGCGCTTAAGAGTATATGGTCAGGCTGCACTACAAACAGCATCAGAGAAGGGTCTCCGAACGCTGCAGAGGGGCCCTGCTCATGCAGGGGCACCCTCTCACATAGGAACCACGCACTCTGCCTCCAGGATTGATAAGGCCTGCCATAGGAGTGACTTATAGGTTTATATGTGTGTATGTATGTAGTGATATAGGTAGCCTATATCACAGTAAGGGGTGCATGCACCACCTTACCCAGGCTGCAGTAGCAGACCTGTGGTGTCCTTTTGGCTGGCCTTCCAGGGGTGGCACAATACATGCTTCAGCCCCTGGCAAGCCTCTGAGGTACCTATGCCCTGGGTACATAGTATACCATATACTAGGGACTTATAAGGGCACTCCAGATTCCAATCAGAGATGTGCCTAAGGCACATGGAAACCATTTTAGAGAGGAAGCAGCTCGGCTGGGGTTCTGATTAGCAGGGCCCCAGCCAGACTAAGGTCGAAAAACAGTGAAGCATCAGCAAAAAGTGGGGGTACCCATGTGAAGCAGATCCTACTCTCCTACACAACCCCCCAAACGTAGGGACATTAAAC
This sequence comes from Calotriton arnoldi, assembly GCA_963921515.1. Lineage (NCBI taxonomy): Eukaryota > Metazoa > Chordata > Amphibia > Caudata > Salamandridae > Calotriton > Calotriton arnoldi. Next base: position 935,457 of record CAWUFW010008033.1, on the reverse strand, counting down.
TAACCTTGCCCAGTTAAGTCTTCATGTACTAAGTGGAAGTACCTAGAGAGTCCATCTGCATTGGCATGGTTACTCCCACGTCTATGTTCCACTGTGAAGTCCATCCCCTGTAGGGAAATGGACCACCTAAGCAGTTTGGGGTTTTCACCCTTCATTTGTTTTAGCCATAAGAGGGGCTTATGGTCGGTTTGAACAAGGAAGTGAGTACCAAACAAGTATGGCCTCAACTTCTTCAGAGCCCAGACCACAGCAAAGGCCTCCCTCTCAATGGCTGACCAACGTTTCTCTCTAGGGGTCAGCCTTCTGCTAATAAAAGCTACTGGCTGATCCTGACCTTCATCATTCAATTGTGACAGTACAGCCCCTACCCCCAATTCAGATGCATCTGTTTGGACAATGAACTTCTTGGAGTAATCAGGACTCTGTAGAATGGGAGCAGTGCACATGGCCTGCTTTAGGTCATCAAATGTCTTTTGACAGCTAACTGTCCACTGAACCTTTTGGGCATTTTCTTGGAAGTTAAGTCATTCAGGGGTGTCACTATTGATCCATACCCCTTGACAAATCTCCTATAGTACCCAGTCAGGCCTAAAAAGGCTCTCACCTGAGTCTGGGTAGTTGGAGCAGTCCAGTCCATGATGGTCTGGATCTTGCTCTGCAGTGGTTGAACCTGGCCTCCACCCACAAGGTGGCCCAGGTACACAACCTGACTCTGCCCTATCTGGCACTTTGTGGCCTTGATAGTCAGGCCTGCTTTCTGCAGGGCCTGCAAAACATTTCTGAGGTGGACCAGGTGATCCTCCCAGGTGGAGCTAAAGACAGCAATATCATCTAGATATGCTGCACTATAGGCTTCCAGACCTGTAAGGACTGTATTCACCAACCTCTGAAAAGTGGCAGGTGCATTCTTCAGACCAAAGGGCATCACCACAAATTGATAATGCCCACTAGGGGTTGAGAATGCTGTCTTTGGCTTTGCATCATCAGCTAGTCTGATCTGCCAGTAGCCAGCTGTCAGGTCAAATGTGCTTAGATACTTGGCTGAGGCCAAAGTGTCTATTAGCTCATCTGCCCTAGGTATTGGATGGGCATCAGTCCTAGTGACTGCATCGAGACCCCTGTAGTCCACACAAAACCTCATCTCTCTTTTCCCACCATTGGTGTGAGGTTTTGGCACAAGGACCACTGGACTAGCCCAAGGGCTATCTGAGGGTTCAATAACTCCCAAATCCAACATCTTCTGGACTTCTGTCCTGATACAGTCCCTGACATGGTCAGGTTGCCTATAAATCTTATTTTTAATAGGCAGACTGTCCCCAGTGTCCACTTCATGAGTGCACCAGGTAGTCTGACTGGGTGTCAGTGAGAATATGTGCCTGAACTGATTGAGCACCTGTCTGCAATCACTTTGCTGCTGGGCAGTGAGGCTGCCTGCCAAGGCTACACCATCCACTGACCCATCATCAGGGTTCTGTGAGAGCAGGTCAGGGAGTGGGTCACTCTCTTCCTCCTGTCCCTCATCAGTTGCCATGAGCAAGCCCATGTCTGCCCTGTCCACATATGGTTTTAACCTGTTGACATGGAGAACCCTGTGGGGACTCCTGGGTGTTCCTAGGTCTACTAAATAGGTAACCTCACCCTTCTGTTCAACAATGGTATGGGGTCCACTCCATTTGTCTTGGAGAGCTGCTGGGGCCACTGGCTCCAACACCCACACCTTCTGTCCTGGCTGGTAAACAGTCAGTACAGCCTTTGGTCATGCCAGGCTTTTTGCAGTTCCTGGCTAGCCTCAAGGTTTTTATTTGCCTTTTTCATGTACTCAGCCATCCGGGAGCGGAGACCAAGTACATAGTCCACTATGTCTTGCTTTGGGGGCTTGAGAGGTAACTCCCATCCTTCCTTCACCAAGCACAATGGACCCCTGACAGGGTGACCAAACAAAAGTTCAAAAGGGCTGTAGCCAACCCCTTTTGAGGCACCTCCCTGTATGCAAATAAAAGGCAGGGCAAGAGTATGTCCCATCTTCGCCTAAGCTTTTCTGGGAGCCCTTTAATCATGCCCTTCAAGGTTTTGTTGAATCTCTCAACTAAACCATTGCATTGTGGGTGATAGGGTGTGGTGAACTTGTAAGTCACTCCACACTCCTTCCACATTGCTTTTAAGTATCCAGACATAAAGTTATCACCCCTGTCTGATACAACCTCCTTAGGGAAGCCCACTCTTGAGAAAATTCCCAGGAGGGCTCTTGCCACCACAGGTGCTGTAGTGGTCCTAAGGGGAATAGCCTCTGGGTACCTGGTGGCATGATCCACTACCACCAGGATAAACCTGTGCCCAGATGCTGTTTGGGGATCCATGGGACCAACAATGTCAATCCCCACCCTTTCAAAGGGAACCCCCACCACAGGTAGTGGTATCAGGGGGGGCCTTTGTAGTGCCACCTGCCTTGCCACTGGCCTGGCAGGTTACACAGGAGCGACAAAACTCTTTGGTGTCTTCAGACATGTGGGGCCAGTGAAAGTGAGGGACAATTCTGTCCCATGTCTTGTTCTGGCCCAGGTGACCTGCTAAGGGAATGTCATGGGCTAGGGTCAATAGGAAGCCCCTGAACTTCAGAGGTATAACCAACCTCCTGGTGGCACCAGGCTTGGGGTCTCTACACTCTGAGTACAAGAATCCATCATCCCAATACACAGTATGGGGACCACTAGCTTTCCCAGCAGCCTCAGCAGCAGCTTGCTGTCTGAGGGGTTCAAGAGAGGGGCAGCTCTGCTGCTCCTGGCTCAGATCTGCCCTGGAAGGGCCCCCTGTCCCCAAGAACTCAACCTGGTCAGGTTCAAGCTCCTCTGGGACAGTTCCTTCCTCAGGACTGAGATCATCCCCCTCAAGAGACTGATGTTCCTTCTGAGCCAAGGGGAAGGCACTGCCTTTACCCTACTACTCCTCTTCTTGGAGGGCACTTGGTCCATTATTCCAGAATCCAAGGCCTGTTCAGTGTTAGACATTTTGGCTTGTGACCTGGTCACAGCAAACACATCTGCAGGGATGCCCAGCATTTCTGCATGGGTCCTGAGCTCCACTTCTGCCCAAGCTGAAGTTTCTAAGTCATTGCCAAGCAAGCATTCAACGGGTAGGTCTGCACTTACCACAACCTTCTTAAGGCCAGTTACCCCTCCCCAGGAGAAGTTAACAACTGCCAGAGTATGGTCTGTTCTGACGTTGCTAGCATTGGTCACTTGGTACATTTCACCAAGTATAATCTGCCCAGGATTCACAAGGTCTTGTGTCACCATGGTGACACTTGCCCCTGTGTCCCTAAATGCCAAAGCCTCTTTTCCATTGATTAAGGGCTGTTGCCTGTACTTGCCCAGATTACTGGGACTCACAGAGGAGGTCACATCCATGCCTCCATCACAGACTAGGACAGCCTGAGTGAGTTCTCTGACTAGGTCAGAGCTCATCTCCTTACCCAGGGTCAACCCTACTAAACCCTTGGCTTGTGTAGTCCCACCACCAACTGTAACTGCACTAGGGGGAGCAGGTGCCTTAGGGGCAATGGTGGGGGCTGGAGTAGAGTCTTTGGACTTGGTGCAATCACTGGTCCAGTGGGTCTTTTGCTTACAGACCTTGCACCATGGTTTCTTTTGGCCTCTTCCTTGTTAGACTGTGAAGCCCCACCTGAAGAAGATTTTTGGGGCCTTGTGAAGACTTTTGGTCTTTACCCTTCTCCCCACCCTTATCAGAGTTTTTCGAATCTTGCTTCTTAGGGTCACCACCTTGGTTCTGTACCCTCTGCCTCACCCTGGTTCTGACCCATTTGTCTGCCTTCTTTCCCAATTATTGGGGAGAGGTCAGATCAGAGTCCACCAGGTGCTGATGAAACAGCTGATTTTGACAATTGTTAAGGATCTGCTCCCTCATGATAAGATTGTACAATCCTGTGAAGTCACATACCTTACTGCCCAATAACCAACCTTCCAGAGCCTTGGCAGAACAATCAACAAAGTCCACCCAGTCTTGAGTCTGTGCCTTCTGGGTATCCCTGAACTTTAACCTGTATTGTTCAGTGGTTAGGCCAAACCCATCAATCAGAGCACTCTTCAAGACTTTGTAATTATCAGCATCCTCCTCTCTAACAGTGAGGAGCTTATCTCTACCTTTGTCTGCAAAGGAGAGCCACAAGATTGCTGCCCACTGCTCCTGAGGGACCCTCTGTACTTTACAGGCCCTCTCCAGTGCAGTTATCCATTTGTGGATGTCATCCCCACTCTGGTAGGGAGGGACAATCTTGCTCAGGTTTCTATGGTCATAAGACCTTTCCCTATCTCTGGGGAAATTGCTGCCACCATGGGACTCTAGTCCCATCTTTTTCTCTCTCTATAGAGATCTAGGGACTCCCTGTCTATAGCCAATTGCTGTTTTCTGAGCTCAAGCTGGGCTTGTTCATACTGAAGCAATCTCTTTCTCCTTTCATGAGAGGATTCCCTCCTATGAGAGGAGACAGAGGTCCCTATTGAGGTGTCAGAGTGGTTAGACTCCTGAGAAGGAGATCTAGACTTTCTGGGCACACTCAGTATTCTTCCTGGGGGACAAAGGGGAGGTCATTCTGATCCTCCTCCTCCTCCACAGGAGGAATTGGGTTTTCCAGGACAAGGTCATTTTCACCTTCCTGGCCAGTTTCAGAGGGGGCCTGGGTTTCTTCACCCCTGACCCCTTCCTCATCTTCTGCCCCACCCTCTCTGCCTACCCCTTCAGACCCTAGGGGCCTGCTGAGATCATCAGCTAGTAACATCTCCCTGAGGTGTTGGGTACTGGCACTTTTGCCTGCCTTCAACTTCCTAGTATTGCATAATGCTCTCAATTCCAAGAATGGGAGATTATCATACTTGGAGGAAGAAGCCCACTGGCTTCTGGCAAGGACTCACTGGGTCCTGGCTTTGAAGACATTACTAGTGAGGTGTGGTGTATGCACTACCTACTCTAGTGTGGCCTACTAAACTCTCTTGAGTTGTAGAAAGGGTGTGCTATCCCTTAACACACAACTCTAAGTTCAGTAGAACTTACTGTATACTAGCTTGATTTATATGTACCTTAGGTACCCTTAGTGGTTTTCAGTTGATCAATTCAATTGAGATTATCTGGTAAAACAATAGCAAGATGGAATCCCACACGCTGCACACCAATGTGAGAAGTTGGCCTGGCATATGCTGTCCACTAATTATAGTGGGCACCTTGCACCAGTCCAAACAACCCCTTATTGGAGATAGGTTAAAGACAACCTTTATTGAAAGCTATCCTAGTGGTAGCTATGGAGAGCAGCCTTCAGGCTAAGTCTTGAAGGAATGTAAAGCCGCTTGTTTTACCAGTCTATAATCTCTTGAGTGACCAAATGAAAGAGGACCACACCAGGTATATATTCAAAATATATATATTTATTGCTAAACACACCCCTCTAGTCTCTTTATGAGGCTAGAGTTCGAAGTACATAAGTTATAAGTTAGTTATCTACAGTAATAGCACAAATACACGTTTGAGCCCTATGGGCGTACCAAACCATATACCAATAAAGTGGTATAAGAACCACGACTGAGCTAGACACAGGGCCTAGAGCCTGTAGAAGTGCTTGGACCACAAGGAACCACCCAAGGTAGTGACACAGGGGACCCACGGGGGACGCGTGCAGTGTATGAACACAGCCGCGAATCGCCGTTGACTTCTATGGGGAAAGTCGCGGTTGGAATTTAAAAGAAAAGGGACACTTAGAGGAGGACTTGGAGCAAACCCTTTGAGAACTAGGCTGTTCTAGTGTCAATACCCACGGGAGCACCGGAGTACTCGAGTTACCTCACCCAGGGAGCCGGGTGCATAGGTGTCTTTCGGGGTCGGGTTTCGTCGTCGCTTTCAATGGCGATCTGCTGCAAAGTGCTGCTGGTGGCCAAGTCGAAAGTGTTCGGGTGGATCCAAAGGTGGATCGAAGATTTGAAGAACCTGAAAGCAGAGGGGACAGAGTCTGGGTCACTAGCCAGTGACCAGGAAGGCGATGAGCAGATGCCCACTGCTGTCGAGTGCTTCAGGTAGGTTGACGGTCGTCTTGACTCTTCAGCCACGAGGTCCAGGAGGCGTCGACGACGACCAGGAGCTGGATTCGAGCTGTCCCACGACGTCTGTCGATTGCAGGGGTGTCGGCGACCGGATTGGACCCAACAAGCCTTGGCAACGGCAAGTCTCGTGGAAATGGAAGAAGGACGATGGTGCAGACCAGCAAGGTCTGTGGGACTCACCCAGCAAGGGTAAGTCAAGGCACACCTGGAGCAACCAGGGAGCCCAAGCAGAAGAAGATTGGCCTTCGGGAGGGCCTACTAGCCAACAGACTAGCAACCGCGAAGGAGCCTTGAGTGGACGCACTTGGAGCTGGCTCACAGAACACTCGTGGAGTGGGGGCCAGTGATCTTCGGTGCAGTCGGTGCTGGAGGCTGGGTCTACTCGGAGCCCAAAGCACAACTTCGTGGGAGACCCAGAAGAGGATGCACTTACAAAAGTACGCGGTGTCCAGGGGTCAAGGTTCCACGTTACCCACGATAGCCACGGGCCTCAGCTTTACTGGGGACTCAGGGTAGCCTTGGGGAAGTCTGGAAATCTACCTCTGGTGATGCAAAGACTTCGGCGTCCGGCGGGAGCTTCGGCGATGCAGACCGGACAATTGCTTCTTTGGTGCCTGCCAAGCAGGGGAGTCACTCCTTGACCCCAAGGGAGATTCTTCAGTCCTCTAATCTTGAAGTAGAGCGTCGAAGGTCCAGGATTCTGTGTCAGAGTTTCGTCCAGGTTAATCTAAAGTCCTAAGGACTGGGGTCCCATACTTATACTAAGGTAGGGGGTTGGACATACTCTGTGGACCCACCTATGGGAGGGTCAGGGCAGAGGGGTGGTTACACCCCTTTCCCTTTGTCCAGTTTCATGCCAGAGCAGGGGCTGGAAGCCCCTGAGCCGGTTTGAACTGGGGTATGCACAGGGACACCAAATGTGCCCCCAGTGCAGGACTTCAAAGCACCAGAGAGTGCTCCCGCCCAGCCCCAATACACACTATCCTGTCTGGGGAGGTGGTTACACCTCCCTGGGACAGGAAACCTATTGTCCAGTCCTCCCCTGCCGGAGTTTCGGTCAGCAGCAGGAGGCCAGACTCGTGTTTGTGGCAGCGGCATCCATTTTGTGATGCCAGGGCTTGGAAAGAAGTTACCGGGCAGGCCGGTGTGTACATGTCTCTCCTCTAGAAGGGTGGAATGCTACCCCCGCCGCCAGAACTGGCGGGGGGTAGTATTCCAAGATGTTTGACACCAAACACGACATGTTTCCGTGCAGCCATCCCAAAGTTAGCATTTAACGCGAGGTTATAATGCGCTTAAGAGTATATGGTCAGGCTGCACTACAAACAGCATCAGAGAAGGGTCTCCGAACGCTGCAGAGGGGCCCTGCTCATGCAGGGGCACCCTCTCACATAGGAACCACGCACTCTGCCTCCAGGATTGATAAGGCCTGCCATAGGAGTGACTTATAGGTTTATATGTGTGTATGTATGTAGTGATATAGGTAGCCTATATCACAGTAAAGGGGTGCATGCACCACCTTACCCAGGCTGCAGTAGCAGACCTGTGGTGTCCTTTGGCTGGCCTTCCAGGGGTGGCACAATACATGCTTCAGCCCCTGGCAGGCCTCTGAGGTACCTATGCCCTGGGTACATAGTATACCATATACTAGGGACTTATAAGGGCACTCCAGATTCCAATCAGAGATGTGCCTAAGGCACATGGAAACCATTTTAGAGAGGAAGCAGCTAGGCTGGGGTTCTGATTAGCAGGGCCCCAGCCAGACTAAGGTCGAAAAACAGTGAAACATCAGCAAAAAGTGGGGGTACCCATGTGAAGCAGATCCTACTCTCCTACACTCTGACCTCAGAGCGGGCAACCCCTGACCCACTGGTCCTTCCACTGGGGCCAGCGCCCCCCTCACCCTTTTCTCTGGACTCATGCCCCCTCCCAACTGGAGCGGGGCTGCCAGACACCGGAACCGGTGGGATGCTCGTTACAGCAGTCCCCCCCAGTTCCTTAGACACTAGGGGATCACCCTCAATGGATGGCCAGGACCAGGCCCTAGGCCATCCAGATGTCTCTGGTCTTTGCCAACTAACAGAGTGGGGGGCAGTAACCCCTGGTACATAGTAACCATACTCCACTCTTCCTCTCATCAGTGCAGTTCTAAAGAACCACTGATCCTCCAACCTAGGGTCTGCACCCTCGGGTTCACCAGAGGTCTCGGGCGAGGCTCTCCTCCCCCTACTTCTCCTTCTGGGGTCTGGCCCTCTCCTCCCAGGAGAAGCACCCCCAGAACCAAAAACTGTCAGGATGCTGGAACCAGACCTCCTACACAATTCTTCCACCAGTTCAGGGCCTTGACCCTGCAACTGATTCACCACCCTTGGATCTAAACCCTCAGGTTGAACCGGGGTCAGAGGCGAGGACTCCCTCCCTCTGCACCCCCTTCCAGAGTTCTGTACCATCCCACCTGGAGTGGTACCCCTAGAAGACAAACCGGTCAGGACACTGCTTACAGTCGTCCTTCCCTCCAGGTCAGGCAGGACCTGAACCTGGCCTCCCAACCCAGGGACTGAACCCTGCAGCTGAGCACCTGCCTGGCACACCAGGACTTCCTTGGGAGCATGCATACCCCCCCTGAGGGCAACACATGACTCATGTGTTGCGTGACAGTCTGCCTGGCGCAGATCTCCCGACCACTGTCCACCTGACAGTGCGCAAAGATCCCCCAGGACAGAAGTGGTGTCACCATGGTCACTGCTAGGAGGCTCAGCCCTTCTGGCTGGCCTCTGACTCACTGGTTCTCCCACTGGGGAACACATCCCCCTCTCACCCCTCACTCTGGACTTCTGCACCCTCCCAACTGGAGCGGTACTGCCAGACACCAGAACCACTGGAGCTCTGTTTACAGAGGCTCCAGGGTCTCCTGTCAGTAGGAGATCTCCCTCAACGGACGGCCTACCAGTACAGTCTAGGCTCCCCACCTGGTGTTCCCTCCTGGAACCACCCAGGCTCCGGGACCGGGTTTTGGGTACCTTGGGCCGCAGCCCATTCTCACTCCTTCTCCGCAGAGACAGGACGTGAGTCCCTACACCCTTCCCATGACACCGGGACCTATCTGGGCTATCACAAACCTTTCCCACCACTCTTGGTTGGGAAATACCTAAGCCACTTCCTCCAGGATCACCCCAGATGCTTCTCCAGACCCTCTGGAATCCACCAAAAGGTCTGCCTCCAGTGCAAGCTCCCTGGGGTCAGAGAACTCACACTCCACTGGGTGTTGGCATAGCTCTGGAAAACAGGGACTTAAAATATGCTCTCCAACAATTGAATCACACAGCCCCACACAGGTGTTAACCAAACTACCCTTAACCCAACCATCCAGTGCCTCAAAAAAGTACCCCACAACATTCTCACAAGACTGGCGAGACAGTGTCTGACTGTTGCTGTCCCTCAACCCATACTCTTCTGGCTGGTCTTCATACTCACTTACCAGGGCTTCTACCATGGGGGAACCCCTCTCCCTGCACCTCTCATCTAGAGTCAGTAGAGTGTCCCTCCCACTACCAGGAATATGATCCCCTGTGCCAGTTCCCCAATCTACCTCAGGGACACTACGCACCACTGGAGTAACCTCACAATCCTGAACCCCCTGGTGTATGTCAACCCCTTCCTTGAAGTAGGGCCCCAAATCTGTGTGTGTGTGTACCTCATCCTCAGTACTAGACACTACATTTTTGCTGCCACCATCTGGGCTGGACAAAGCCCTACCGGCTTCCCAATCCAGCTCCAGCTCTCTCATTTTAAGCTAATGATCCAAGATCATCCTCCTTTCCTCCATGGCTATTCTTTTGTCTTCCCTCTCACTTTCCATCCTGAGTTTCTCTAATTCGAACTTCCTTGCTTCCCGCCTGTCCTCCAGCTCCTCTGGGGACAAGCTACTGCTGCCTTGCCTGGAGGGTCCCCCCCTCCCGAAAGCACATCCACCCTAGAAATAGGCTCCTCTGCCTCTCCACTGAGATCACCAGATTGCCCACTGGCATGCCTGGCTGCTACCCAGGTCCTCAGCGCCTTTTGTAGCTCATCCTTCCTGGTGAGGCCTCTGACCTGGACTTTCAGGTTTTTGCAAATCGATTTTAACTCCTTGACATTGTAGGCTTCCAATCGATCCTCCTCAAAGGCAATTTCTACTGATGCAATTGATGATACTATTGATTCAGGCATGTTGAAGTAGCAAGTTCAAACTGGCAAGATCAAAAATAGGCCAACAAGAAAAAGAACCTGTATGTGGTACGTAATGGTCTGCAATATGGTAGTAGTGCACACCAATCACTGTAAGTCAAGTGCAAACACAAGTCCTATCCTCACCGCTGACAACCAATGTTAGAAATGGGATCTCTAGTTGGCAAGGGCTTGCACCTTTGTCCAAGTAGGGACCCTTCTTCCTAGTCAGGGTAAGGGAGTTACACTCCTAAAATAACCCCTGCTCACCCCCTTGGTAGCTTGGCACGAGCAGTCAGGCTTATTCTAGAGGCAGTGTGTAAAGCATTTGCACATAACCAACAGTAATACAGTGTAAGCACTACAAACTGACACCACACCAGTTTAGAAAAATATCCAATATTTTTATATACTTTAAAACAAGACCAAATACGATAAAAATCCACAGTACAGTACTTTAAAAATGATTACGTTGCAAGATAACTTCTTCTTTGCAGGAATATTTCGAAAACAAAGTTCGTACGAGTCGGTAGCTCCGTCATAGTCTACCGCGATGCTGAAAACCACAGAGTCTAACAGTTCCAGCCGACCGCGTCGATACGGGCCAGCAGAGTCGTGAACAGACTCGGTCACAGTACCTTTTCTCGTTGTGGCGGGCACGGAGTGTGCGAGCCGGTCGGCGTACGTCGCGGTTGCGGGGCAAGATGGAAGCGGTGCAGGGCGCGGTGTCCTCTCGATGCGGTGCAGGCAGCGGCTCGGTGACAATCGTGTAGACGGAGTCAGTGAGTCCAAGGCGTGCGGTGCAGGGTGAGACGGTGCTCGATGCGGTGCTGGCAGGTTGCGATGCAGGCGACCAAGCCGGAGTGCGGGAGCTGGCGTCGGCCAGCGGTTCGAGTCGGTCACGAGTGTTGAGCCAGTTGCAGCGACAGCGTCGGTCTGGTCCGGCTGGCACAGTGAAGCGATGCGATGCGAACTGCGGTGCCCACAGGTCACGGTGCAAGCAGCGGCTCGGTGGTGATGCCGTCGGACGTCGTCGTCGGTGAGACCAGGGTTGCGGTGCGAGATGCGGACGGTGCTGTCTGCGGTGCAAACAGGACACCGGGCCAGCGATGGAGTCGGTTGACGGAGTCGGTTGCGGTTCCCTTCCTCTGTGGCAACTGAAACAGCGTTCCAGAAGCGGTACCCAGAGGCTTGTGAAGTCTTTGCAGTCCCTGAGACTTCTTAACAGGAGGCCAGCTCGGTTTCAAACCCTTGGAGATACTCAGCACAAGTTCGTAGAAAGTTCAGTCCAGTCCTTTCACTGCCCAAGACAGAAGCAGCAGCTGCAGGCCAACCCAACAAAGCAACAACACAGCAAAGGGACAGTACTCCTCCTGGCAGCTCTTCCAGCTCTTCGTCTTGGCAGGTTCCTTGATTCCAGCGAGATCTAAATTCATGGGGTCAGGGCCCCAATATTTATATCCCAAATTCCTTTGTTCTCTGAAGGCAGAGAGGCCTTTGCCTGGCCCAAACCAGTTCTGGTCAGTCTTGGAGCACTTTGTTGATAAGCCTCCGTATTTCCTTTCAGGGTGCAGGCCAGGGACATCAGACGCACCACAGGAGGTGGAGCCAGCATTGTGGAGGGAAGGCCCAGCCCTATTCAGGTCCCAGGTGTACTCCTCTCACCCATCTACATGTAGATCTGGCTATTCAGCCCTGTGCTGACTCACCCTGTCTCCTGGCATCCCCCAGCCCCTGTCACTCACTCTCCAGACAAGGAATACACAACCTAGCAGAGGCAGGCTTGGATGGTTAGACAAGAAAATACCCACTTTCTAAAAGTGGTATTTTCGAACACGGAATGTTAAAACCAACTTCACTAAAAGATGCATTTTATCATTCTGAGTCCAGGCATACTAAACTCGTTTTTCTACCATGTTCCCTGGGTCAGTTAGGATTATAAGCTGTAATAATCAAAACTGCCCATTCTGGCCTATGGGGAAAAGGTAGCCTTGCAATAGTGAAAAACGAAATAGGCTGTAATTCACTATCAGGACATGCCACACACACCAGGGCATGTCCTACCTTTCACATACAATGCACCCTGCCCACAGGGGTACCTTGGGCCTACCTTAGGGGTGACTAACATGTAGAAAAGGGAAGGTTTACAGACTTGCAAGTGTGTGCACTTGCCAAGTCGACATGGCAGCCCCAGGCTGCGCACAGGCTCTGAAATGGCAGGCCAGAGTTACACTTTACGGGCTGTTTGCGTGGGTGGCAGAATCCAGTGCTGCAGCCCACCAACAGCATTTGATCTATAGGCCCTGGCACTCTCAGTGCACTTTACAAGGGACTGACACATAAATCAAATAGGCCAATCATGGAAACACCAATCCATAACACATTTTATACAGAGAGCATATGCACTTTAGCACTGATTAGCAGTGGTAAAGTGCCCAGAGTCCTAAAACCAACACACACAGGGTCAAAAACAGGAGGCCAAAAAGCAAAAAGTCTGGGGGTAAACCCGCTGAAAAAGCCAAGTCTAACAGACCTGAACAAAAAGTGTATTCCTTTTGAGATCCTGAGGGTCACTTTTATGTTATTGCATGTCTTGGTACAAATAGGCAAGGCATAAGACCTGACCCTAGGGGGGTTGCCAATGAGTGTAGAATATGTATTCCATGTTATGCACCTCATTCGGTTGTTCTTCTGCTATCCCAAAAACGTAAACACATTCAAAGCTGTACAAAGCACCAAGGCAACATGTAGCGCTATATAAACTTGCAAAAAATAATAAAACATAACTACCAATACACTTCTCACGAATGGCACTAAAGTGTAATTAAAGCCATACCTAATAACGGAAACACACTTTGACAGTACTGTGATTATGAAAATGACTGATTACAAGCAGTATTCTCAAGGCTTGCACAAAGCCAGAACGTTTTACATGCAGAACACATCTTGAGGGAAGGTCATTGATTGTACTGTAGTCATTGAGATAAATAAAAAACGAATATATTGTTAAGATTTAAAATACTTCCAGCAAGAACACTGTTATCAAAGGTTTTTGCAACGTGTTCTTGGAAGTGACTGCCTTTTCACTCGATTAGTATATGGCCGGGGTATAAGAATCACATTCTTGTATCTGAAAGTTGTCAACGTTCACAGACATTTCTCTTTCCAGGTCCCTAACTGTGGAGCAAGCACTGCTGCTAAATTAGAGCCCAAAACCACCCAGGAGAAATCATCTCTTTATTTAATTTTTCAATTCCTGAGTTTTGTCCCACGGACATTGGTGGTCATGAGTGTGACATTATTTGCAGAAATAGCCGCCTCTGCCCCCTGTTCCCTTTTCTCAGTTCCTTGGTCAGATGCAAAGTTTTATCATTTGAGTGGGCCTTAGGTAGCGCTACTGCTCACTGTCTGAGAAAAAGTGAACCAATTTTTAGTAGAAATTGGAAAAATCTAATCTTAAGCTTTTGTCTCAAAACATGGAGTCAATCCTCTCATCTGAACGACCAAGCACTGATACTACCGTGATGTTGACTAACTAGAATAGAGTCCTTGTGCTGCCGCTCGATAATGTGATTCGTTTACAAATTAAGCATCTTCAGGCAGGCAAGAAATAAAATGCGTGGTTCAATAAATACTTGGATGAGAAGAAACCCAATCTCTGGAACCTGGAGCACACTTGGTGGGCTACCTATTTCCCGACTGCTAACAACGACTGGCTTTTTTAAAAAGAATAATCTGTACAAAAAAGCCATTAGTGTAGCAAAAAAAGATTATTACTCTCAAATAATTCTATCAGCATGGAATATTTCTAAAGCAGGATTTTCCATGATTATTTAAATCCACCCTTGAACCTTCATCTGAATCATGTGCTATTATAAATGCAACATCTTTGCAGATTTCTTCTTTAATAAGATGATCTCTATCAAGGATGCACTCTTTATCAATTCTGGCAGCCACCTTGCCTTAGCTTTTTACTGCAATTCCGCACCAAAGTTCTGCTGAAAGAACTTTACTGCACTCAGTACCAAGTACTGCACAGCTCTGATAATGAGCAGTAAAGACTCCGGCTTAGAGGCAGATCCTGTCCCTGCTAAACTGCATAACTCCTTTAATTCTCCAACCCAAAGCACCTCTGTTCCATTATTAATTCATCACTGTTTAGCGGTATTATCTCTGATGCTTTAAAAAAGCCTGAGGGTTCCCCTTTTTAAAGAAGCCAACATTGAACCCAGATTGTAAAGAAAATTACAGGTCAGTTTTCCAAGTCCCTTATTTTGTGAAACTGTTAGAACATTTAGTATTCAACCAGTTAACTGACCGTGGATCTTCACAGTTTACTTAATCCCATGCAGCCAACTTTGACGAAGGTTACAAAACAGAAGGAGTGGTCACTGCAGATCTTGACAATCTGTGGCTCAGCATCGATATGATCTTTCCACTGCTCTGGTTCTTTTAGACCTCTCTGCCACTTTTGACACTGTTGACCACCAGATCTTGCTCCAGTGTATGGCTTCATTTGGCATCAGTGGTATTATGTTACTTTGGTTACAACTTTTTCTAACTACATGATCAATTAAGGTAAAGATGGGCCCCTTGCTATCCAAAACTCAGAAATGTAACTTGAGAAGTGCTCCAGGGATCAGTACTTTCCCCTCTCCTTCTCAATCTGTATATGGTCCCTTGAGCTGATCTGGTTCTGTGATTCAGTTTTTCCATGTACACTTACTTCCCAAATCCTCCTAACGGTTGTACCAGACCCTAGATCCACAGCCTCTGCTGCCTGCAAGAAGATGATCCGCAAGATGATATCCTCCAACCAGCTTAAGTTAAACAGTGGAAAAACAGAGATCCTAGCACCATTCCCGAGTTACATATCTGGAATCTGATACTCTGGCCATACATCCTTGCACAGAAGGCTACACCCGCTCCTATTGTTAAGAATTTGGTGCTAGAATTGACCGCTCCCTGTCCGTATAGGCTCAGCCATTGCACTTATCATCATGTTTCGTCCTTCTATATGTCTGGAAGCACATTCTTTTCCTCTTATCTTTATAGCAAGGAGTGTAGATTATTAATGCCTTCATCTCTGCCAGACTGGACTACTGCAAATCCCTATATCCTTCTCTCCCTGTCAAAAGCATAAACAGGTTACAGCTGGTCTAAAATGTTACAACTAAAATTACTCTAAATATGAGTAAATTTGATTCAGGCACAGTTGTGTTGGCCAAACTGCATTTGTTGCCAGTGTCTCAGAAGGTTAAATTTAGATCTCTGTGTTTGACCATAAATCATTGCATGATCTGTACCCTGGACCTCTGTCTGGATTTGTTTCTTCTATAAGCCCAATCGGACACTTAGATCTGCTTCTCACTCCTTTTTGAATGTTCCCAGATTCAAGCAGTCTACTACTGGACAGACAAGCCTTTTCTATTAATACTGCTAGGCTCTGGAATGAGCTCCTTTTGCAGTTAAGAAATCAGTCTTTGCTTCTGAAGTTTAGAAAAGCATTGATAAACTTGATTACACCTCTCATCATAACTGATGTGAATAGTTTCTGCCTAGCCCCCAAGTCTTTTTCTTTCCCCTAGGCTCCCTCAGCGCCAAGGTACCCTTCGGGCTCTTTGCTCTTTAGAAATATAACAACAAAAAGAAATCATCTTTTCAAGATTCGCAGTATTCTTTGGGAAGAAGTTTTTGCTTTATTTTGTGGGAATTGGGTACAAGATGTATTTTTAACGCCTCACCCTGTTAGCCAAGCTGTTGTGCTTGGGGCCCACAGAGCATGGTCCCAAATAGTGACCTTTACATTCTTGCTTTCCGTAAGGCAAGTTCAATGGGGAATTTAATGTTTAAAACCGCTTATATTCCTATCTCTTCACAAAACTACAAACAATTATTCTAGATCAAACTTAAAATGTTTTTTTATATGGCTGTAAGCATTATTTACCAGTCCGTAATGACACTGGGAGGAGGTCATGATTTAGGGCCACAACTTGTCTGCAGTACATCCTGGTATCAGTTAAATGGTAGAGTTGTAGTCGGGCCAGTATTGGGGTTAGAGCTAGTATTAGGAGTTTGGGGAAAAGACAAGTCACGCTAAGGTCCTTATTAGGAATTTGGCGGTCCTCCTGCAGCACTGCCACCGCTGCGCTGCCAGGAGGACCGCCACGCCTGTGGTGCACCCGCCTACTGGATTCCGACTTGAATCCATAGCAGGCAGGCGGTGCTGCGGCAGTCTCACAGTGGCGGCTGTGCTAGGCTCATAGGAGAGACTTAACAGCAGACTGCCGCGTGACAGAGTTTGCAGCAACTTCCTGCATGGTGTGGCATGCACCATGTCATGCATTCCACACTGTGCAGGAACAGGGGGGCAATTCCAGGGGGGGCACAACATCTGCCCCCTGCATGCACCCTCAGGCCCTGAAGCAGCAGCGGACCCAGTTAGAGCCCCCTTACTTGCATGTTCACCACCCATGGGAAACAGCCATTACAACGCTGCTGTTTCCCCGCATTCCATTACATCGCAAGCTTTACAACGCATACAATGTAACAACACGTAGCCATTACTACGCATTTTTTTACATCGCACGCGCTTTTATAACGCATGCGATGTAATGGCGATCCACCTCGTTGTAAGGAAACTGAGGCTCTTCCGTTTCCTCGCAACGACGTGCACCGTGCAGCGCCCCTCAGCCGACGTGAGAGGAGGAGTGAGGAACCACAAGGAGAAAGAGGTAAGGGGTATTGGGCCTGGGGTGGGGGTGGGGGTTAATTTTTTAGGGTTTAGGGTAGTGTTGTGGCGTGTGTGTAGTGCAGGGTAGTGTTTTAGGATAGTGTTAGGGTGTGTGTGTAGTGCAGGGTAGTGTTTTAGGGTTTAGGGTAGTGTTGTGGTGTGTGTGTAGTGTAGGGTAGTATTTTAGGGTTTAGGGTAGTGTCGTAGTGTGGTGTTTTAGGGTTTAGGGTAGTGTTGGGGTGTGTGTGTAGTGCAGGGTAGTGTTTTAGGGTTTAGGGTAGTGTTGGGGTGTGTGTGTAGTGCAGGGTAGTGTTTTAGGGTTTAGGGTAGTGTCGGGTGTGTGTGTAGTGCAGGGTAGTGTTTTAGGGTTTAGGGTGGTGTTGGGGGGTTGTGCTGGGTAGTGTTAATGTAGGGAGAGGACTGGGGGTCGGGGGAGGGTCGTGCAGGGGTACTACATTAGGGATTAGAGTAGGGCAGGGTAGTGTCACTTACATTTCATACCTTTACCACATATATACCTTTACCACGCATGCCTTTGCGTTGTAATGGCATGCGCAGTGAAGGTATATGCGTGGTAAAAGTATGCGATGTAATGGCATGTCATTGTAATTTACAACGCGTAGTAATACCCGCGTTGTAATGGCACGCATGGTATTAGTACGCGTTGTAATGAGTCATATTCCCACCCATTTCATGGCGGGCTCACTGCCATGAAATGGGCGGTTCGAAATGCGACTCGGAATATGCTCAGCGGTGCCGGCATCTGCACCACCAGCATATTCCTACTGCTGTCAGACCCCCGCCCCAGCGGGATCCATGATCCCAGCAGAGGCGGTGGTCTCATGGCAGTCCCAGAGCCACAATCCTAATACAGCAGTTGGACCACAAGGGTTGTAGCGGTCGGACTGCCACCATGAGTTTGGCGGTCATGAGAACCGCCATACTCGTAATTAGGCCTTTAGTATAGCATAGAATGGAAAAAATTAATATCTGGTTGTGATTCAAAAAGAGGTATTTGAAAGTACAATAGCACAATTAAGCCCTTTATGTAGCAAGGGCACTTTTTAATTCTATGAGTATTACCTTGACTATTACTGGACGTGTGAGTGCCCAGCCTGTCCCCATGATTGAAGCACATTTTTGTTAACAGCACAAGTCAATACTAAATTTTTTCAGCTACTCAATCAATTCAACATCTGGGTTCATACTCAAAATCAGACCTATAAGTCAATTTGCCACTGACTACTGAACGATTTGAGGTAGATTTAAGAGGATCTTGCAAAATCCACTGGACATATTTATATCAACTAAAAAAGGATGTCAACGGAAATGGTTTCTCTCTTCAAGAAAGGTTTGTTGTTGTCCATCTAACTACTTCTTATCTATTGTTTGGTAAGAACTCCTCTGTGGGAGTTGAATTGAGAAACACAGTTTGCATTGCATATAAAATTTATCTCCCATTGTTCAATTTTACCTTTTGAAACTTGGATGCAATGTCCCATTTTTTCCTATGGACTCATCAGGTTGATCCCAATTAGTAAATTGCAATCGCTCTTGGCACAAGTCTTCCACAGCAGTTACTGGGGCAAGTGCACCGGGCATGACTAGAGGCCACCGTCAGTATCAGTTCCAACTAGAATGAGATACAATGTATGCCTACCATGCTCTGCTTGCAAAGATAATAAGTACAAGACATGGACAAGATTGCAATGTGTGCAAAGTAAGAGACTGTGCTAGTGAGCACAGGGCAAGGCCAAAGGTCTTCCTGTTGCAGTAGTGCCATTTGGAGGGCCACAACTCATACCTAGCTGTTACTGGAGTATGGGATGGTGAACATAAGGTTGGCCCAACTCAATTTTTGTGCCCAGCTGACAATGAGAAACTACAAGGCACAAGGCTACATCATTTGCCCAGTTCCCAGTAAGTGCTAATAACTAAAGAAAAGAAGGGGAAATGGAGACACTTCCAGTCAGACAGCTACCACGTCAAAGCGCAGGGTTTTTCCTCCACCTCTTCTAGAATTAGAAAAAGACAGACTGGGTCTGAGGTCTGAATCAATTGAAATTGTCAAGACTTTAAGATTCTTTTTCACAAAAGAAGGTTTTATTGACTACTTATTTATTGATTACTGGCCAACACGTGTTTCATGACACTACATTCGCTTCTTCAGGCCCTTACAATCATGGTTCATCTGTTAGTGACCAGTTCTTTCCAAATAGTTTTCACAGTGACAAAGTGTTTGATGTGCTAAGAAATTACTAGCATTCCTGCAGAACTCTTATCATAAAAAAAGTTCATTTTTGTTGATTTGATGAGTAATGTTCAGAAAGAGTGAGTCCTTTCCTAATAAAAGCTTAGCGGCATGATAACCAGCAACGGTGCAGCGCAATGGGTTGCATTCTACGAAGCAGTACTCAAGGCTGTTTTACTAGGCAGAGGATGTGGCCAAAAGTCAAAGACTGTTGATTTCCTACCAGTCCTGTAGCCAGCTGTTACTGGGGACACAGGTACCACACACAGGAAAGGCCAAAGGTCACACGTAAGGTACGGAATTAAGTAATTAGATCCTACAGTATTGTTTTAAAAATACAATATGATTCAATACATAACCATAACACATGCCTCCTCTCTCATTTTTGAAACAGCAGGGTTACTGCCTGAATTAAAACCATTACTATAAATCGACATAATTTGCTCATTTCTTTCTACTTGCTCCATTATAAACACTGGAAATATTACAGCTCCTTTTCTTCCAACATGGTATCCAGAAGTCCCTCTATTGCAGGCTGTGAAGTTAGACCCAGGGTTTGTGATCTATGAACTTTGTCCTTTTCTTTCGATAGAGTAAAATAAAATCTATATTTGTCTTATAATTTATTAATTTTATGAAAGCTTATAGGCTTGTGATGCTTTTATTAGGCGTAAATGGTCTTTAAATCTGGCTGCAGAAAGCGTTAGCTGTGTACAATACCGCATACATCATGTAACTAGGTCTTTAAAAAAATACAATAAGATTACAAAGAGAGAGTGGGCTTTAGGTAAGTCCCCTTCAGCCATTAGCTTAATTGCATTTTTCATGCTTTGAGGATGGTTAACTTATCCCATTTGTCTCTCCATTAGGTTTTTGTGATCTTCATTAAGCGGCTAATTTGTTAGACTGTAGATGAGACATGTACGTTCTAATTTACTGCCAGTGTGTCTTGTATAATGTATTAACTTTACTAACATGGCTGCATTTTAATAGCTGATGTAAGACCTCTTGTATATGATTTGCTACTGTTGAGATGGCTTATCCAGTCCTTAAGTCACAATGCTATTTGCTATTCATTTGTTTTACTTTGGTGTCATGATGATATGTTGTTGGATTTACGACATTTTGTTGTTCAAAAAAGAAAGACTTGCACACATATAGGCTCTTGTTTTGTTTTGTCTTTTTGTCTGTTGTTTTGTTCAAACTTTGTTAAAGATTCAACAAAAATAAAATACTTACTTTCAAACCTCATTCGGGACTGCCACAGGACAGGCAACCATCCATAGTGGTTGAGTTTTTTGCCACTGGTGTCCTGAGATCCTTGCTATTATGGATCTACAAAATGGGCCAAGTACAACCCTTTCCACACTTGACTCCAAGGGTAGCGAAGGTGAGCAGTTCAAGGCTTCTCATTGAGGTAGTGGCAAGAGCTCAGAATTCAACAGTCCACCAAGAGACACAATCATATAATGTCCAGCCCAATACTTATCTTTTATGTAGAAAGAAAGTACTTTAATCACCCAACAGAACAAAATGCTGAACAATTCAATGGAAATGACACACAGAGTTGCAAGCTAAGTTGTGTTGAACAGTCAGGCACTACACCACCTCCTGGTATCCCCTTCCTCCCAACAATGTTGAGACCTTATATTTACAGTCCCTAGTGCACTACAGGTTTATGCAGGAATATGTGTAGGTGCAGATGGCCAAATTCACAGGTCGATTAAGAAACTCATTTCAATGACTCTTTTACCCCTTTCAGCAAAAAGTCTTAGCATGTGCACCAGACTCATCTGTACATGTTTAGTCTCATTTTCCCGAAGCAGGCACAGCCCTTTGATTTACCTGCTGGCTGTTGCAGCAGCTTGGGCTGTATAGTAGATGCATTCTGGGGTCCTGCCCAGATGGCAGCAGCTCCTGTCCTGCGGTGGTTGCGCTAGCAACCTTGCTTGGGAGAAGTTTGCAAGGGTGATTAGTGAGGCAGATATGCTTGGCAATACCTGTCTTTGGTGACAACATCCCTCCAAGTCATCTACAGATAGGTGTTCTGGTGTGGCGGTTGTGGTCTACAAGCCAAATCCCTCACATTGGGGCATTCCAGCAATTGTGGCTGCGGGGCTGATTCAGGCTATCCACTTTGGAAGATACAGGACTTTCATTCACAGTGTTGGCAGCATCAGCACCAGTCTCATAGGCTGAAAGCAAACTGTCAGACAACATGAGATAATAGATCTGGATACAAACGTATGCTGTTCACTCTGAAACTGCACAGACTGACCGAGGGGACCCCTTTACAACATGGGTCCCACCTGTCTTCTCTCTCAGACAAATCAGCTTCCTCTGGGAGCTCCTCACACTAGGAATATGCTGGATTTCTCCTCATGAAGTATCTGTCATCCTGCAGGTTTAGGTACAATACTTCCTTCTCTCTGCAGGCATACAGGCTTCTAGACATTTCAGGCAGGTCCTCAGCTCCTCCATCAGAAGTCATGTGATATCCCCTCACCCCTGGGAGACTGACTTTCATGCAGGTACCAGCCCTGGTTGCACAGCAGCTCTTCCAGTACTCAGTGGAGCACGCCCTTCTTTAGATAAGAATCATTTTTGACTCAAACAAGTGGGGTGTTTTGCATCTCACTTTTATACACATTTCTAAGCTACAACTGGTTTGGATTGGCTCACTTTCATGTAATTCGTAGATTGAGTACCTCAGCCCGAGTGCCCAACTGCACTTTCCGGACAAAGCCTTTGTGCAAAGTGATGGCTCTCTCAGCAGGTAGCAGAGGGACAGACTCCCAGCAAGAGGATACAAAGCATGGGGACAATTAAGTGTGAGATCTCTACACTTGGCTGTCAGAGACCGACAAAAGGACAGACCCATGAACAAGGGACACTGCAGTTTCACCCCTCACCCATACCATGTGCCAAATGGCAGTGCTCAGGGAGATCTAATAAGCAGCCCTTTGCTAACATGGTCCTTACTGAATTTTAAAAGTTGGCCCTCTCTCCATCCTCCCTCACCTTAGTATCTGTGTCTCCACCCTCCAGCTACAGGAATTCCGGCAATATATTTTCATTGTCTGTTGGAAGCTGTTCTAATACTTCATAAAAAAGACTTGTGGCACGGTTGTATGGATGTGCAAGCCTTGTGTGTGCCCAATATCTCAAATTAACCACATATCTATCCAGTGCTTCAATGGTAAAAGGTGGCCACCACCTCCTTCTTTTGTCAGGAGAAAAGAACTCCTGAGAACAAAAACACAATTTTCTGAGCAAAATCATTTAATTAAAAAAGTCTCATTTATAGACAGAAATCAAGAGTAAGTCGAATCCGGTATGTATATGTTGTTGTGTAATATCCAGTAGTATTGATAAATTAAAATAAACCTTGTGTGTCAAAGCAAGAAGAGGGGAGTACACCCCCGCACGTCGCACTGGCGACGTTCTAGTGCAGCACTTTGTGGATCGAGGCCTGAGGAAGACGGTGGTGAATGTTTCCACACAAACGAAACAAGTGTGGGCTACTTTGGCTACTTCTATGATTATTTGCACCTGTCAAGATTCTTTTGGAACTAATTAAAAAAGGAAAGAAATCTGCTTTCTGTGGATGACGACGGGACTGGATATTTATTGAACTTTTCGGTGCTCAAGAAATGGTGTATTTGTTCTCATACTTCATTTTGTGCCATACTAAAACCAGGTGCAAAAGAAACAATTGATGGACGGAATGCTGGACAATGCAAACATTCACCCCCAGTCACAAGGATCTGGGTTAAATCCATCATTCTTTTGCTCACCACACCACCCCAGTTTGGACCCAGCCATATGCAAATCAGTCTTGA
This sequence comes from Calotriton arnoldi, assembly GCA_963921515.1. Taxonomy (NCBI): domain Eukaryota; kingdom Metazoa; phylum Chordata; class Amphibia; order Caudata; family Salamandridae; genus Calotriton; species Calotriton arnoldi. The sequence goes on along the minus strand of CAWUFW010008033.1, from coordinate 912,324 downwards.
CCCTGTTCCTTGTGGGAACAGTCCAGCCTGAACTGCCAAGCCAGGTCCTCCCTGGACCGGAAACAAGCATCCTGGGACCGGTTTCAGGGCATCACCCTTCTTCAGCCAGGCTAGCTTGAATCCAGTGGAGTAGTGAGCACGGGACCCACGTCTGGGCATACCCTTCCCACTTAGGGCGACAAATGCAAAAGAAACAATTGATGGACGGAATGCTGGACAATGCAAACATTCACCCCCAGTCACAAGGATCTGGGTTAAATCCATCATTCTTTTGCTCACCACACCACCCCAGTTTGGACCCAGCCATATGCAAATCAGTCTTGACCCTGTTCCTTGTGGGAACAGTCCAGCCCGAACTGCCAAGCCAGGTCCTCCCTGGACCGGAAACAAGCATCCTGGGACCGGTTTCAGGGCATCACCCTTCTTCAGCCAGGCTAGCTTGAATCCAGTGGTGTAGTGAGCACGGGACCCACGTATGGGCATACCCTTCCCACTTAGGGCGACAAATGCAAAAGAAACAATTGATGGACGGAATGCTGGACAATGCAAACATTCACCCCCAGTCACAAGGATCTGGGTTAAATCCATCATTCTTTTGCTCACCACACCACCCCAGTTTGGACCCAGCCATATGCAAATCAGTCTTGACCCTGTTCCTTGTGGGAACAGTCCAGCCCGAACTGCCAAGCCAGGTCCTCCCTGGACCGGAAACAAGCATCCTGGGACCGGTTTCAGGGCATCGCCCTTCTTCAGCCAGGCTAGCTTGAATCCAGTGGTGTAGTGAGCACGGGACCCACGTCTGGGCATACCCTTCCCACTTAGGGCGACAAATGCAAAAGAAACAATTGATGGACGGAATGCTGGACAATGCAAACATTCACCCCCAGTCACAAGGATCTGGGTTAAATCCATCATTCTTTTGCTCACCACACCACCCCAGTTTGGACCCAGCCATATGCAAATCAGTCTTGACCCTGTTCCTTGTGGGAACAGTCCAGCCCGAACTCCCAAGCCAGGTCCTCCCTGGACCGGAAACAAGCATCCTGGGACCGGTTTCAGGGCATCACCCTTCTTCAGCCAGGCTAGCTTGAATCCAGTGGTGTAGTGAGCACGGGACTCACGTCTGGGCATACCCTTCCCACTTAGGGCGACAAATGCAAAAGAAACAATTGATGGACGGAATGCTGGACAATGCAAACATTCACCCCCAGTCACAAGGATCTGGGTTAAATCCATCATTCTTTTGCTCACCACACCACCCCAGTTTGGACCCAGCCATATGCAAATCAGTCTTGACCCTGTTCCTTGTGGGAACAGTCCAGCCCGAACTGCCAAGCCAGGTCCTCCCTGGACCGGAAACAAGCATCCTGGGACCGGTTTCAGGGCATCACCCTTCTTCAGCCAGGCTAGCTTGAATCCAGTGGTGTAGTGAGCACGGGACCCACGTCTGGGCATACCCTTCCCACTTAGGGCGACAAATGCAAAAGAAACAATTGATGGACGGAATGCTGGACAATGCAAACATTCACCCCCAGTCACAAGGATCTGGGTTAAATCCATCATTCTTTTGCTCACCACACCACCCCAGTTTGGACCCAGCCATATGCAAATCAGTCTTGACCCTGTTCCTTGTGGGAACAGTCCAGCCCGAACTGCCAAGCCAGGTCCTCCCTGGACCGGAAACAAGCATCCTGGGACCGGTTTCAGGGCATCACCCTTCTTCAGCCAGGCTAGCTTGAATCCAGTGGTGTAGTGAGCACGGGACCCACGTCTGGGCATACCCTTCCCACTTAGGGCGACAAATGCAAAAGAAACAATTGATGGACGGAATGCTGGACAATGCAAACATTCACCCCCAGTCACAAGGATCTGGGTTCAATCCATCATCCTTTTGCTCACCACACCACCCCAGTTTGGACCCAGCCATATGCAAATCAGTCTTGACCCTGTTCCTTGTGGGAACAGTCCAGCCCGAACTGCCAAGCCAGGTCCTCCCTGGACCGGAAACCAGGAGCATCCAATATAGATCCCACTGGTCACAGTACTCAGATTATTACAACACAAAATCCTACTACAATACATACAATAGATTTGGTACACGTTCACTGAACATACACGTACTCAGCAGACACATGAGATGCCAGCACAAGGTTCTGAGTTTCACATAGCAGCAGAACTCTACCTAAACAGAGCTGGTAGTCTTATCTCTCTTTAACACAGAAGAAAGGTCTGGTTGCACAATAGATTTTAAGAACATTATACGCTGCCACCACTGTTACATGCAATGCACCCAGAGAATGGCCAGAAGAGTAGTGCCTAATCTGCGGGCATGATTGGTGAGGCCATCCAGGTCAAAAAACATATTCTGTACTTCACATTACCAGGGACAGGCCTAGGCCTCTGCGTGCACACTGAATTAGTGAGACTCCAGGTCCAACATAAAAGTCTGTATACCAGATTCACATGCAGTGGGGCACTCAGGACAGAGGCACACGGCCATTCGGCATGCAGGGAACATTGTCCTCCCACCATTGACCCTTTGTCAAAAGTATCTCCTATGCAATATGTTGGTGTGTATGCCTTTCAATTTCATCACTTACAACACACACTTCAACTTCAAGTTCTGACATTTTTTGCATAACAATGTTCTTTGAGTATGTAGATTAACTCTGTTAATGCCATTTGGTAGGTAAAAGGGGGCCCTTCTCCCAGTTTACATATTGTTGTAGCCCATCATGTTACTTCAATATGGGATTTACACTCATTTGTCTCAGGGATATCTTGGTAAACAAGCATTGGGTTTTCATGTATTTTGTATTCTGCACCGCATAAAAAGATCAAGTTTTACCTTTTGAGAGAATCTCTGTGTTGGGTGATGGTCTGAAGGAGGAGGGCCAAGGTCGGACTGGGACAAAAAATAGGTCCAGGCACCAAAATAAACCATAAAAGACCATAAAACAGGCCCAAAACAGTCAAAAAACCGACACACACACCAACCTATAAGGCCAGTCCTCACAGAAGACAGCATAGAAAAAAGTATTTGGATCTGAGTACATTTACCCACAACAGCAGATCATAAGACAGATTCTGTTACATTGATTTCCTACGTTGTTGGGTTTTTCTTGCATTCACAGCTTTATTATTCACCAGTTCCTATACTCCGTTTATCAGTCTATAATAGGAATTGACTTCTAGATACCTTATTGCCTTGTACCTCAACTTCTCAGAACCACAGTGGGCTAGGGGATGTCACCTGCAATAACACTCATGCTCTCTGATAGGTCTCTGGGGTCTCCAGACTGATATGCCCTGTGTATTAGTGCCCAGGTGAGTTAGTGAGACCCCTGCCTGTACTCTTCACACAGTATTATCTTCATCAGTCTGTGATCAAGAGAGATCAATCGATAAGGCCAAGATACCCAGCACACATTATCTTATATTTGTCTTATCATGTATACACAATGATAGCAGTCTAGGTCCTTATTAGAACTGTGCTGTAGATATAGGATAGAACACCATGGGTCAACTGAAGAACAGCTTCTCTTACAAGTATATTTTGCACTCAACATGTCAGATTTATTTTCTGAATTGGATGCGTAAATTAGTGCATTAACAGGTAACAACCCTCCTTTTAGCTTTTTTAAACTATATGAATGTAAATATAAAATCATGCGAGGGAGCTAGTTTCTTTCAAAGACTATCAAAGAGCCGGAAGGGGTCAAAATGTTTGATTCAATTTAGTTAAATTGTGTTTAAAAGTTGCTATCAGCTGTTGTACATGCTTGTTGTGACCGTCACAAATAGTCACCCAACCAAATGCTTTCCAATATGTAGGTTATGTTTCTCAAAAATGACAAATGGTGGTGCCTAATCGCCTAAACACTGCAGGCCAGTTATCCATCTGGAAGTTGCCCATGAAAACTACAACATTTTACAAAGGTACAAACTACTACAAACTGTATTGGAAATTAAACCCTAAAATCCAAGAATCGCATCTGCGTTAGCAATAGCATTCGAGAGAGAGGAAACTTTCAGCGAGTTATTCATCAGGGTTGAAGTAGATACCACAGCTGAGCAGCCTGGAAGGCCTTCTACATTGGGTTACACTTTGCTAAATTTAAACAGAAGGGGCACAGCCTAGAACAATGGGTAAGTAATCACTCATTCTGATTGGACAGAGGCCTAGCAAACAAAAAACATTTTGCTTGGATACTAGTTTAGCACTATTAGAAACTCTTAATAAATAGATACATGTAAATTACTACTAAAGCAACCACGTTTGAGGTTGTTAAGCACAATGTACATGTATTAATTAAATCCTTATGGTTTACATTCTCAATTTAAACAGCCTAAGAGTTCTCAAGGCAAGACAGTCCATATTAATCATCAGGGAATCCCCGCACATCTACCCTGACATTGTTGTTTAATTGCTTAAGTAGGTCATAGAGAAATCTTGTAGTATTCTAGGCTGTTCTTATTGTAATGTGAAAAACTATGCTAAGTATCTGCAGCCATTCATATTTCCTCAGCAGGCAGTATTTAAACATTGCTTTAATCAACAGTCAGGCGTTCTTTCACTCTCATGCTGTCCTATGTGGGGTGGATTGCATGCAAGAGCAGTTTTAGCGGTTCCTGTGAGAAGTTTCAAGTTTCAGCTGTGCGGAAGTTCAAACCAAGTTTCGTGAGGATGGAAGGCATCCAGGGGATTAGGCAGGATTAGAGAATCGCTTTCTGAGGAACTAAGGCGCATGAGAAGTGCAAAGAAAGGGGACAGCAGACAGAAGGGGATATAAACAGGCAGCACGGCAATGAATGCATGCTCTGTATCCTCATATACATGCTAGAAACCTAGCTTTATTCCTCTTGTAAGATGAATAGAGAGCCAGAGTTAGCCCACGTGTATGCAATGGAAGATGAGTGAATAGTGGCAGAGATTTTGCTCTTCTTAAAGATACCAGGAATACTGTTCCATTGTTCTTTTGAATTAATCCTTTGTTTAATGTACTTAACGTTAGTCTCTTCAAAGAAAGTTAAGAGGATTTAGGGTTGGCAAATAATATAATAACGTCATGCTCACTGCCTTCATATGCGACGCACTATGGGCCTGATTTACATCAAAGAGCACGGGCTTTACACCATCAGGACAAAGGAGTAAAATACTCTGTGACCCTAGCGGAGTACCCGTCCTCCACATTCAGAGATGTCTGATGGCCCTGAGGACATCTCCTAATGATGGCTGGACCCGCTGTTACGGTGGTTCCTGTCAATGAGTTAAAAGTTTGATGGACAGCTCTGTCAACAAAAACTAATGCCCCCACCCCCATGCCATGGGAGTTTAGGGGTCATTTAAACATTTCCACTGCCCCTTAAAACCAGGCTTCTCATGGCAGAGAAGGAGAGTGAAAACTGGCCATTCCATCCCGCCCTCTAAATTGGGCGAGCGGTCAAATGGCCAAAACTTCGAACGGCCGTTCTCCATTAGACCGCCGGAGGAGTATGTCAGTGACGGAGCCAGAAAAGGCTCCTTTGCTGACATACTTAATGTCCATCCACCTATGAATCAGGACGGTGGACCTAGAGTTTAGCAGAGAGACTACTACATCACTGTTGCAACGGACTACCCTCTCTGCCAAACGCTAAATCAGGCCTTAAGTAAGCGTATGAATCTTAGACCATTGAAAATGAAAGTGTGAAAGTAATGTGTCTGCCAGCATAAATGGTGTGAAATGTGTAATCCTAGGTATGTGTTTAAGTACTGTTTGTGCATTTGTAACATATCTAGTTTTGGAAGAAATTGCAGGATTGTTGCAGTTCTCAGACAGCCCCATAGGGTCATACAATTCTTTGTGACAATAGACCTATTCTTCAGTATATTACCTTATTGTATGCAATGTATTGTGTCATTAAATAGCTTCCATTGTATTAATAATATGGCCGTGCAACATTAACTGGTCAGGTAGGTTCTCTCCTTGATCGAGGGTTCTGTGACACAACAGTGACTGGTTTGGTTTATGAGTTGTTATATTAGTGTTTGTATTTGTGGTTGTCTTGATCCAGCGCGATATTAGCAAACAGCATTCATACACTAGATACTCACTTGGGCCCATACATTCATACTACGCTAATACTTACGCTGGGTTTTATCAGTTGTTACTCTCTATCAAAATACCTGCTACCAATTACCTTCTGATTGAAGAGTAATGACTTACCAATGAATCCTTTGCCAATTGGGAAATTTAAAATGAGTGACATTCATTATAGTACATAATCCTGAAATAACCACTGATTCAGGAAGTTTTAAAATGTTTATCTAAAGATTTAGCAGAGTAAAATACAGAGCCACATGGTACTTAATCGCAATACCCAAGATTAAGCATAGAAATGATTATTGCTAATCAATGACGGTGTTTAAAGAAAAGGAGAAGATAGAGACAGCAGCGCAACTAAAGGTTGCATTATATTTACCTAAGTGCGAGAACCAAAACCCCTTAGCCAAGGAGTTGAAAGAATAGGACCCAGGAAGGATGAAGAGCAAAGACTTCTTCCAGGATCAGGACCGGACCGGTGACCTCTCTACAACGACGCCTGCATCGTTCCCCTCTCTGATACTCGACTTCTCTCGATTCTCCTGTGCCTTCCTTCTAATGGACTCCGCCGCCCCCTCCTCAGGACCTCTTCTGGACAGGGATTCAGTCAGCAACCGATCAGCTTGGCAGTCTGGGGCTCTTCTGTGTGTTCTGAGAGTCAGCTCTAGAAGCTCTCTGGCAGCATGGACGCCTGTTCTCTGCAGCATCTCCTTCTAACTAATTAACTAATGCTATATTCTATTATACCCTTCTACGCCCATGTACCTCCCCTTAATGTTGCTAAAATATGGGACCACTACTTCTGATTGGACAGGGACAGGAGGTGGATTCTCGCACCATGTTGATTTGGCCTAAATTGTAAAGCCTATTGTCTTTACGTTCCCACCCCTTCAAATTAATACATTCGCTTTATTTCCCACCCGTCTCATGACAAATGTAAACCAATTTTCATAGACATTGTATCAATGTGTGACAGGAAAGTGCTAGTACAACATCTTCGGCCATCAGGTTACGGCCTTGGACTTCGTCCAGGTTGACTTCATTTGGCAGGCACACAAGGCACATGCGCAGAACCATTTGCCTCTCGAGTTTCAGGTCACCAACCCAGGCCCAAGTTTACGAACTAATAAAAGTGCAAGAAGAAAATATTAGAATCACAAATAAAATGTTTCACTGTATACCCACTATTTCTATTCTATTCCCAATTAAATATATATACTATCCCGCATTAGTAGCGTTAGGAAACGACAATTTAATAATGACATGAGAGCAAGCTGAAGCATGTGAAAACATCAAGCAGCCATTTTACTACACACTGCGCAGAAGCAGAAATTTCCCACCAAGCAAAGAAAGACGTCACACCATGTGATATGGTTGCGACATGCGCATTGAGCTTTCCCGCGCATAGCGGCCATTTTGGATTACAGACACGCGTTATTCATTAGTAAAACACATAAGCAAGCATCTTTTTCTTTTGTGTTGTGAATGCAAAGGTTAGTATTAACAATACAAGTTTAATAAATTAATACTGTGAGGAGGATTGAATACAAGCAAGTTTCATTTATGAAACCTTGCTCCATCAATCCCTCTCTGATGGCGTTTCTGAGCCATCAAAAACATTACCCTCAATCAGATGCCAACTTCTAGCAAATTACTTCATTCTCGTCTTTATTCTTTCTATTTTTACAATCTCCTTTTAATTTCTTGTATAACTCACTTTTCCACTCTTCAAGTTCGATTTCATCTACTTTTCGTTTCTTTCCTCTTCCTGTCACCTTATACGTTCCATTCTTTTTACAGCATTTGCACCATATTGTTATTGCCAAAATTATTATTGCTATCCCTGCTAAGGGTACTAATATTTGACCTATAAGTCCTTTCCCTATATTAGCAAACCAGGTACCAATTGACGAGATACTATTTGTCAATCTTTCCCATACACTATCAACTTCCAGTGGTTTAAGTTCCTTCTCAAGTTTAGTTTTATTCTGTATATACGTTCCAATTTCTGCACTCTTATCAGGAATATAAGTGCAACAATGTTTCGTCTTCAATAATTTACAGACTCCGCCCTCTTTTGCCAATATAATATCAAGAGCAAGTCGATTTTGCATCAGCATAGATCTAATCGCAACCATTTCCGCATTAATCATTAGAAAACCTCCTGCAGTATCTGTTGATAGACGATCAACTACTGTAGACAATTTACATATTTTCCTTGAGTTCAGAATTATTCCCACTGAAGGTATCAATGCACCAAATATATCACCTACAATTTCTGAAAAACGAGCTCTTTTACTACGTATTCATTCGTTATTGTTTTCATTGCTCTCAGTGTTTCTTTTTACGTGGTATATCTTTGGAAATACTATTCCAAAATAACAACTTCCATACCACCGTGCAGGAAGCCTAAAGCAAGCCTTATTCCCACACACATAATAGATTCCACGAAAAACTGAATCTGTTCCTCCTTTGAGTCCCCAACCTCCAAGAATTAAAAAATTGTGTTCGCATTCACTGGTACCGATGAAAACATTGTTATAATCAGTCTTTAACCTATGAAGACATATTTTTCCTGTCTTTACAAAATCCAGAGCCATAGCAGCTTGAGCCTTGCCAGGTGTGTAACTCCCTTCTTTCTCAGCCCAAGGTTGTAAATGAGCCTTATGCTCAGAAGCTTTCTTTTGAAAATCTTGTCTTCTATCTTCTACTAAATTCAAAAATATCTTTTCTTCTTCAAGTAAAGAACATGTTAGATTGTGTCTATGTGCATGTGTTATGTCTATTGATTTCATGGTTAAGAAAAATTCTCCCATAAACTGTGCGTCTTGACTACTAAGCACTGGGTTCAAACTCTTGCGAATCGGAACCTCAGAAAATAACACATCTAAGTTTGAATAATAATACTGAAGTTTCCCTGTTCTATAAAATAAACTAGACAAAACACTACATGATATGCCATATGTCAGTGGTAAGTGATGGTATGTTAATCCTTCTGCTACTGATTCGGGTAACTTCATACAGACGTAACAATTACTAACTTCCATTGTGTCTACATATTGAAACAATAACTTTGTGAAAACGTTTAAACTAGTATCGTTGTCAGCTACTTCATGATGAATTTCTGGTTCACTTTCTGCCATTAGTTCTACTCTATTGCCCTTCATGTTTGCTGTCCTCCCTTTAGTTTCATTATTAATCTTTTTATGTATTATCATCAGGTAAGGAATTGCTACAATCAGGACTAACCATACTATAAGCACTATTACTAGACTACATATGCATATTGCACAGCATCTTCAACAACATTTCTGTTTTGGTCTCCCAGTAACTCTATCGTCAGGCATTTTTCGACAAGGAGGATTGCTCTTCTTATCTTTTCTTCTTTTCTTTAGCTTATTCTTTTGCTTAGTCAGGGTGGTCTTGTTTCTTCTTCGTACGTCAATTCTGCACTTGTTCCTTCGCCACCACTGTCACTTGACTCTGAGCTTTCAAAATCTTCAAGAATGATATAATTCCAGTCAGGACCCTTGAATTTGTTATTCACAAGTTTCAGTCTTTTACTTGTTCTTTTCGCAGTTTTATGTTCTTGTTCAGTTTGACTTGTCACTTCATTCACTTGATCTGGATCTTCACTTCTGGTTGTTATGTGGTACTTTACTCTTTTAATGACACTTGGCCAATGATCTCCTTTTCTTGTTTTCTTTGTCGGCACTGTTTCTTTGTTTTCCTCTTTAGAGATCTCGTTAATTTCACTGCTTAGCACTGTTTTGTTTTCTTTGATTACTTTTTCTTCTGTTTTGTCTTTTTCAGGTCTGATTGGTTTCTCTGTAACAGCTCCGCTGTGAGTTTCCAATAACTGACCTTGTTCTTTGTTTATTTCTTCAAGTTCATGTTTTTCAAGGTTTTCTTCTTCTGTATACTCTTCTTGATCTAACTTGTTCTGATCAGGGCTTATTGCACTGTGAACTTCTGCAGCCTGACCGGATTCTTCTAGACCTGTCTGTCCCTGATCAAAGTCTATTAGGTCTTCACTGTTTTGAGTCCAGTTTTCTTTCCCTATCTGACCTTGTTCAGGATTTCTTAATGTCTTTTCTTCTTGTTCCTGAACTGCTTCTTCTTCACCTATCTGATCTTCTTCAATTTCTTTCAATTTCACTTGACTTCTTGTTCTGTGATATACTATGCAGTTGAGTTTAAAGATACAAGAAGCAACACACGTAAAAGGACACATTTTAGATGCGATATTCACTAACGATCCCACACTCACAGTAGCCTCCCCCTCGCCACTGCCCTGGACAGACCATTTCTTTATCCCATTCTCCCTAAGCAATACACACCCCCAGAATACAAGACACATCTCCTTTAATATGAGCAGGAAATGGACAAGAACCATTCCAGAAAATTAATAGAAACCCTAAAAGAAGGTGCTCCCACGATAACTGGGGAAGTAGTGAGCGCTGACAGAAGGTGGGATGACTGGCTCACTAAAGCAGCAGAACAGAGGGTACAAAAAGGGAGAACTTGTTCTAATCGCCCTCGGAAGGGACCAGCATGGTTTAACAGCCACCTGGCAGCTTTAAAGAAAGCCTGTAAAAAAACAGAAAGGAAATGGAGGAAGTTTTACGACAATTCACTAAAGAAACAATACAAAACAGAGATCAGACTCTACCAAAATGAAATTAAAATCGCTCAAGCAAAGCACTTGCAGGAGAAAATTGAGGCAGCCACTAACTCCTCGAGAGAACTTTTAAAATTGTAAAATCCCTCACAACATTAGCACCTGAGGCTCCTACAATATCCTCATCTATAGAAAGATGTAACGAACTAGCTACCTACTTCAAAAATAAGATTGACACTATCTACAATTCCATGTCAGAGAATGTTTACATCCGAGACCCGCAGGGTAACCCAGCGGACTTAGAGACTTGGGGAAACCTACACTTGAAGCATTCCCTGAATTGGATATAGACATTACATCCAAGATCCTACAAGGAATGAAATCTGGCTCCCCTCTGGACCCTATTCCCCCACATACTGGCACAGGCGGGAGACACAGTCATAACACCTGCTACAACCCTACTTAACCTCTCCCTTAGCCAGGGTACAGTACCAAAATCCTGGAAACATGCCATAGTACGCCCGTTAATCAAAAAACCACATCTAGATCCAACAGACCTGGCCAACTTTCGCCCTATTTCACTCCTTCCCACGCTAGGTAAGATTGCCGAAAAGCATGTAAACTCCTCACTGTCCCAGTTTCTAGAGGAGAATTCGATCCTCCATCTGACCCAAATGGGCTTTAGACCCTCACATAGTACCGAATCCGCCCTACTGCTGGTAACAGAAAAATTGAAGGGCATTCTAGACCTGGGGGGCGAGGCCGCTATCCTTCTGCTAGACCTGAGTGCAGCGTTCGATACTGTGGACCATACGACGCTCGCATCCAGGCTTGAAAGGGCAGGGATTCAGGGTCAGGCCCTAAAATGGATCGTATCTTTTCTGAATGACCGGTCCTTCCAAATCACCGAAGGAGGATTGCTATCAGATAGTTTCAAAGTTACATGTGGGGTTCCCCAGGGCTCTTCCCTGAGCCCCACACTGTTTAACCTATATATGCAGCCATTGGCTGACATTGTCCAGGAATTTGGACTGTCAATAATTACCTATCCAGATGACACCCAACTGGTAATTTCTGTTGCAAAGGATGCCGAATCAATAAATAATTCGGTAGCCCCGTGCATGATAAAAATAGCCAGCTGGATGACCTACAGCAGGCTAAAACTTAATGGGGACAAGACTGAACTCATGTTTTTGGGCAACAAAATAAATCCTCAAATTTCCGTGAACTGGCCGGAAGAACTAGGGCACCCACCAGGACATAAAAACTCCATAAAAAACCTGGGAGTATGGTTAGATTACCACCTCACAATGGAGACTCAAGCCAGCAAACTTGCGGCCACCTGTTTCGGAATCCTGAGGATGCTCCGAAAAATCTTGGACCTCATCCCAGAGAAAGCACAGAGAACCGTGGTTCAGGCATTGGTGGTGTCCCGCCTGGACTATGGGAACATTCTCTTTCTGGGGTCACCTAAATATGTTCTTAACAGACTGCAGGTGGTGCAAAACGCGGCAGTCAGACTTTTACGAAAAATTCCTCGGCATGAATCCACTAAGTCAGCTCTGAAATCATTACACTGGCTGCCCGTGCATGCAAGGATCAAGTTTAAAGCGCTATGTATAGCACATAGAGCCCTTAAGGGAAAAGGCCCAACACTACTGAAAACATTGATCACTCCATACATACCAGACAGAATTCTGAAATCCTCCTCGGAACATCTTGCCACAACAACCAGAATAAGGAGAGCCAGATGGGGGGGAAGATCCTTCTCACATCTGGCACCGAAATTATGAAACTCAATGCCATTAGAGCTAAGAATGACCACGGAGGAACAAACTTTCAGAAAGAAACTAAAGACCTGGCTATTCCCAGGCTGAGAGGCATCCGCATTTACTCCTGTTCCGCAGCGCTGGGAGGCCCATGGGCAGCTATGCGCTCTATAAAATACATAAACATAAACATAAACTTCAGGAACTTCTACCATTGGTATCCAATCCTGACTTGTGCTCGGTTGTTCTTCTTCAGCTTCTCCGGAATCTCGAACCTGAGATCCTTCAGCTGGGCAACCTTCAGCTTCTTCAGTGATTGGCGTTGTCTGAGGATTCTCTTCCTCGGGATCTGGTACTCTCTTGGTGTGACTTACATGGATCCAATTAGGAAATCCGGCACACTTCACTGCTGTATTCGTTGTCAGTATGACTTGACAAGGTCTGCCCCATCTAGGTGATAGACACGTTTCTCTGGTGTGATTCTTCACTACCACCCAGTCACCAGGATTCAGATCATGTTCTTGCTCAGGCTGCCTGAAACTGCGTCTTCTCCAACCTGATGAGAGACAGAACGCACTAGGTCAGCCAATCCTTTGCAATAGTCCAGAACCATATCATCAGATATATTCACCAGTTTGTTTGTGGGAACATGTGTTTGTCTCATTGCTCTTCCCATCATTATTTCATGTGGGCTCAATCCTGTGTTTCTGTCAGGTATACTTCTGAGTCCCATTAAAACGAGTGGCAATGCATCTGGCCACTCTAATGATGTTGATGCACACATTTTTCCCAGTCTTGACTTTATAGTGCCATTCAATTGTTCAACCACTCCAGAAGCTTCTGGACGATATGCACAGTGCAGTTTCTGTTTGATTTGAAATGCTTCACAGATTATTTGAATCACTTCGCTGTTAAAATGTTTTCCTCTATCTGATTCCAAAGTTACTGGAAAACCAAATCTAGGAATGAGCTCTCGTAACAACAGTTTTGCAACTGTAATGCTGTCATTTCTCCTAGTAGGGTAAGCCTCCACCCACTTTGAAAACAGGCACACTATGACTCGTACATATTTCAGCCCTCTACATGGTGGTAACTGTATGAAATCAAACTGAAGTCTCATAAATGGACCCTCTGCCTTTCTAATTTTCCCAAATCCAATTACTGTCTTCCTCCCCGGATTATGCATCTGGCAAGTTAGACATCTCTGGCAAAGACTCTCTGCAACAGCTCTGAATTTGGGATTGTACCAATTTTGTCTGAACAGCCTAATCATTGCATCTCTCCCTATGTGTGTGTCTCCATGATGCATTCTAGCCATTTGTGAGAGTAAACAGTCTGGCATGACTGGTCTGCCATCAGCACTGATCCACACTTCATCATCTCCTCTTTGGGAACAACCCACTTTGATCCACAAATTCTTCTCAATTTCTTCAACCTCATCTTGCAATTTCTTCACCTCATTCCAAGTTTCAGGTGGCATATACAGCATAAGTTGGCAGCTGATTCCCATTCTTTCCACCCTCTTATTGACTGACATTCTGGTTTTGGCACAATGTTGAGCCACCAGATCTGCATACCTGTTGCCGACTACCACCCAGTCATCTCCTGACTGGTGTGCGGCACATTTCACCACAGCCAATTCTTTTGGTGATTGTATTGCTTCTAGCAATTCCCTTACAAATTGTCCATTTTTAATGGGGGATCCTGAAGAAGTCATGAAATCCCTCTGCATCCATAGTTGGCCAAAATCGTGCACCACCCCGTAACCATATTGGCTATCTGTAAATATGGTCACTCTCTGATTCCTCCCAATTTTGCAAGCTTTTATCAAAGCAATCAATTCAGCTACTTGTGCAGATTTGACTCCTGGTAAATAGGATGCTTCAACTATTCCAGTTAATTCACATACCGCATAGGCAGCAGTTAGTTTACCATCTTCATGTCTTTGACACGAACCATCAACAAATGGCTCCCTGTCTGGCTTTTTAAGAGGCTGTTCCTCTATATCTGGGCGTGGTTTTGTGCATAATTCTGTGATTTGTATACAATCATGTTCATCGTCTTCATCATCTTTAATTCTCTCATGACGTGGGTCTGGTAGTAAGGTTGCTGGATTTATTATAGTACACCTTACCATGTTCACATTTTCAGCACCCATTATTATTCTTTCATATTTAGTCAGCCGACTAGGAGTAAGATGCTGAGTTCGGGTTCTTGTCAACAGAATGACAACTGCATGTGGAACATACACTTTTACAGGGTGTCCCATCACAATTGACTCACTTTGTTCAATGCTCAAACAAGTAGCAGCTACTGCTTTTAGGCATCCTGGCAATGCGGCTGCTACTGGGTCCAATGTAGCAGAAAAATATGCTATAGGACATCTTTCTAGTCCATGTCTTTGAGTTAGGACAGAAAGTGCACAATTTTCTCTCTCATGACAGAACAATGCAAATTCTCTCTTATAATCAGGCATGCCTAAGGCAGGTGCTGAACATAGGGCATTTCTCAATTTTACAAAAGCTTCTACACTTTCATCCTCCCACTCCACAGGGTATTTTGCTTTCTTTTTTGTCATGTTAATTAAGGGCTTAGCTAACATGGAAAATCCTGGTATCCATTGTCGACAGTAACCTACTATTCCTAGGAACATTCTCACTTGTCTTTGTGTTACAGGCATTTGCATTTTCTTTATTAAAGCTACTCTTTCAGCTGTTACTCTTCTTTTTCCTCTCTCAATTTGGTGTCCCAGATACTTAACAGCTGTTGTACAGAATTGCAATTTTTCAGGTGAGACCTTATGCCCTTCTTCTGCCAAAAGATTTAATAATGCTATGGAATCAATAACACAGTCCTCTCTGGTGTTCGATGCCACCAATAAGTCGTCGATATATTGGACTAAAACTGAGCTTCCTGGCATCACTAGTTTTTCAAGGCACTTTTTCAGTATCTGGTTGAAAATAGAAGGACTTTCTGTATACCCCTGAGGAACACGATTCCACACATAAACTTTGTTCTCAAATTTAAATGAGAAAAGATACTGGCTGTCTGGATGTAATGGTATTGAAAAGAACGCTTGACACAAATCAATTACTGTGAACCATCCTGCACTCCACGGAATCTGGTATAGAATTACTGCAGGATTTGGTACTATGGGACAACATGGTTCTACAATCTTATTTATTTTCCTCAGGTCCTGAACAATCCTATATTTTCCACTAGGTTTCTTTAATCCCACTATTGGTGAATTACATGGCCTACTCATTACTTCTTTTAGTATGTTTTGTTCTACCATTCGATTTATTTCTTCAATGACTCCTGCTTTTACTTCTGCACTCATTTTGTACTGTCTGGTATTTGGGAAAATTGCACCTTCCTTTACAGTAATTTTAACTGGATCTATTTTAGCCATAAGTCCTACTTCTTTTCCGGTGAAATCCCATACTATGGGGTTTACTGTACCTTTTAATTCTTCTGGCAACTCATCTTTTGTTATTAACAAAAACATCTCGTCTACTTCTGTACCTTGTTTTGCAATCATAATTTTATACACATGGTCTTCATCTGGTGTCTGAACTGCCACACCATCGGGTGTGCAGAAAATGGTACAATTCATCTTGCACAACAAATCCCTACCTAACAAGTTTACTGGACTAGAATCACACACTACAAATTGATGCATTTCTCTGAAGTTTCCAATTTTAACTTCCATTGGTTCGGTAAGAGGTGTTCTAATCCGCTGATTAGCTACCCCCACTACTTGGATATTTTCACCAGAGAGAGGAAGGTCTGGAATGTCTGCTGTTCTCACAGTAGACCGGGTAGCACCAGTGTCCAAAAGGAAAGTAATATTATTACCTTTCACATTCCCTTCAACATATGGAACTGACTGATCTTCCTGTAAGGATGCGCCAAGTATGCACTCCTTCTTCCCCTCTCCTTGGCACCATCATGGACTGTATTGACAGAAATTGTCCTGCAAAAGAAATTGTGATGTCATATAATCATTCTTACCACTTCCTCCCGGATATCCGATGTCTGTACCATGCTTTGCTCTGCTTACATTACCCTGAATAGGTGCAGGTGGCAACTGACTCTGAGGATTTGCACCCTGCTGTGAGTCACTCTGCGTCTGTGGATTTAAATTTTGATTTGGGCCATTATTATTCCGAATCTTTTTACATTCATCCTTCCAATGCCCCAATTTTCCGCATCCATGACAAGGAAATTTCTTTTAGCTTCTTCTCTACTCATTCGTCCTCTAAATTTTCCACCATTCCCAGTATCACCATTCGTTCCAGAATCTTTTCCTGGATTTTCCAAATTAATTCCCTGTTTCTCAGCCATTTTCACCTGTGCCCACATCACTTTTTCCTGCAATTTCTTATGTCTATCCTCAATATCGTCTCCACAATATTTTGCATACTTCAGAATCTCATCTATGGGCTTTCCCTGCCAACACAGCATATGCTGTTTAATCATCTGGCAAATTTCTGGCTTCAAACCGTAAACAAACCGATACACAAACTGACTCATGTTCTTGTCTCCAATGTCCTCAAATCCACTATACTGTTTAAATACCTGCAATAGACGTTCATAGTAAGAATGTACTGATTCATTAGCTTCTTGGGTAGTTCGATCTATTTTTACCCAATCTGTTTCTTTCGGTGGTATTTTCCCTTTCAGGTATGTTATCACTTGGTGATACTTTTTCATTACATCATTTGACGGGGCACCTGTCTTCGGATCTCTAGGATATTCATCACTAGGCCAATCAACTGTAATTTTACAATCTGTCCACAAATCAGCAGGTACCACTATGTCAAACAAACCATCCAAATCCTTCAACAATACTTTTGACACCTTCACAAATCTGTCAACCTGCTTGTACCATTCAATTGGTTTTTCTCTCAATTTTGGAAAATCATTCGTAAAAGATAAAATATCCTGTCTGCTCCATGGAACATATACATATCCTCCTCCCGCAACTTCTCGCATTGGATACATCTGGTCTGCTTTCCCTGTTTCTTTCATCACATATTCTGATGCTGTTCTACTTGTTCGTGCTTCTTCCTTTTTCTTGGCCCACCTAGTTTTCCATTTATCTAGGTCTCCCCATTTTTGCAAAACTAACATTAATTCTCTTATTTGTAATCTTCTTCCAGAAGCATTCATATTTTCTAAATCTTTGTCTGAAAATTCTGCTCTATAGGGTTTCTGTAGTACCTTTGATCTCCCTATTTCTATTCCCATCTGTAGTGCTAAATTGGATAATTTTTCATGAAATAACCTTACATTTCTGGTGATACTCCTGCACAGGAATAATAATTCTTCTTCATCATAGGTATTTAAGCGTTCTAGTCCTACATTTCCTGCTATTATTTCTTCTAATTCGACTTTCAATTTATGAATGTCCATTATTTTCGGAGCTGTGCACTGTT
Source organism: Calotriton arnoldi (assembly GCA_963921515.1). Classification (NCBI taxonomy): domain Eukaryota; kingdom Metazoa; phylum Chordata; class Amphibia; order Caudata; family Salamandridae; genus Calotriton; species Calotriton arnoldi. Next base: position 894,407 of record CAWUFW010008033.1, on the reverse strand, counting down.
TAACTGACCCTTGCACCCATCTTTCTAGATCTTCAGGTGTTACTATGGTATCACTTTTTGCTCCCGATGAAGTTACTAAACTTACATCTTTTGAACCTCCAGGTACATTTTTCCTGGGAGTACTATTTACAGAACCTCGAATAGGCAAGTCCATAAGTGATATTGTGGATTCACAGTCACTAAATTGATCCTCAATTATAACTGGAGCTTCAGGTTTTGGATTATTCACAGCAGTAGGTGTAAGTATCGGTGGAGGACAGCTTCCCTGAGTACCATATAATGGAACTACTGGACCAATTGTTACAGGTATGGTCAATGAATCAGGATGTACTTTTATCTGAGTTATTTTCTGTATTAATTCTGTTCTGGTCTTTTCTAGGGCTTCTTTTTCTTTGTCATGAAGTATTCTACTAGTGGTGAATTCATGCATTACCTGTGGCACTAATGGAGTTTTCGGTGGTGCACTTGGGGTGCATCCACTTGTTCCTTCCTGATATGGTGGGGGATTTCTTAACATTTCCTCCATAAATTCGTCTTCAGACTCCTCATTTCTCATTAAATGTTTTGTCTTTTCTGTGCACTTACTTCCTAATTTCTCCTCTGCTGAAAACAATGGATATAATCCTTCTGTAATCATTGCCCTTCTCCATTGTTTCATCTGACCGTCCCTAGACTCACGTAGATATCTGGGAAAAAATCCTGGATAACTCCTATTACTTCTAGATCTATCCCGCTCAAATGCCTCGGTTTCCCATTCTTCTAGAGCTTTGTACTGAGTTAATCTAGGTCTGGGTTCTAAGTCATTCATCCTCAATCTCAAGTTTTGAAGAATCCTTCCATTGAAGGTACCATTCTCGGGAAATGCTAATATTCCATCATTTTTGGTATACTCTATCCAATTCTCCATCCATACACAAGTATGATAACCTCTCTCCATCATCATGAATGAAGCGGGCGTTTTAGCTGGTGGAATAATAATTCCTTCTCTAGTTTTGAGTGGTTTATCCTTTTTAAAATAGTTCTTAATCTTTTGCAGAAAGGACATTTTTCTCTTCTATCCGTACATTCTATCTAATCTTCGGTGTAGAAAATTATATTCTGCAAAACCTAGGAATCTCCTATCCGGACGAGTTCCTGTTAAAGTCGGATCGCGTTTTAACATGCAATCTTTATCCACTAAGATTTTAGCTTCTAAATATCCACCAATCAAGTCTCTGCTAACTTTTATTTCTGAACCAATCCTTGCGCGGCCTTTTAGTGACGTTTATCTGTCAACCCCTCCTTTACAATCTGCTCTTTCCTGTCCTTGCTGGTTCAACCAATCCCAGCGCGGCACCTGTGACGTCAGTACTACTCCTGACTACTGACCCCTCCTTTACAAGGGTTTTTCCCACACCCGCGGATTCAACTAATCCCAGCGCGGCGTTTTGTGACGTCAGCTCCCTCTCCGGCAACTGACCCTCCCTTTACAAAAAATTTACGCAAACTTATTTTCTCTCTAAATCTTAATTAAATTTCAGTAACAACATAAAACATTCGCTATCATACCAGTTTCTCTAAAATAGAAAAGATAGCTTTTCTCTCACACTTAGTAAAACTTTTCCGTTTACTTAAACATACACTACGAGTAAAACACTTCCGTCTACTCTTCACACAAGCTCCAGAAGTACCTGTTACTTCTCCAATGTTACCCTTTCTAGGTGATATAACATCAAATTTTTACCAGCGTACTCTTTTGCTATTACTCACACGCATAGAATCCCTAACAAGTACTGAAAGTCCTGCTTAACTTTTCAGTACTAATTCTGCCTGACAGATAACCTCTCTGCAGTATGGCTTCCACTTACCATCCGCTATTCCTTTTACCCCGGGGTATTCTGGACAACATAAAACAAAACTCAAAATTTAAGCGGATGTTAGTTCATAAAAATACAAATAAAATTCTCATTACCCAATTAACAAAGAGTAACCATCCTCTGATTACCAGAAAACTGATCCAGCGCGATATTAGCAAACAGCATTCATACACTAGATACTCACTTGGGCCCATACATTCATACTAGGCTAATACTTACGCTGGGTTTTATCAGTTGTTACTCTCTATCAAAATCCCTGCTACCAATTACCTTCTGATTGAAGAGTAATGACTTACCAATGAATCCTTTGCCAATTGGAAAATTTAAAATGAGTGACATTCATTATAGTACATAATCCTGAAATAACCACTGAGTCAGGAAGTTTTAAAATGTTTATCTAAAGATTTAGCAGAGTAAAATACAGAGCCACATGGTACTTAATCGCAATACCCAAGATTAAGCATAGAAATGATTATTGCTAATCAATGATGGTGTTTAAAGAAAAGGAGAAGATAGAGACAGCAGCGCAACTAAAGGTTGCATTATATTTACCTAAGTGCGAGAACCAAAACCCCTTAGCCAAGGAGTTGAAAGAATAGGACCCAGGAAGGATGAAGAGCAAAGACTTCAGGGATCAGGACCGGACCGGTGACCTCTCTACAACGACGCCTGCGTCGTTCCCCTCTCTGATACTCGACTTCTCTCGATTCTCCTGTGCCTTCCTTCTAATGGACTCCGCCGCCCCCTCCTCAGGACCTCTTCTGGACAGGGATTCAGTCAGCAACCGATCAGCTTGGCAGTCTGGGGCTCTTCTGTGTGTTCTGAGAGTCAGCTCTAGAAGCTCTCTGGCAGCATGGACGCGTGTTCTCTGCAGCATCTCCTTCTAACTAATTAACTAATGCTATATTCTATTATACCCTTCTACGCCCATGTACCTCCCCTTAATGTTGCTAAAATATGGGACCACTACTTCTGATTGGACAGGGACAGGAGGTGGATTCTCGCACCATGTTGATTTGGCCTAAATTGTAAAGCCTATTGTCTTTACGTTCCCACCCCTTCAAATTAATACATTTGCTTTATTTCCCACCCGTCTCATGACAAATATAAACCAATTTTCATAGACATTGTATCAATGTGTGACAGGAAAGTGCTAGTACAACATCTTCGGCCATCAGGTTACGGCCTTGGACTTCGTCCAGGTTGACTTCATTTGGCAGGCACACAAGGCACATGCGCAGAACCATTTGCCTCTCGAGTTTCAGGTCACCAACCCAGGCCCAAGTTTACGAACTAATAAAAGTGCAAGAAGAAAATATTAGAATCACAAATAAAATGTTTCAATGTATACCCACTATTTCTATTCTATTCCCAATTAAATATATATACTATCCCGCGTTAGTAGCGTTAGGAAACGACAATTTAATAATGACATGAGAGCAAGCTGAAGCATGTGAAAACATCAAGCAGCCATTTTACTACACACTGCGCAGAAGCAGAAATTTCCCACCAAGCAAAGAAAGACGTCACACCATGTGATATGGTTGCGACATGCGCATTGAGCTTTCCCGCGCATAGCGGCCATTTTGGATTACAGACAACCGTTATTCATTAGTAAAACACATAGGCAAGCATCTTTTTCTTTTGTGTTGTGAATGCAAAGGTTAGTATTAACAATACAAGTTTAATAAATTAATACTGTGAGGAGGATTGAATACAAGCAAGTTTCATTTATGAAACCTTGCTCCATCAGTCTTGTTGTTTACAGTAGGTATCTTTTAATAATTCAACTGTCAATGGGTTAAGAAGGTTATTGGGTATGGCATGTGGTAGCAAGTGGTTAGGGAGTATGGTACAACCATACAATTAAATATGGGAATTTGCAAAAGCAGCAGCACGGTCTCTTTGAAAAATACTTTAAAAATTGCATCAGCTATGTGAACTGCAGAGCTGGCACAGTTTAAAGATAAATTGGGGCTACAAATGGTCCCTATGCTGTACCTGGACTATTCCCCAAGCCTGTTGGGGTGGCAGCAGAAGCCATTTCCATTTTACATCAGAGGTGCCAAGCTCCAGAAGTGGCCCGTCGTACGGACTGAGGGGCCACACCCCCCACCTTTTTCCAGGCAAGAAGATTGTGTCAGAATGAACAAAGGTCAGCCTGACAGCCACTCTTCTTGTTCAGGTCAGGCAGCCAGGAGCTAGAAATGCGCTAAGTGTGCAGGCTCCTGGCTGCCTGAGCTCATATTTGCCAAGCTGAGGATTTCACAGCCCTGTGGGTGTGACCTTCTCACCCTTGAGGCCCTCCCCCTTGTGACGACGGGGTGCGTCAACGATTGCCTCGGACCTGGGCGCTTCAGTTTTAATTCCTGAAGTACCCAGGGCCGAGTGACAATCAGTGACACCTCGTCACAGGATGGGTTGGGGTCCACAGTCTCACTGACCCCATCCCACTCTGGTATGAGATTGGGACTGCTGCCTTTCCTCATTGGCTAACCTTAGGTCAGTCAATGAGGGAAGGCAGCAGTTCCAACCCTCCTGGGACCTCTGAGACTTAGGACTGCTGCCTTCCCTCATTGGCTGACCTTAGGTCAGCCAATGAGGGAAGGCAGCAGACCCAATCCTCCTGGGACCTCCGAGGCTTCCCTGTGGGAGAGCTGCTGTAGACTTAAGATTTATGTGTTTTTTTTGTTCGCTGCGTGCATGTATGAATGTATGTGTATTTGTTAGTGAGTGTTGTGAATGCTTGTGTGTGGTGCATGCGTGAATGAATGGGTGTGAATGAGGTGTATGTGCCTATGTGTGCCCCCCCTCTTCATCAGAGGAACGCTACCCTTTCATATTGGGTTGCACTGCAGTGACCTGCAGCATGTCAATTTAATTATGTTAATTTATTATATGGAGGACATCCTTGTTGTCTCATACAGAAGTATTACATCACCCAGAAATCAGCCATACAGCTGGTGTTTGGGCTGAGAAAAGGGACCAAGTGTCTACAGCAAAAATAACACTACATTGGTTCCGGGTATAAGTTACTGTTAGGTTCCCTACCTACCTCACATAAAGGGTCGTCTCTTTTCAGCCCTTCAATACCCTGTGTTCCTCCACAGGAAACCTATTGAGTATACCAAAAAAGAGGTTTATTTCAGATTAGTCGACAACTGTGGGCTAAGCTGGAGAATTCCCGTACAGCAGATCTGCACAGTGAAATGCATTTCTTGTTTTGTTGGTCTGGTGTTTGTAGTCAATAGGTAGGGATGCAGGTAAACATCGCCAAGAGATAGCTTGCCTTGTAATGTATGCACTGCATCTTTTGAACATCATAACTTCACACACTGATTACCTTGGTCACTAACTCAGCACTGAGTCATAGCGACAGTTATTCGCCACATTGCGGAGTGTCCTGCAGGCACTCACCCGGCACACTGAATTGGTTTCCAAAGACACCAACTATCCATACTGTATCCTACAAACACACCACTGCATTATTATCACTTCTTTGAACTTTATCCTAGGGTAATAACATACTACAATGCAGTGTGTCCTAGAAACACTAACCTATCGCATTGTATTTCATTCACTGTGCTCTACCCAACCCACATTATCTTAATGGAGGTATACTAAAACAATACACTGCATAGTATCCTGGTCAATATAGCACCCTCTACACGGCTTGATAGGGCAGGTAACATACCACTTGAACTTCCCTTAGGGACACTAAGAAAACACAAACCAAAGTACCCTAGTGATAGTGACTCACTAAACTTTCCTAATTTATAGGGGCACGAATCTACCACATCAAACTGCATCCACGGGATGCAAAGAGAACGCAGTGCACCTTTGGGTTTCTTATCCATTGTATTGCACTGCTTTTAACATATCACACTGTCCTATATCCTGGAAACGCTAACTCACCACCAGGCGTCTTTCTCAACTAACTCTCCATATTCCATGACACCCTAAAGGTACCATTGCAAGTGATACAGTACTCTGATTCCCATTGAACTTGTTGCACTGCGTAATGGGGACATTAATGCACCATAGTCCTATGCATCTTTGGGACTCCAACCTAACCTATTGCACAGCATCTCAGGTGCGCTAACCCAGCACACTGTGCACTTTCTTTTGGATACTAACCTACCTCACTACACTACATCATAGATAAGCTAATCCACCACATCGCTGAATACTATGAATTAAGCACCGTTTTGAGACCTCAAGATTGATATTACTCGCATTTTCATACAAAGGACTTACTCTAACACCTCAGGACTGTGAGACATTCACTCCTTCCCTGTGTCACGGAACGTTGCAAGAACAGAATGTAATCTATTTATTGCCTTGAACGATGGTGGTTAACTTGTTTGCAATCACATTCAAATCAACTCCATGCACTTGCATTTAGGAATCTTTGTTTTCTTCTTTGAATAAGCAAGCTGTGGAGTGGCTTTAACTCTTTCAAGTCTGTAACCATCTTTTCATCAGTTTGTCTTGTATGCTCCTGTCACCATTATCTTGTTATTTGGCATCATCAGGTCCTGGGATTTATAAAGCATGCGTTGGGGAGGGAGATGAGGAAACAGTGTCAGTCCACATGTTTAAGATTGATATGACCAGTTTGTGTAACAAGTATGCAGCTTTGGACAATGTGTCAAAGAAGGCTTTCTATGACACCTTGATCAATGCTTCACTTATCATACAAAAGCAGTTCGCATTCTGGTACACGTAGTCCCAAATGTCAAATGCGAAACGTGAAATTGCAACAACCAAAATACAACGGTGCACAGCCTTGCCAAGTACCACGCATCAGGCGTTAGACTAACGCATTTCAGTGTGGTGATCCGCATCACTGGACTGAAATCCATTGTCACGCTTAATAGGCAGATAGCGCCTTGGCTGTCAAGCCGGTAGGGCTGCAATACTGACTAAACTACGCTGTAGTGGCTGCCAGGGCACCGTGGTGTGCGCACAAGTCACGGCACTGGGCTTCTTGGGGGATGGCTGAGCTAGAAGCTGCAAGTGCTATAATGTATCAATAGAGACGTTCTGATTCCCCCGGGGCATAGCATTACATTTTGACTGACATCATAGGCGCTGACCCGCATGACGTTACATCCTGCTGCCGGCTCGGGCTGCAGATAAGTCTCCTGGAGGCTGCCCTAGGGCCTAGGCTATGCCAAATCATAGCAGCGCTGCACACACCGCCGCTCGCACCGCCGCACACACCAGCGCTCGCACCTCCGCATGGTTGCAAATTAAAATTGAGTCATGACCCCGCAACCGCCTGACCCAACCCCACGGGACCGCAGCGCATGTGGAGCCCACTGTGCAGCAGTAGCACCTGCTGCTGAGCTCTATACCATGCAAGTTTGCTGAGGGGAGTGACCAGTGTTGCAGCGGCCAGGCCAGGCTGCTGTGATGAGCTCGCTGCGGAAGGAAATGCAGCTCTTGCTGGCTGCCAGTGGCCGTCGCTGCAATATAATCTTCAAGCAAGTATGTGCCTAGGCCCCTGGAGTCAGGGGCATAAATTAAAATAATTCAGTTAAAGTTGCGGTTATTAAAGCTCCAAATGTCGTGCTTCAGCTTGCCTTGCTTTCCTCCTTTCACACACTCATGACACACCTCCACTCACAGCCACACACATCACTTCAGACACCACGATACCTGTCTTAGGCTAGCTGAGAATTGATCGGTAGATGTAAGTAACAATTGACTGCACTGCAGCCGGCCTAAACGCACTCACTGACACGTCTTCTGACGCATCTTCTACTAATGCCACTGATTTTCCACATAATTAATTGCCCAACATGCATCATACACATTTAAAAATTAAAATTGCTTTTAATTTACGTTCCAGACACCCAGGTGCACGCTGTCTCACTCTACTGCAGGTCTTCACAACAGACAAAACTTCACCCTGCTCCAACCCCACCTCCCCCACAGTAGTCCGGGTTACGCTCAGTTATGGACACATTTGGGTGGCACATTATATGAGGGAAGAGAGTAGACAAAAACTCTGTTGCTAGTTCTTACTGCTGCAGTAGACAACAGCACAGTAGACCTCTCTGCATATTAATTATAGCGCTGCGCATGAATGAGCACAGAGTGCAGCTTATTACAAAAGATAACGCACACTAGATTATGACCAGTTTGTCATTCGTGCCTGCCTTTATCTACATGTTTTGGTGTGCATCTTTTTTGAGTTTACCTCGTTGCTTGCTGGGACATTAAGTCCAAGCTTTCCTAGATTCCTTTGGCTTGCACGAAGGACTGGATGAAAATGAAAATGGAAGAACTACAAGCCCCAGAAAGACCCTCCCTGGGAATCATGACACTTTCCTGTATGCAGGAATACACTATCAGAGCCTCGAAGTAAGTTCAGTGTGATCAGCTGTTCCTAAGGAGGCGTGGGATTGGTACAGAGGAGCAAGGCCTCAAGGTAGCCTAGCCTCTGCTGGTAAGGAGAATTCCTGGGAGGTAGAGGAGCACTGGCAGGGAAGGCCAAACAGCAGAAGGCAGTCCAGAGGGTGAACAATAGGCAGCCCCCTGGGCCTCCAGTATAGATTTACAGTGTCACTCTGTAACCCCTATCCATTCTGTGTGCACTTGCACTGGCTGTGAGAGTCCGTGGACCTCTTTTGTACACCAAGCAGGCCCAGGCCTCCCTGATACTTCCTACAGAACCCACAGGAGGGCTATGATCCCCATGTAAACAGTGCGCAGTCAAAATATCGAGTATTTTATATCGACCTACACTAATATCGAGTTTTTAATATCTTAGGGACAGAATATCGATGTCAAGAATATCGGTAACCAGAATATCGACCTTACGGTAAGTAATATCGAAGTAAGTAATATCGTTAGCAAAAATATCGTTGTTAATAATATCGATATTTATATTAGTGTTAGGTATTTTAGTATGTATTTTATATGTATGTTTAACATTTTTTGTAATGCATTTTTATTATTTTTAAATATATGTATTAAATGTTGAGACAGTAATTTTTTTAAAGTAAATTTTGCGTTTTAGTATCAGAGCGGGTTGTGGGTTTATAGGGGAATAGGGTGGGAACTAATGTAATTATAATTAATTAATATGTTTTATTTATTGTTATTGATTATTAATTTATTGTTAATAAATTACTAATTGGTAATTAATTTTTTTAATTGATTAATCTATCATTGTATTAATTATAATTATTGTTTTTATTTATTATTATTGTTAATTAATTTGTTGTTAATTAATTATTAATTGGTCATTCATTTTTATTAATTGATTAATTTATAATTATATTAATTATAATTAATTTATTATTATTTTTGATTTATTGTTATTGTTAATTAATTTATTTTTAATTTATTATTAATTGGTAATTGATTTTTATTAATTGATTAATTGATAATTAAATTAATTGTGTTCTTTTTATGTGTAGCGGGTTGTGTGTTTATGGGGGAATAGGATGGGAAGTAATTTAATGTTATTTAAGTAAATATTAATTTTATTTTATTGGTATTTATTATTAATTTCTTAGTTAATTAATTATTAATATGTTATTTATTTTACAAAAATTATTTTATTAATAAGTATGTTAATTTAACCCCTACGCTATCCAACACTTTCCCTACTGTTGCACTCACTGGAGTGGGAATAGTAATTGTTACCCCTATGCTATCCAACACTTTCCCTACTGTTGCACTCACTGGAGTGGGAATAGTAATTTTAACCCGTACGCTATCCAACACTTTCCCTACTGTTGCACTCACTGGAGTGGGAATAGTAATTTTAACCCCTACGCTATCCAACACTTTCCCTACTGTTGCACTCCCTGGAGTGGGAATAGTAATTTTAACCTCTATGCTATCCAACATTTTCCCTACTGTTGCACTCCCTGGAGTGGGAATAGTAATTTTAACCCCTACGCTATCCAACACTTTCCCTACTGTTGTACTCACTGGAGTGGGAATAGTAATTTTTACCCCTACGCTATCCAACACTTTCCCTACTGTTGCACTCCCTGGAGTGGGAATAGTAATTTTAACCCCTACGCTATCCAACACTTTCCCTACTGTTGCACTCCCTGGAGTGGGAATAGTAATTTTAACCCCTACGCTATCCAACACTTTCCCTTCTGTTGCACTCACTGGAGTGGGAATAGTAATTTTAACCCCTACGCTATCCAACACTTTCCCTACTGTTGCACTCCCTGGAGTGGGAATAGTAATTTTAACCCCTACGCTATCCAACACTTTCCCTTCTGTTGCACTCACTGGAGTGGGAATAGTAATTTTAACCCCTACGCTATCCAACACTTTCCCTACTGTTGCACTCCCTGGAGTGGGAATAGTAATTTTTACACCTACGCTATCCAACATTTTCCCTACTGTTGCACTGTTTGGAGTTGGAATAGTAATTTTATTACCTCCGCTATCTAATATTTTTTGTATTATTTTAGTTAATGTAGTATATAATTAATTTTTAAAAGATTAAAAATAAAAAAAAATTTAATTTGTTATATATATTTATTTTATTTTTATTTTTATTATTGTTTTATGTGTATAGATGTATTTATAATTTATATATTAAAAAAAAATACAAGTTATTAAAATAATTATTAAAAGTTATTAGTAATTAAGTATATATATTATATATTATATGTATATGTTTAATTTATTTTTACATTACATATATATTACTTATAATTTTTAAACATTTTAAAATATTTTTAACTATGTTTATTTTAATTATATGTATTATTTACTTTATTATACATTATTTTTTTAACTTAACCCCTTCGCTGCGGGGGTAATTCCCCCACGGTGCGGGGGGGCGGGGGGGTGAGTGCGGCGCCGCGGTGCTCGTGACGAGACCAGCTCGTCATGAGTCACAGTGGATCTGTGATCATGACGAGCTGGTCTCGTCACAAACCCGCCCACTCATTAATTCTCCCGCACAGGCGGGGAATTAATCACGCGTGGGCGGTGCGCACCTGTTATGACGAGACCAGCTCGTCATGAGCACAGCTCCACTGTGACTCATGACGAGCTGGTCTCGTCATAAGCACCGAAGGGGTTAAATAAAAAACGATATTTTTAACAACGATATTTTTGACATCGATATTTTTTTTCTCGATATTTTTGTACTTACCATAATGTAGATAGGATGTCGATATTCTTGACTTCGATATTCTTGCGTCGATATTTCTGTAGGTCGATATTCTGACCTTCGATATTTTGTCAGTGATTCCATGTAAACACCGTAACCTTCAATACTTAAGTCTATTGACATCCTGTATAACCTTTTTAAATGTCAGGATGTAACCTCCGTTCCTTCTCTGTGCACACTGCTTTCCTATATAAAACCCAAGCCATCGATATTCTCCGGGCCTCCTTTGTACACTGTGACTTGCAAACCCCGAGCCTCCTGCAGTGTACACAGTTACACTGTGACTGGCCTCCTCAGTAAGCGGTAGCTGGATCTTGATGCCCTTCCATTTCTAGTGATGCAGCAGTTTTAAGATCTTAGAGTTTCTTTTTGCTCAAATGGGTGTAATTTCTGATATTTATATGTTTCCCTTATCTTCATTGCTTGATTTTGCTCCGGAGAAAGTGTCACTCATAGTTGTTGAATGTCACTTATAACTTCACTGAAATTATGAAAATGTCACACTTAGCAATCTGAAACCTTGGCAGCTATGGGTGCATCAACTAAAACGCAATGACTGGTTTAAAGGGTTACTCGGCAGCGCTGCTTCTGTCTAGCTGAGCCCAGCTCTCACCTGTGCAGCTTACTGTGTCTGACTGGTCACCGGAAGTCAAGGTGTTTGTTGTTTCGTGGCTGAGATTCCCCAGAACTGAGCAGCTTTAGTGTGTTGGTTTTAGAGTTGATAATGTACTGTGTGTGGTGTCCCTGATTGATTTGGGAGAGCTGGAAATTGCACTCTTGTAGCACAATTGCTAAAACAAGTAGTAAATCAGACTCAGATAACGAATCTAAAACTTCTGCCACAATGCACATGTGATCCACACCTAAAAGCCATTTACTTAATGTGCTTAATCGTTTTGCTTATAAATGCATATAGATGCACGCTGTGTGTTTTTAGGACAATTGTTAAATATGTATTTTGAAAATATTTACATCGTGGAGGTGGTGAAATCCATCTTTATTTCCCAGAAAGATAGTGGGAAAAAATGTACCCACACTACTGCCATAAATGTACACGTGTTGTAATCCTACCCCGGAAATCGGTTGGACAAGAAACTACAGTTGCCAAATGGCTCATTTCTTTCCTGTCTTAGCCAAATGCTCAAAAGTGAATTTTAAAAAAGCTTATTGTGCTCCATGCGTGTCCTCAGTTCACCTCAATTAAAGATAGGAATCTGAAGATTTATCTTTAAGGAAAAGCACCGGTCAAATGAAACCACACATTGTTCTTCTCACAAGCGAGTCTAAAATGTTCTGTGGTTCAGTCCTCGGGCTGTAATAGATAGTTGGTGTCGGTGCTAAAGTTACATGTCATGTCAAAAATTAAGAAAACTAGTGTTGCGTGTTTGTCCCATTGTCGTTTTCCCTGTGTTAGACTAATCATGCACGTTGTAGGCTGCTTCTGTGTTGCACACATTACTAAATAACATGCTTGCCTTTGTCCTACATTGCATTTTCACACGGAATCATGTTTTTTTGCATTTTGTTCTTTTCCTGAGATTTTGTGGTAACAGCCTAGGCAAGGTCAAACAACATTGCCCCTTGTAAAATGTCCAGTATTTGTAAAGCGCGAACAATTACCCGAAGGTGTCATGGCGCTGGGGGCCGTCGGGAAGATTAAGCGAGCTATTGCCCAGAGTCACATGGTGCTGGGCTGATCGGCCACCGGCAATCGAACCTTGAGCCCCAGGGTTCCGGAGTCGGTCGCCCTAGCCGCTGCGCCACACCTCTTCCACAAGAGTTAGTCTCTGTGGTCAGACACTAGCACCTAGACATAATAGAAAAATGCAACTACTGTTTTTGAATACACATATCTTGTCATATAATTAGGTACAAGGGTTCTGGAAAAACGCACACAGGGTGAAGGTCCTGAGATGTAGGCGCAGCTTCAGCTGGGATGTAGAACATCCACATACGCTTGCTAAGATACGGGGTCCGCCACTAAACCTAGAGATCTATGCTATATAACCAATCTGCTTCTGTAGTACGGGAGGAGTTAGGGAGATCTGTCAGATAACATGATAGGGCTTTTCATGGTATATGGTTTATATACATGCTGATATTATTGATATGTATTTGTTTTCTAATTGTGCGCTATTATTGCATCTTAGAGCATGATAGTTTAAATAATCATTGTTAACTTCCGTCGTGTCTCTTTCTTATCTTATTGTGGGCAAGTATGAGTGAGAGAGTGAAAGGGTGTGTCCTGTTACCGTGATCCCTGAGCGGGTCGAGAGTGTTGTGTTCTGGGGTACCAATACACTTGTCTCTCTGGAAAGGTTAGGAGGGCAAGTGAGGCACTATAGCTAGTTGGACTCGGGCTCATAGATACTGATGTGGTTTGGTGACTCAGTCCTCTACATACTGATGCTCTATGATCCCAAGCATAGTTCTGTTCCTGAGCCGAATCCCTGCAACACTAGCTTTGCAATGTCTGAGCTGCTGCAAAGGAGACAGCCCCTTTCTCAATTTCTCCAATGGGAAGGACTGGACTAGTTTTATTTTATGTTCTAAAATATTTTATTGAGTTTTGAAGATAAAATACAGAGGATACAGGGGAAAATCATAATTGAACAAATAAGTAATACATTGAACAAATTGAACAAATAAGTAATTAAATAAAAAACGTCAGAAGGGCAGGGCCGGACTGGCTACCGGGCTTTTTGGCATGCTGCCGAGCTGGGGGCTGATTTCGTTGATGGGGACCTGCGTGTGCTGAACGAAATTCGTTTTGCTTTGTTGATTTCGAAGCACACGCAGGTCTCCATCAACGAAATTAGCCCCCACCGCAGTGACATCAGCCCCCAGCTCGGCAGCATGCCAAAACGCCCGGTAGTCAGTCCGGCCCTGCAGAAGGGGTAGAAAGTTTACAGAGTCATTTCGGACAATGACTCATAAGATGTGCAGAGTCTAATATGTGCAGTGAAACAATACAAAACTTGAATTATCATACAAATAGAGGCAGGTTTAGGTTATACACAGAACAATCTACAATGCATAGGTATGTCCAACATACAGTTTCTAGGGCACAGATATTGAAGAGCACAAATCATACGTTTACATTACACATTGCAGAAACAGAGTATAAGTAGGTGTCAGGTATAAGTTGTACAAACTTCCAGAATGCATTGCACTATACAGAGCAGCAGTCCTATTTGCTAAATTAGGAATGGTATAAGGTTTGCGAATGTCGAGTCACCACACATATATGTTATATTTATAAAGGTGCTCCAGGCAACAAGGCTTGCAAAATGAATAATAAGAAGTTGCCTAGGTTGGGAGGTCAACTTAGAGTTGAGTAAAATGCCCATGTATGGCTAAGCCTAATGGGAGAGAAGGTGTGGTGAGGAGGGTAAGTGTGATGAGCATGTGTTTAAGGTGTTTTTTTGGTGGTGAAAAAGTTATCCAACGTTTCCCGTATGGGTCTAGGAGATGATTTCCACGGGGAAAAAAAGAAGTGCTATGTTGTCTGCTCCCCTGATCTGCGATACCCAATTGATCCAGGTACGGAAGGAAGCCTTGCAAGCATTTTTCCAATTAGAGAGGACTATTTTGGTCGCTGATGTTAGTAGAAGGACTAATAAGGCAAGATCGGCTGAGCAAGGTCGGAGTCAAGGAAGCCTTTGATGGGAAAAAAAACTTCTTTTCTTAGGGTGGCAGTCAAATAGCTTTGATAGAAATGTGAAGACTTTGTGCCAGAAGGGGGATAGTGATTTACAGTGAAGGATGAGGTGTGCAAGGTCTCCCTTCTCCTTGTTGCAATTCCAGCAAGTGGGGTTTTCCACGATTTTCAAGGAGTGTAGTCGAGATGGGGTCCAGTAGGCTTTGTGTAGTAGCCAGAATTTAGTTTGTGAGAGAACTGAGTAGATTTTTTGAGATGTGACTGATTTCAAGATAATGTTCCAGTCTGAATCTGTTTAGATTAGAGGAGTAGTTTTCCCAGTATGTTGTTATGTTCTTGTTTAATTTTGTTGCTCTAGGACAAAGTAGGAAATAGAGGTTGTACACTTGATGTCCGGATTTGTTAAGGTTGGAGACAAATTCAGGTATGGATTGCACATTTTGGTGGCGTTTAGATTTGGAGATGGCCGTTTTAATTTTGAGAAAGCTGTAAAAGTCTAATTGTTCTAATTGAAATAGTGATTGGAAGTCGGAGAAAGATAACAGCAATGTCTCAGGGCCCAGTTGTAGAGGGAAGTAGATGCCTTTGTTTATCCACGATGACCACTTCAGGGTTTTGCCGTCATATGTGATGTTCGGGTTGTTCCAGAGGGAAGCGAGATTCAGTAGTTTTATATGAGAGGGTAGCTTTTTGTCGATTTTTAAAAGGGCATTTTTAGCATTCTGGAGTATGAATTTAGAAGTGGAGAGATGTTTAGTGTTGGTTGTAAGTAAAGTTAATGGGTTTAGGTTATCTAATATCAGCTTTTCAGTCTCCAGTCAGACTGGTGTGTAGTTATCTGCGACTTGGATCCAGTATGGTCCTTGTTTGGCAAGAAAGGCAGTTTGTTAATCTTTAAAATTGGCCAGATTAACACCACTAGTTTTGATGCACATTACATTTTCTACATTCCTAGTCAGGGGAAAAGAAGTTACAACATGAAGTGGTTACATTTGTACACATTGTAAGTTCTTTAAATGTGTCCATGCATCATGATGAGTTTTCCCGTTCCTTTCTCACATAGGTAAGCACAATAGTTCACAGTTTTAGCAGCACTGCAAACCTTTTATGTACTGTAACATGGCAAGAGGGACGTGGATTTTAGTAATCTGTGAAACTATAATGCAAATTGTTGCTTTTAACGATGTTGTCAGATTTTTTCTTTATGTATAACAGCATCACATATTGTTATAGATGAATTTAACGCGAGAAAAGAGCACTGCTGAAGGTGGAAATATGACCAGGTTTAAAAAATTGGATTATTCACGCAGTGTTCAATAGGTGCAGGAGCCCTAGGGAAGGTGTGCAATGGTAAAATGATTCTACTGCATTGCACATGAATTAATTCTTAACGTTGTCACCCAAGGCAGAAATAAAAATGTAGAGTGTAATGTTCCTTGCTTTTGGTTTACTAATCTGACACTGCTGTACAGCAGCACGACAAGGAGGCAGGGCAAATCTATAAGGATAGAAAATGCTGAACATTGCACCTCTTGAAGATTTTATCTGAGAACACTGAATAATTTAAAGTACTTAGAAGTTTAGAAGTGCCAGAAGTGCGGAATCATGTGAATATGCGGCATTGTTCTGTATAACATTTATTATCATTAATAGTTGTAGTAATAATAATAATATTTATTAAATAATAAAATAATTTTATTCATGGACTTTATACACATATACATTTCAAAGGAAGCGCGAGGTAAGCGTTTTAGCTATAGTGAAGGCCCACAGACTGGCAGTCAGTTGCGGTGGCAAGCACCCACCTTCATTTTGCGGACGCTTACAGTTAGTCAAACACATTTTCCAAGTCCGTCAAAAACCGAAAGTGCCAAGTATTAAAAAGCTGACTGTCATAAATTATGTTGCAAGGTCAAGAGTGCGAAGCTGTAGGGCTTGCATTAGTTGGAGTGCTTTGAAATTAAAGTCAAGGAAGAACCTCTGAACCTCATTTAATATATGGCTAATAATCCAAAACTGTGGTTTGGCGAATGCTTCTATCCCGTGTGATGACCGCAGCAACCCGCTGAAGTCCACAGTGAGTTTTGAATGAGATGGTTCGCTATTTGGAGTAATGGATCTGTCCCAGGATGATAAGAACACAGATGTGTGAGTCGCTGGATTTGTATGTCACACTGTAAATTCTTGCAATCATCGAGTTAAGTTTTAAAAGACATTTCAGCTTTATACATGTCTGGTCTTTGGAGAGTGAAATCTATGAATTCCAATGAGGAACTGAGTATGTAAAGCTATGTATTTTAAAAAAAAACACAGCTCGTGCATTCTCTTGTTAGTGAGCTGGATCTGGAAGGCTTCACAAACCGGAGGGCATACACTGCTTAGGTGACTTTTCTGGAGAGGTAAAGAAGGTGGAAGTCATTCAGTAGTTTAAGTGGAGGTACTGCATTGCAACAAAAGAGCACGATAAAAGAGTTGCCACCATCCATAGATATCAGGGTATGTGCAAAAAATACTTTTCCAACAAAAAAATACCAAGGATGCAAAAAAATGCCACTTGCAGGGAAATCCTTCAGACAGCACATATGCAACATCTTAAAATGAGCAAATCAAGACATTTCCTCCATGTTGTGTTTGAGATTAGAGGACAGTTATTTAAGGGCCCAAAGTAATATTCCCTATTCTCAAATCAGGAAGTACGAGTTGCACACAGACTGGCTTGCATACAGAGATGCAATTTAAGATTCGACCTATGTACAATGAAATCTCTTTAAGAAAATTGTTCATTCGCAGAGGAACAGGAAACGACATGCCTCATTTGATTCAATTGGGCAGGTCACAATTTGCAAACCTATGTGATTGGCTGAGAAGTGAGGGATGGTGCCTGCAAGGGGACAGTGGCCTGCAAGGGATAGCAGACCTCAAGCCCTGCATTTGCAATTACAAACAAAACAAGCATTTACAATAAAATCGGTCTCGCCTTTGCAACCTTATATGTATTTAGCTATGTAGCATATTAGCTTGGGTGCTGAAACATTTACTGTTCTAGCAGTACCACCCTTCAATGCCCTTGATACAACTTTAAAGAGACTCTGGTACCCTAGTTGGCAGACAGAGACAAGTAGTGTTACTCAAAAGCAGTAGGCAGTCCATTGTAGTCTCATACAAGGGTCACAATCGCACTGGGATGCAGAGCAGAAAATGAAGGGCAAGGCCCATGTAGGACTAGGATTCGCAAGGATTAAGGACTGAAGCGCAGACACCTCCAGAAGAGACTGCAAAGACTGAGGGAGGAGAAAAGATTGGAAACATCTGTTGGAGGTTTCTTTGAGGGAATTGCCAGACCTTTGGAGAACATAAAAACGAATAAACTAAAGACGAGGGTGGAGCTTGAATATGGAACAGAAAACTAGTGAAATGCAGTAAAGGGATCCCTACGAACACAAGTGTTGAAACTAGCCCTATGTAGCTAAAGAGTCAGGCGAGGTAACCCATACGGAGAAGTTAATTATATGGGCCAAGGGAGTGTGTCTTTCTGGATATGTTACCTAATAAAAAAAAGAAAACAATTGCTGCATTTTTGGTAATTAGGACAACATGACATAGCCCACCTTCCCTTGGGACAGGTTGATTAAAGATTTATTTAGATGGCCTGTGATACGCCATTACCATGGTTAAACAGATGGACCACATTTTTGTGTCTGTTGTGTACTGGTATGTCACTGTTGACAAAATGGATGGGAAGGCAATGCAAACAAAACAAAGCAGCTTACGTACAGGAATAATATACAACGGGCTCCACACCCACTGACCAAGTGGGAGAGGAAATAGGAATGCGGGAGGTGTAGGAAAAATACTGATCACAATAAACATAACTGTCTCATTCAGTAACATTAATAAACACACAAAGTACAGGCTGTTTCAGGTTGTGAAACACAAGGGAAACAATGGTTAAATGGGAGCTTGATGCCTTCCTATGTAGAATTTAGCATTTATATATCGTCTTTCGCATGAACTAAATTGAGCTTGATCCAGACATCAATAATGGCAGACTAACTATACAGACACTAGATTCTACAAATGTGCTTGATTTGCCCCGTGTCAAAATGGAAGAATACTCTGCCAAAACAGAAATTCATAAGAACTGAATGTGGGAGTCCCAAAACAACAACTTGGACCACAAAGTATGTGATTTGGCCTTGTGTGGGACCCCCCCCAAAGGTTGACTGATGGCACACTTTTAATTGCAACCGGGCAGTTATTACGTGAGATTCCACTGTCTATTGCGGGACACTGTTCTTCTTCTGCTGGGCTGCTCAGGGCCTTTTTGGGGCCGCAAAACCCTGCCGGAGGGCTGGACCTAAGGGCACAACCTTTCCCTCACCTTGCTTCACGCACCGTTGTGCTGCCACACACTCTGGTGGGACTCCAAGTCCCAGAGTGCAACGCGAGTCTTCCTGCCCCCACAGCCAAGAGGGAGTGCTCTTCACTCACGGCGCGGGATGTGTGCGGGCCACGCCCGGGCTAAGCCCCGACCAAGGGCGGGCCCGTCCTTGCCTGGAAAAGGCTGGGCTGGGCCACCCCCCTAGCATCTGCATCTTACGGAATTGGACTAAGAGCCCCAAGGTACTGTTTGACTCTTTATCCTCCGGACAATAAGTGTGTTATATACGGGCAGTATTTAATTTAGTTTTTTTAGTTGCTGCAAGCTGTCTCACTGTTTTAGTGTTTGTCTCCCAGCGTAACTACAATGGGGAAAAGGAAAGTTACCGAGGCTGGAGCGGGTGGTGCCATCAAGAAGAGACTTAAAAAACGGTCCCAGCCTTCTGGGTCAGGCACTGGGGAGGGGGCCTTAGGAGAGAGTGTGCTAGGCCGTATTGAGACCTTAGTCGCTGATTGTGAGGTGCTGCTTATGCCCTCAGTGTCAGCTATTGATACTCGCACCACTGGCAACACTTCCAAGCCCCTGATCCCACCGAAGACAGCTGGCACCAGCACCACTGGGTATGGGAACATTCCTACCTTATTTAAGAAGGTAGTTAATACCAAATCTTTGCCAACTACGACTGCTAAATCACCATCAGAAACACCACCAAATTGTAACTCTTTGGGTCCTGTGAGCGAATTGACTGAGGAGAGTCCCTCTGAGGCTGCCATATTATCTGATTTTCCCCTGAGCAATCGTTATGCCCCTCTTGTGGACAATCATGCCTCAAGCGATTCATGTAAGGATGTGGCTTGGGAACAGACAAGCACATTTGAGGCAGGACCAAATCTGCTTCCCCTACAAAGCCCAAAGGTTGACGATAAGGAAATTATACCTTCCTACCTCGATCTCCAAAGGGAAATAGTAGCCCTAAAAAGCTCTATAATGACCCTGACAACTCTAATATCTAAAATCTCCCATAAGCTAGAAGAGTACACCAGATACCTGCCCCCTCCACTTGTGCCATCACTTGATCCAATCCCATCTAATCACACCCAAGTGAGGACGGGGTCGGGGTCTGTAGCGACTCGTACTGAATTAATTGGTATATATAATCTGATTAACAATAGAGTTCCCCAGCCCGGCCCACGTGAATGTACTATTAGGGCCTCAGACAACTTATTTGATATCAACCGCAGGCCCCAGGCCGACCAAGGTAGGAATTCTAGGGCCATACCTTGGGTTGCAGATGGGCAGGGTCCATTGAGCATGCAAGCGTCCAAGGAACCGAGTAGAAGTTATAGCAAGGGCATTTATTTGCCCTCTACTCCTCAACATACTTTCCCATTGCAAACTATCTCCGCGTCTATTCCCATTTATCTGACCAATGTACCCAAGGTGGCCAGCACCAGTTTAACATATGAAAATGGAGATACTCTTATTAACAAAGCCATCTATTGGTTAAGACACACTAGAGGCTGTAGATCCATAATAAGGGACGATATTGTCCAGGCCAAAAGATTTGATCATAGCCCAACAGATGCTTTGGAGCTCACTCTGGTCAGTGACGATCTGGTACATAACTTAGTGGCTTTGGAAGCCAGATCCTATCCTCCTCATTCCACAAATATTCGGATCAAACTAAATATCTTGCCATCACTTGATCAAGTAGCAACTACCCCAATGACCCATGGGGCCTCACCTCTCTCCGCACTATCCCAGAATGATTGACTCACCCCTTGAGCATCCAATAGGGATCTTCCACACATCCTAAGTACAGGCGTGGAGTACTCCTCCCCCCTAGCATGTAACAACCCGGAGACCTCTTCTCAAGAGATTGAGAATATGTTTTTAAATCCATTGTTAGCTATAGACACTGCTTCTGAGCCAGGGCCAAGTAATTATGGTCAAGCTAGCTGGGTAGATGCACCATACTTTGCATCACTTGAATGAAACCATCAAAATAGTCCATCATCTCCCCAGGTCCAACAACTAGAGGCCAATGGCATGACTCTGAAAATAGTGTCATGGAATGTGGCAGGCATAAGGGGGAAATTAGATAGCCCCCACTGGCTCAATCTCATTAACGAACACGAGATATGTCTTTTACAGGAAACTTGGAGCCAGACCCCGATACACATTCCTGGGTTTATGTCCTATCACAGACCAGCTATTCCATCCAAATATGGCCGGCCAGCAGATGGGCTGCTTATCTTACTTAGCATTTCACTTAATTGTACTGTTAAGGTCTTGGACACCAATAGCTCAGATATTTTAGGGGTCCGGATTAATTGTGGCAAGGGTAAGCCTGTAGAAATCTATAATGTGTACGCTAGAAGTACAAGAGGAGGCAGCTCTTCTACTCTGACTGCTCAGGATAGTCTTTTGGAAGCAAAGCATAACGATTATCCCTTACTAGTGGGCGGCGACTTTAATGTCACCTTTGAGCCACTTGATTGGGTTGAGTCTCATGATGTGAGTGCAGAGGACAATGTGTGGTTGGTACCACCCTTGGAACTAAGCCCCATAAAAAAATGGTCGAAAACATCCCTAAAGTTGAATGCTATATCCCTAGAACATAGGTTAAGGGCTGCTAATGGGAGAACTAGCTCAGACAAAAGAGGGAAGATGACCTTTGTGGGCCTAAGGGGACTAGTAGGATTGACTACCTATTAGTGGATTTGACTTTATGGCCTTTGGTACAGGATATGGTCATAAGTACTACCTGTGAAAGTGATCATAATCCCCTGAGCTTGACTATGTCTCATCCTTGGGGGGAAGGGAGAGGGTTACCCCGACTCCACTATACACCAAGGAGGTACTTCCCACTAATGACAAGCGTCGGCTCAAATGGCCTGTTATCCTGGCAGATGAAACCAAGATCAAATCCATTACCAATGATCTGGGAAAGCATTTGGAGATCTTGGCTGCAGACACTGGTAATATGACTATGACAGTCTAGCTGCAGTACCCGGCATAGTGTCTTTTTTAAACAAGTTGCCAGTTACTTTTATGTCCAACAGAATAAGACCAGGAAAAAAAGGGGAGACTTTTAGGTTCAAATTTGTGGTTCAACAGGGAGTGTAGGGTGCTGAGAGGGAGACTCTCGACTGCCATAAGAAACAGGGATGCCCTAAGGATACGATGGGTTAGGAAGGAATATAAGCAGGCTCAAATCAAAGCCAAGAGAGACTGGGAAGAAAAGAGGTGGGAAGAACTAGGGAGGCCATCCAGTATTCTGATGGCAGGCTGTTTTGGTCTCTTTTGACTAAGGGCACATTTGAGAGATCGCCCCCTTTGGCTAATAATATCCTGGCGGTTGAATGGCATAAGCACTTTAGTGATCTGTACACTCTTGTCAACCTTCATGTCAGTCCACAGCCACTTTGTGACATAGGCCTTCCTATATGCAACCTCTCCTTTACCAAAGAGGAAATTCTTTTATCTATAAATGCCATTGTACCTGCAAAAGCCCCAGGCCCGGACGGTGTCCCTGGTGATCTCTTTCGAGAGGACAGGGACAACTGGCTAACGACATTGCCGGTGGGGGGAGGATCCCTGATTCTTGGAGAGGGGCCGAAGTAATACTAATCTTTAAGAAAGGGGATAGGTCAATGCCCTCCAACTACCGACCAATCAGCCTGATCGTTTGAGCCCAAAAAGTCTTCTGCCGCTGGCTCCTGGCTAAAATCCAGGACTCGATGGATGTGAATAATATTCTCTCTCCACTCCAGGCAGGCTTTCGGAGGAGGACCGGCACAATCAATCAGGTGTTTCGTCTTGTCACACTATATTGGAAAGTTGTTGTGTTGGGCAAAGGTAGTTTATATCTTGTCTTTATTGACCTAAAAACAACCTTCGACCTTGTCCCCAGGGACTCGTTTTGGCGGGTACTCAGGGACATGGGAATGCCGTTAGCAATTGTAGAAATCTTAATTCGGTTGCATGAGGGAAACTTTGCCCGTGTAAGATGGGAGGACCAGGGCCAGACCACTGAGCCTTTTATGATCCAGCGGGGGGTCCGACAGGGGTGCGTTTTAGCCCCCACACTTTTTTCTCTGTATGTCAATCAGGTAACCGATCTCCTGTGCTCCACACCCGCTGACGCCCCAACTTTGGCGAATAACAAGATTCCAACCTTGTTTTTCTCCGATGACACCTTACTGATATCCAAAACTCCCATGGGCCTCCAGAGATTGTTAAATCAATTTAAGGCCTTTTGTGATGAAAGGGGCTTGGTTATCAATACTACCAAAACCAAGCTAATGAAGCAGAACCCTCACAAAACCTTTAAGGGTACCTTGTCGCTGGACAATGTTCAGCTTGAGAGGGTCAGCTCATTTGATTATTTGGGTGTTAAGTTATCCGAGGGTATGGCTTGGAAGAATCACCAAGGAAGGGTATTGTTGAGATTTTCACAGCTTACGGGGGCACTGAGGCGGGAGCACTGTCAATCTTTCATCAAACCAGTGGCACCTGTTCTTAAGTTGTACAGCTGAAAGGCCGTGAGCAGTGCCCTCTATGGGGCCGAGTTGTGGGGCACCGTACCTGCTGGCGACCTTGCAGTCGTGGAAAATAAGTTTCTCAGGAACATAATATCCCTTCCTCAAAGTACCCCTCTACTTCCCCTCAAGTTAGACTTGGGTATCAAGTCTATTAATGACCTCGCGAAGCTCCGTTCCTTGCTGTTTTGGCATAGATTGACTACCACACCTGAATTGGCACCCTACGCCGCAGCTTTGAGTGAGGTCATAAATCTAGATGCCTCAACAAACATCGGCTGGATAAAACAGGTGGCAGGCCTATTTCACAGCATTGGGGTACTGGGGCAGGCTAATGGCCAACCACCATCATTTACTAAGGGCCAACTGAAAGTTAGGTATTGGGCATGGGTGGAAGAGAATATTGTCTTGAATAGGCATCATGGTAGGCTGACAGAAGTTTTTATTGATTCGAAAAATATCTGTCGCTTGGAGAGCTATTTTGACATAATTAAAGTACCAGCAGATAGAAAACTATATACACAGTTTAGGCATGGCACTTTGCCTATTAATACTTTCACCAACTCTTGGCATAGTACTAAAACTAAAACTATGGGGTGTCCCTCTTGTCCAAGCCCACAGGAAACTGTAGGCCATGTTCTTTTTGCCTGCCCAGCCTACGTCAACCCAAGGAGAAAATGGTTAACACCTGTGTGCAGGCAATTAGGGACCCGAAGCTCCCAAGAAGCCCTACGAATCTTAAAATCGGATGCTAGACCCAATTTGTGTGTGCAACAGCCAAATTCCTGGGCCAGTTTTGGGCAATAAGGAGGAGAGCTCAGCTAGCAATGCTGTCATTACCCAGTCTGGAAAGTGGAGCTGGCTCCGAACAGCAAAGTGCGTTTTAATTATGTTTGAGATGATAATTGCTATTAACTTGTTTTTATTGTATTTATATGGTTTTTAAAAAAAAAGAAGAAACAAGAGCTAATCAATTTTTGTGCTTGAGAGCGTATTCTGATAGATATCTTTTGGCATTGAATTAACTACGTTTATATAGCATTGGCTCTCTTAGTCTATTTATCTCCCATCTTTTATCTGAATGCTCTTTTATTCTATTATGTGTTATTATTTTCTTGTGAGGTTGCTTCTTTTATGGTTTTTTGTAACCGAAATAAAGAAATTTGACTGACACTGTCTATTGCTTAGTCACTCCCACGTGTACATCTCTGGAGTAACAATGCTGAACTGAATCACTGTTTGGTACCAAGAAAGAGTGGAAGGTTTTCTTCTACGTAAATACTATACAAGATCCAAAAGCTGAATATGACAGTCCATTGCTATTCATTCAAACAAATAATAAATGGAATTCCACAATGACATTGTAAATTTGGCATCTATTTGACTGGCACACGTAGGATCAAATGTGCTACGAAAGAATTAGCTCATCCAAGAACATGGAGACAAATGTCCACTAATATAGTAAAATAAAGGTTTGCGAAAATAAAACACAATATATTCAGCTTGCCAAGGAATCAACCTAATATTCCCGAATACGGCGGCCGTCATCCTGCCGCATGGGGGTCTCTTAGGACGACTGAGGGCTCCCGGCCTCTCCGCGGCGAACACATGATCTCCTCAAACCCAACAAGACTGGGGAGCGGCAATAATCCCGGCGGAGAGGAGGGGCGCATTCGCCTGCTGAAGATGAAACCCGGCGCCCAACACAGGAGGAGGAGGCCCGGGAGAAAATATAACAGAAAGGGTGCCGGGCTGGCTGTGGGAGGAGAGGCATTCACTGCGCATGCGTAAGATAGCCGTCAGCAGTGCGCGAGACAAAAAAAGAGTGCGAATTCACCCAGCAAATCCCACGACAAACAAGCATTTGCAATACAATAGGACTCGTATTTACGCGAGACCTATTGCATTGGAAATGGGAGTGCGGGCGTCCAAGAAGGCACGAACGGGAGTGGGGGGGCAAGAAGTCATGGACTGCGGGAGGGGCAGTGGGGGGGGACACAGGGAAGAAAATAGTGTTGGAGTAAAGGGGCCAGTATCCAGGGAAGGATACAAATGACAACATGGCTGTCAGGAGGAGGGACTAACAAGCCTAAAACCAATCAGAAGGCAGCATTTAGGATCTAAGCCAATCAAAAAGATGGCCGGAGAGTGGGCGGAGCTTCCACGAAGCTTCCACGCTATAATGTATACTGCAAAGTGAGCAGCGCAGGCGCTGCAACGCTAGGCGAGACCTAAAAAGGATGTTGCTTTAAAAAAAAAAATGTTTCCCATTAAGGAAGTCATTGGTGGGAGCATGCAGTGGCCCCTATACTTTGGGGGCCACCAGGGCTGGACTGGAGCCCGAGGCAGACCTGGCAATTTTGTCAGACCAGCCTTCCGGGGGAGCAGGGGGTGCAAGTGTGAAGCACTGGTGCTTTTGTTACTGGTGGCTGTTATTGTGGCAACACTGCAAAACCGCCCCAGTAACAAAACCGGCCCCCACAACTGCAAAACTGTCCTCCACCTTTCCAAACTCACAAGAAAACGCCTGATGACCGCTACGGCCAGTACTGCTCTGGCGGTCACCCAACACCATTCCTGCAGAGACAATTTCCCCTTTGTGAATCAGATACACCTCAACTTGCTCAATGGTTTGCTACATCATTTGTGAACTGTAATTAGTAGAGGACGTCCTAATAATGCCCTCATCTAATTTCAATTCTGAATGAAAAGACTCGCAAACGGCGTTTAGTACATTACGGAACACTGATTTGTGGCTGCAAACTTTGTGCCTTTGCAAATCAAAGCGTTTGTGAACAAAAAACACTTTGTACATTGGGCGCCAGGTAAGGAGAGTTTTCCCTAGAACTTTATTAAAATCTGAACCTCCCCTGCATTTAAGGGGTGAGATTTCAGTGCAATCACAAAGACAATGCACTCTTGTGAATTTAAAGCTCTATTGTTTCTTAAATGTACCCTTTTCTCATTAAATGTGAAGTATTAACCTTTCCCTCACAGTCTATATTAATGTTATATGCTTTCCAGCCTAATCTGTTAAACGGTGTTCTTGACTTGGGATTTATAGGCATGTCCGTATGTGTGACACAGTTTGGAAACCTTGTTAAGGCATTCAGCTTCAACGTATTTAGATTGGGGATGGTCCGACAATGAATGAAGAAGGAGCAGGTGCAGTAAGTGAAGCAGATGTTGCTCTGTCCTGCATACAGCTGGTGCTGCAGCACATAACAAGGTGCTGTGTGCAGTGGCAGCTGGTAGAGAACAGTGGAGGGGGTGGGGGGCTTAGAAAAAAAAGAAAAAGAAAACTTACCTGCTCGTCGCCAGCCGCCACCTCTCCTCCCGAAGCAGGAAACAGGAGCAGGAACAGGAAGCACCCAGGCTTCCAGACTCCCATAGTCAATCACAACACTGCTGATAGCAGCATCGTGATTGGTCTGAGCGCTGTGGTTCGGCACTTAGAGAAGGACTCTCCATCCAAGCTGTACAATGCAGCTGGTGGAGAACATGCAAAGTGCACATAACGGTTTGGCCGGCCGTAGGCCCAAGACGGCCGACCAAACCGCCATGCGCACTTAAGGGCAGCATCAACCACTCCTCCTCCCTCTGGGTCACAGGATCCCATCCCTGCCCCAACCTAACCTGCAAGCGCAATACTAAGAATAAATTGATAATAACGTTCTGTTATCATTTTTTTTTCCCTCTGCACTGCTCTTAAAGCAGTGGGGCGGCACTCCTCTGCCTTAGCGGCGGAGCCCGCGCTGGCACTGTGGCAATTTGAGATAAGCATGCAAAGAATGAGAGTTGTGTGATACTGTGATTTGGTCTTCAAACTAGCATGTCCTGCAATATGCAAAAATCGGCAGTTAACTGTGCTGCATCAGGGGTGTTCTAAAAACAGAGAATAATGAAACTGAGAAATGAGAACGAGAGTATATTACAGAAAAGAAGGCTATCCTGGAAATACTGTGAGCGCCTCGTATAATTACCAACACCTATGCAAACCCCTGTTTACATGAAGGTCGGATTTATGAGTTTATCCAACTTTATCCAGAGTGACAAATCTCAGCCAGTCAAACCTATGAAAATGTATCTCTTGAAAACTAACCAGTAAACATAGGGCAGGTACATTTTGGTAAGGTAAGCATCAAAATCTGCACGTTATACTCGATTTACAGGACAAAAATTGTAATTGCTGTTATTTATCGCATCCAATAAATAATGATCCCCAGCTTATCGTTTTTATTTGAGTGCAATATAAAACAAACAGTTCCTGAGGTACTTCTAATCGTAACAGTGTGTTCCCTAAAGAATCACACATAATAGCATCATTTATTTAACACCAATAAGAACAAGCATTGGCATAGATAATATGCCTGAACTGTAATTCATTTTGATTGCATTAATTTTTTAGAACTGGGGATAAAGTTGATGAAGCATAAACATTTTTTTTTATAATTCTAATAACATACACAACATAAAGGAATTGGTATAAAACACACTCTGTCTTTTGGGTAAATGGTACCCTGATCTTTAGCACTCTAGGCAAAACATTATTTTATATTCTTAAGTGCTCAAGGGCGCACTGTCCCTGGTTGAGTCACAGCGTACCCTTAACTGGATGCGCTCCTTTGCAAACCAAGACAGTGCACCCTATTACAGATAATCTGAATGTTAGTGAAAGGCAGAGAGTGGCTGTTTGAAGCAGCCGATCTGTCTTTTATTGAGCAGGTGGCACACAACCTGCTTTGTAAGGGGGTAACAGATATCACCTTGCAGGAGGCTTCAGCGAGTGACTGCACCTACCTGTAGGGGGCTGTTTGGTAGGGGTCGATGGGGCCCCCTTTTCCCACTCTCAAATGGTTTACTGATTCTATGCCACCTCTTTGTAGCAACCAGGTATTGTGCTTCCAGGTGGTCTCTTTGCCTCTGTACCCACGTCCATAATATGGCACAGGTGCAGAGGCAAAGCACTTCCCTTATTTGTATAGGCAGCAACCACAATTAATGAGGGAGTGTCTTCTTTAGATAGCACTGGTAGTATGTGCCGGCACTATCTGTATTACAGAAGGGGTCACACAAGCATATGCAGGCTCCTTCGGTATTAACAAAGTGCACTG
The DNA here is from genome assembly GCA_963921515.1 of Calotriton arnoldi. Classification (NCBI taxonomy): domain Eukaryota; kingdom Metazoa; phylum Chordata; class Amphibia; order Caudata; family Salamandridae; genus Calotriton; species Calotriton arnoldi. The sequence goes on along the minus strand of CAWUFW010008033.1, from coordinate 865,688 downwards.
GGGTACAGAAAGTGGCACATGCCCATTGCACCGCTGGAGGGCTGTGTAATGTAGACCCTGGTGTTCAACATTAAGCATATCTCCTCCAGCAGCTCAAGCTAGACATGCCTCATATTGGCCATCTAAACTGGCAACAATGAACAGAAACCTAGCTATGAAAAGTACACTCTGTGGGGCCGATTCCGATCTCGGCCGGTAGGGCTCCGAATCGGATTCGGCTTAACCGGATCCGATTCGGAGCCCTATTTCCCGACCGATTCGTACGCGCGTCCGGGCGAGCGAGTACGATGCGAATTCGCCGACCGACTCGTCTGGGCGACCCGACCGCTCCGACCGACTCGTTCCCGGCTCGAACCGCACCGACCGACTCGCTCGGAATCGACTCGCACCGCGCAATGGAGACGTTTCCCGGCCGGGTAAGTACGATGCGCGCCGCGAGCAGTCCGACCGAGCCGCTCACTCCGGCTCGAAAGAGCAGTCGGAGCCGTACTTTGGGGGTCCGTGTCGGACCCCCTGTACGCGTAGCCGCGCGAGTCGCACACAGGGAGGACCCATGGGTCCCCCTACCTGTGCGTGTACGGCGCGAATCGCTTCGCAGCGTACACGCTGTAGGGGGCGCCCTTGTTCGCCTCGCACCCATTGAGTCAATGGGAGCCCGCGTACGCGTTGTACGACAGGCTCCCATTGACTTCAATGGGAGTCCGACCGACTCGAGTCCGATGGCATACGTGCGCATCGTACTCGTTCGGTCGGGCTGCCAGAGTCCGATTCGGTCGGAAATCTTTCCGAGTCAGGCTCGGTCGGAGAGATTTCCGGCCCGAATCGGAATTGGCCCCATAGTCTGGCCACTCAGGATGTCACCAGCAGTGGTTAGATACTAATGGCAAGTTATTACAGAATTTATTGGTGCTTGTCTTCTCAAACTAGAAAAGTAAAAAAAGAGAAAATACTCTGTGATTCAATTACATACCTTTCAGGTTTATGCAGATCTTTCTGGTGAAATAATTAGTCAATGAATTATCTTACACACAACAGTTGGTTGACTCTTTGTTACACCTATGCAATGCTATGTGCTTTGTGGTGCTATGCACTATTATTTTAGACCATGCTACTCTGTGCCATGTAATTTTGTGCTGGGCTGTATCTTTATGGATTGCTATGTTATCCTGTGTCATGCTGTGCTATACTGTGATATGTCATGATGTGTTGTGTTATTCTATATCATACTGTGCTACACTATGTAGGAGATGATGTGATATGTTGTATTGTACTGTGCTTAACTGTATTATGTTATGGTTCATTGTATTAAGTTGCGTTGTACTGTGCTGTGTTCTGTTATTTAATGGTGTGCTAGGCTGTGTTATGTTAAGTTGTGTTATACTATGCTATACTGTGTTATGTGTTACAGCAAACAAATGATGGATGGAATGCTGACAATGCAAACATTCTCCCCCAGTCAAAAGATCTGGGTTGAATCCATCGTTCTTTTGCCCACTACGCCACCCCAATTTGGACCCAGCCATATGCAAATCAGTCTTGACCCTGTGCCCCATGGGAACAGTCCAGACCGAACTGCCAGGCCAGGTCCTCCCTGGACCGGAAACAAGCATCCTGGGACCGGTTTCAGGGTAAGTCACCCTTCTTCAGCCAGGCTAGCTTGAATCCAGTGGCGCAGTGAGCAAGGGACCCACGTCTGGGCATACCCATCCCACCTAGGGCGAAAAGTGTTACAGCAAACAAATGATGGACGGAATGCTGACAATGCAAACATTCTCCCCCAGTCAAAAGATCTGGGTTGAATCCATCGTTCTTTTGCCCACTACGCCACCCCAATTTGGACCCAGCCATATGCAAATCAGTCTTGATCCTGTGCCCCATGGGAACAGTCCAGACCGAACTGCCAGGCCAGGTCCTCCCTGGACCGGAAACAAGCATCCTGGGACCGGTTTCAGGGTAAGTCACCCTTCTTCAGCCAGGCTAGCTTGAATCCAGTGGCGCAGTGAGCAAGGGACCCACGTCTGGGCATACCCATCCCACTTAGGGCGAAAAGTGTTACAGCAAACAAATGATGGACGGAATGCTGACAATGCAAACATTCTCCCCCAGTCAAAAGATCTGGGTTGAATCCATCGTTCTTTTACCCACTACGCCACCCCAGTTTGGACCCAGCCATTTGCAAATCAGTCTTGACCCTGTGCCCCATGGGAACAGTCCAGACCGAACTGCCAGGCCAGGTCCTCCCTGGACCGGAAATAAGCATCCTGGGACCGGTTTCAGGGTATGTCACCCATCTTCAGCCAGGCTAGCTTGAATCCAGTGGCGCAGTGAGCAAGGGACCCACGTCTGGGCATACCCATCCCACTTAGGGCGAAAGGTGTTACTGCAAACAAATGATGGACGGAATGCTGACAATGCAAACATTCTCCCCCAGTCAAAAGATCTGGGTTGAATCCATCGTTCTTTTGCCCACTACGCCACCCCAGTTTGGACCCAGCCATATGCAAATCAGTCTTGACCCTGTGCCCCATGGGAACAATCCAGACCGAACTGCCAGGCCAGGTCCTCCCTGGACCGGAAACAAGCATCCTGGGACCGGTTTCAGGGTATGTCACCCTTCTTCAGCCAGGCTAGCTTGAATCCAGTGGCGCAGTGAGCAAAGGACCCACGTCTGGGCATACCCATCCCACTTAGGGCGAAAAGTGGTACAGCAAACAAATGATGGACGGAATGCTGACAATGCAAACATTCTCCCCCAGTCAATAGATCTGGGTTCAATCCATCGTTCTTTTGCCCACTACGCCACCCCAGTTTGGACCCAGCCATATGCAAATCAGTCTTGACCCTGTGCCCCATGGGAACAGTCCAGACCGAACTGCCAGGCCAGGTCCTCCCTGGACCAGAAACAAGCATCCTGGGACCGGTTTCAGGGTATGTCACCCTTCTTCAGCCAGCTAGCTTGAATCCAGTGGCGCAGTGAGCAAGAGACCCACGTCTGGGCATACCCATCCCACTTAGGGCGAAAAGTGTTACAGCAAACAAATGATGGACGGAATGCTGACAATGCAAACATTCTCCCCCAGTCAAAAGTTCTGGGTTGAATCCACGTTCTTTTGCCCACTACGCCACCCCAGTTTGGACCCAGCCATATGCAAATCAGTCTTGACCCTGTGCCCCATGGGAACAGTCCACACCGAACTGCCAGGCCAGGTCCTCCCTGGACCGGAAACAAGCATCCTGGGACCGGTTTCAGGGTATGTCACCCTTCTTCAGCCAGGCTAGCTTGAATCCAGTGGCGCAGTGAGCAAGGGACCCACGTCTGGGCATACCCATCCCACTTAGGCGAAAAGTGTTACAGCAAACAAATGATGGACGGAATGCTGACAATGCAAACATTCTCCCCCAGTCAAAAGTTCTGGGTTGAATCCATCGTTCTTTTGCCCACTACGCCACCCCAGTTTGGACCCAGCCATATGCAAATCAGTCTTGACCCTGTGCCCCATGGGAACAGTCCACACCGAACTGCCAGGCCAGGTCCTCCTGGACTGGAAACAAGCATCCTGGGACCGGTTTCAGGGTATGTCACCCTTCTTCAGCCAGGCTAGCTTGAATCCAGTGGCGCAGTGAGCAAGGGACCCACGTCTGGGCATACCCATCCCACTTAGGGCGAAAAGTGTTACAGCAAACAAATGATGGACGGAATGCTGACAATGCAAACATTCTCCCCAGTCAAAAGATCTGGGTTGAATCCATTGTTCTTTTGCCCACTACGCCACCCCAGTTTGGACCCAGCCTTATGCAAATCAGTCTAGACCCTGTGCCCCATGGGAACAGTCCAGACCGAACTGCCAGGCCAGGTCCTCCCTGGACCGGAAACAAGCATCCTGGGACCGGTTTCAGGGTATGTCACCTTTCTTCAGCCAGGCTAGCTTGAATCCAGTGGCACAGTGAGCAAGGGACCCATGTCTGGGCATACCCATCCCACTTAGGGCGAAAAGTGTTACAGCAAACAAATGATGGACGGAATGCTGACAATACCTGAAACCGGTCCCAGGATGCTTGTTTCCGGTCCAGGGAGGACCTGGCATGGCAGTTCGGTCTGGACTGTTCCCATGGGGCACAGGGTCAAGACTGATTTGCATATGGCTGCGTCCAAACTGGGGTGGCGTAGTGGGCAAAAGAACAATGGATTTAACCCAGATCTTTTGACTGGGGGAGAATGTTTGCATTGTCAGCATTCCGTCCATCATTTGTTTGCTGTAACACTTTTCACCCTAAGTGGGATAGGTATGCCCAGACGTGGGTCCCTTGCTCACTGTGCCACTGGATTCAAGCTAGCCTGGCTGAAGAAGGGTGACATCCCCTGAAACCGGTCCCAGGATGCTTGTTTCCGGTCCAGGGAGGACCTGGTCTGGCAGTTCGGTCTGGACTGTTCCCATGGGGCACAGGGTCAAGACTGATTTGCATATGGCTGGGTCCAAACTGGGGTGGCGTAGTGGGCAAAAGAACGATGGATTTAACCCAGATCTTTTGACTGGGGGAGAATGTTTGCATTGTCAGCATTCCGTCCATCATTTGTTTGCTGTAACACTTTTCGCCCTAAGTGGGATGGGTATGCCCAGACGTGGGTCCCTTGCTCACTGTGCCACTGGATTCAAGCTAGCCTGGCTGAAGAAGGGTGACATACCCTGAAACCGGTCCCAGGATGCTTGTTTCCGGTCCAGGGAGGACCTGGCCTGGCAGTTAGGTCTGGACTGTTCCCATGGGGCACAGGGTCATGACTGATTTGCATATGGCTGGGTCCAAACTGGGGTGGCGTAGTGGACAAAAGAACGATGGATTTAACCCAGATCTTTTGACTGGGGGAGAATGTTTGCATTGTCAGCATTCCGTCCATCATTTGTTTGCTGTAACACTTTTCGCCCTAAGTGGGATGGGTATGCCCAGACGTGGGTCCCTTGCTCACTGTGCCACTGGATTCAAGCTAGCCTGGCTGAAGAAGGGTGACATACCCTGAAACCGGTCCCAGGATGCTTTTTTCCGGTCCAGGGAGGACCTGGCCTGGCAGTTCGGTCTGGACTGTTCCCATGGGGCACAGGGTCATATGTCTGGGTCCAAACTGGGGTGGCGTAGTGGGCAAAAGAACGATGGATTTAACCCAGATCTTTTGACTGGGGGAGAATGTTTGCATTGTCAGCATTCTGTCCATCATTTGTTTGCTGTAATACTGTGTTATGGTAGCATACTTTTTGTTGTGCCTTGCATTCTAAGCTATGCTGCAATATGTTGCTTTGTATTGTGTTATCATGTGTCATGCTATGCCATGCTGTTATTTGATGGCGTTTTGTATTATGTTGTGTCATGCACTGCCATGATGTGGTATTTTATGATGTGTTGTGTTATTTTGGGTCATGCTATGCTGTGTTACATTTGATTGTGTTGTGTAGAGTCATAATGTGCTATTTTAGTGTGTTTTGTGTTGTGTGATTTTTCTGTATATACCTTTGAATTACAAAAAGAAGTAGTAAGAGCACTTGTGTAATCAAGACTTGATTACTGCAATGCACTATATGTTGCTATTCATCAGCGTTCCTTGCAAAAACTGCAATGTCTCCAGAACGCTGCAGCACGACTTCTGCAGAAAATTCCCAAGTTTAAGTCAGTTTCTGGAACCTTACAAGAACTTCCCTGCTTGCCGGTGAAGAAGAGAGTCAGACTCAAGGCCCTCTGTCTCACTCACAAAGCCCTTTATGTAGGTGCCCCCGACTACTTAAAGAAAAATCTCACATGGTACAATCCCAGCAGGTCACTAATATTGACTAATTCCAGAGTAAACACTGTCTGGAAAAACAGGAGATCCAACTGGGGGGACAGAAGCTTCATCCAACCACAGTCCATCTCTGGAACAACCTACCGGAACAGCTGAAAAGTCAATCTATTTTTCTGACTTTGAGAAAACACCTAAAAACCTGGCTGTTTTCCAGTCCTTAAATTGGGAGGCAGACCCCCCCCCCCCCCCCCACTAACTCAGCTCATATGCAGTATTACACTATTCAGTCGGGTACACTAGCGCCAAGATGACATTGGCATTTGTGCGCTCTAGAAAACATATCAATATCAATTCTGGTATGTGTCATGTTATGTTATATATGTTACATTGTATCTTGCTATGCAAGGTGGTGTTATGTTATGACATCTATTTTTAATGTTGTGCTATACTGCATTATGTTATGGTGGGTTGATTTTTGTAGTGCTTGATTGCATTATGGGGTTTTGTGTTGTGTCATGCAGTGCTATGCTGTTATGTTCGTTATATTATAGTGTGTTGTGTGGTGTTGTATCATGCTGTATTATGTCAGGGTATGTTATGTTGTGTAATGCTGTAATATGCTGCACTATTTTGCGGTGTGTTATGGTTTGTTGGGTTGTGGAATGATGTGCTGTGCTATTTTAGGGTCTAATATATAGTACCATGCTGTTCTATTATATAGTGTGTTCTGATGTGAAATGCAGTGCTATGCTTTGATATGTTAGGATGTGTTATGATGTGTCCTGTTGTGTTGTTCTGTGTGGTGCCTTGTGTTATGTTGTGTAGTGGTGCTCTATGTGGTGCTATGTTAGGGTGCATTATGCTAGGTCATGCTGGGTTTTTGTTAAGGTGTGTTATGTTATGATCTGCTATGCTTTGCTATGTTAAGGTGCTATGTTTTGACGTCCTGTATTATGTTATGGTGTCTTCCATTATGTTTTGTCATGCTGTGATACGCTATATTATGTCATGTTTTGATGTGTTACATTGATGTGTTAAGCTATGCTGTGTTATGTTTGTGTTTTATAGTGCAATGCTGTATTATGATATAGTGGTTGTGTTATGCTCTGTAATGCTGTGCTCTTCTGTGTTATGTTAGTATATTTTATGTTGTGTCAAGATTTGTTATGCTATGTACGGTTAAGGCGTGGATTATGTTGTGTCGTTCTATGTTATGCTGTTTGATATTATTGCATTTTCTAAAGCCAGGGTATGTCAAAGAAAGTAACCAACACCAAAATCCTTGCTTACTATGACAATATGTGGGATTCCAAGCAAGAAAATGCCCGCCTACTGGCACCAACAACGGCATAATATCAATCCACCTTTAAAAGCCTATTGGTTTTACGATATTTCCTTCACAATAAATAAGTCAGGCCTACTACCTTAGTTGTAACTTTTCAGAATAAACGGTTTAGGCCTATTGCCTTGCTCAATGGTCTGTCACCATAACTAACTAAGTCCTGTTCTGTTGAGCATAAGTGTTCCCACAAAGCACAAAAGTGCAATACAAGCACCCATTTTTTCAGCAGCAGCACACATGGTCTGCCCACTCCAAATCCGTATTTATGGGCATCAATATTTGAGGGGAGCCAAAGCCTCTCTATCAGTAGTACTTCTTAAAGTTCATTTTCCTTTTGATCACATAATTTCTAGTGAAAGATGCATTATCAAGTCAAGCCTAAAAAGGACTACTTAATGCCCCATCAAAAAACCTAATGGAAAACAAATAGGACAAAGGTTTGAAGGACACCTATCCAATCATTGAGACAGCATGAAAACCCATTATATGGACAAAGATGCTAAAGCTAGAGTTTTTGGGGCGGGGGGCAGGAGAAGGAGAACAGTACCTGGGCTACTATGTACACATTGGGCAAATACCGACATTATTGATATGTGCTGGGAAAATTGCTCCAAGATAAACCCAGCAGATAAAACACTAACCACATTTGCCAACTATTGCACCTATTTGTAGAGCCCCCAATTTGTTTACATGAAGACATTGTTGCCTTCCCAGAAACTATCGCAATGGCATTGCTGGAGCCAGTACACCTCCTGCACCTTGACATGCCAATTACACAGATGAGATAATACAAGTAATTGGAAGCCTTCTCTCTGGCAAGGCCCCGGAAGCAGACGATTTCACAGCCCACTTCCTGATGATCTGTGTCATCAGAGGCTCGGTATTAGCAATGGCTCATTATTATTAGTAGTGTGCGAAATTCACGTGACTTGCGTTTGCATAACTACACAAAATGTTGGCAAAAATACACTTAATTCACATAATTTGCTTTTGCATAATTACACAAAATTCTGGCAAGATTACACAAAATTAACGTAATTATGGTTCTTGCTTGGAGGTTGGCCTACACTGACAATTCAGTGCATGCAAAATGCCAACAAACAGAGATACCACATCATATACAGCAGCTGTTTCAGGACACAAGAGGACCTCATCGCCCCACCAGCAGTGCGCCAAGAGGCGCGTTTGCAGAGTGCTGTAAAAAGGGACGTAGCCTTGGACCACCTCTCTGCAATCCAGCTGTGTGGCGCTTACTGGAGGTACCTGGTGGGCCAATTGGCCCCCAGGGACCCTCAGTATTCAAGGGATCTTAATTCCCCAACTTAGAACGTGCTAGGGGGTGCATTTGCAGAGTGGTGCAGGGAGGGGGCGGGGCCTCCGGTGAGATGCCGGCTTTTAAAAAAAAAAAAAATTCCTTGAAGGGGGGGCTGTGTGGCCCCCCTTCTTTCAATATGTTTTGGACCCTGGAGACCCCATCCCCCAAGGCCTGCACATTTAAAAAATAAAACGGGAATGGAGCTGCGCGGCCCCCCTCCCGAGGACGATTTCGGCCCCGGGGACCCCATCCCCCGGGGCATGGCCATACTTGTTTTTTTTATTTAATACATTTGGAGGGGGGCTGCGTGGCCCCGCTCCTCAGGCCAATTATGGCCCCGGGGACCCCATCCCCCGGGCCTGCCTTCTGCTTTTAAAAAAAAAACTTTTATTAAAGGGAAGGGGGGCTGAGTGGCCCCCCTCCCGGGGCCGGCCCTCACATTGGGGACCGTGGGGGGAGCCCCGATGCACCCACGGTCCCTGCCGGCTCCCCGCCTCCTGCGGGAGCCGGCATTGCTTTTGGGCAAGGGGAGCTGCTGACATGCAGCACCCCTTGCCCAAAAGCAATCTGCTTTGCTTTTTGAAAGCGAGAGCAGGTTTCCTGCTCTCGCTTCCAAAAAGCAAAGCAGGGATTGCTATGACAGGGCGGGAGCCGTGCTCCCGCCCTGTCATAGCAAACGGCAATGTCTCAGGGGTGGGCACCCCGGGACATTGCAGGAGCCGGCCCTGGGGGGTGGCGGTCCCCAGGGCCATCAAGGGCTCCAGTAGGGGGGCAGCGTGGCCCCCCTCCCAAGGTGAAGATAGCCTCGGGGAGATGGTGGTCCCCGGGGCCCGGGGGTCTGCAATGGACCCCCGTATTTAAATAAACAGTGCCCCGGGGAGGTGGTGGTCCCCGGGGCAGTGTGGGGGGGCTCAAGCCCCCCACACTAATCATTTTCAAAGCCCCGGGGAGGTGGCCGTCCCCGGGGCTTGGGAGGGCTGGAGGCCCCCCCACCCTAATTTCAACAAAGCTCTGGGGAGGTGGCAGTCCCCGGGGCTGCGGGGGACCGCGTGCCCCCGCACATTATGTATAAAGCCCCGGGGAGGTGGCGGTCCCCAGGGCTGAGGAGGCCCCCGCTATATACTTCCGCATTGCCCCCGGGACCTGGCCCACCCGGGGGCTCAAAAATAACGAAGCGCGGGAGCCCACACTTCGTTTTTTTTTTGTTTTCTCGGCCAGATTTGCGCACCAAGCACGAATTCGGCCGATTTGTTAAAAAAATAAATGCTTTTTTTGGCCCTGGGGGTCCTTGTGGGACCCCCTGAGCAGGCCTAGGGGGTCAGGGTGTTTCTATCCTGCCCCCTTTTCTTGTTTTTCATCTTTTTTTTCTGTTTTCTTGTGACTCGGTTACCGAGTCACAAGATGGCTGCCAACACTTCCTGGTTTGGAGTGTTGGCAGCCAGTCAGAAGTCTGCTCGTGCTCGGGAGGGTTCGCGAATCCTCCTCGGTGCTCAGATATCGATATTTTTATTTTTAATTTCTCAGCAACTACTGAACGGATTTACACCATTTAAAAAAGGTCGCTTTCTGAACCAAGAGCTACCTTTTGCCAAATTTGGTGTAATTCCGTTCAGCAGTTCGGGCTGTAGCCTGTTCCAAAATTTCCTATGGAAATTAACATGGAGAAAACGCGTTTTGGGACCCTCCTTTTTTCTCTACCCCCGCTTGACGAATCATCCCCAAACTTTCAAGACAAGAGCTGACCGGAGCGGGCCATTAGTTTTGAAAATTTCGCAAAGATTCGTCAACCGGCGCCAAAGATATTGGCAAATCAATAAAAGCTTTTCCTATGGATAATAGGTCCTAACTATAACCACCTACTGGCGACCGCCAGTAGGTAGTATATAATATATATATATATATATACACACACAGGACTGGTATCTCGAAAAGAGAGTGGAAGTAGGGCAGCAGGGGGAAACTGCAGAGAGCGGGGTAGAAGTTCTGATGTTTTGTTTCTTTTTTTGCCACAGTAACCCTAGTAGGAGCCCCACTGGTGCTGATGCAGGGACCGTTGTCAGTATTACATGTCCCGGCAATGCGTTGGTCAGTGATAACTGATACCATTTCTCCCAGCCCCGAGGCACTGTGCCTGGAATAGCTATTTTTGGCTTCGAAGCATTCATTGCTGGTACCGGTCATGCTATATTCTGATTATCACATAAACTCTTACAAGACTATGTGTAGCTGAACGTTCTGTGAAATGTAACGCTCTCGATGGAGCCCCGCTAGTACCGTCTTGTGCATCATCTCTCCAGGAGCATACTTACCCTTTAGACACCCGCTGGAAAAGGTTGGCCCATTTGCTGTTCATTCTCGCTCATTAGCTCCGCACTGTTTGCCGGCCATATATTCTGGATGACATTAAACCAACGCGTGGGATGGATTAATCTGGAGTGAAACGTCCCAGTGAATTTGGGTTTCTAATCAGGCAGTGGTACTATGAAAGATGCTGCCAGATGTAATTAATCCAAGTGGCAAAATGGCACCACGTGCTCTGAAAACTGCTGAAAATTCAGCTTTTTCATGCAGCTTTGAAGTACCTCGGCTTGTGTGATTTACTGGTCTAGCCCATAAGCGAATGAAAGGGACATGCATGTTATCTAAACGTTTCTCCTTTTCAACTCCAAAAGAGGGGTTTCGTCGGAAAATACACACGAGTTTGACGAGAGGTGCCAAGACTGCCGTTTACAATTAGGAAAGTCTGCTTATGAATATGTACACTCATAATTTGCCAAAATATAATAAGTAACAGAATTCCCTCTTTTTTTCACTTTTCAGATGCTTTCAAGAAAACAGTTGAACATTTTGGTAGGCTGGATATTCTGGTCAATAATGCTGGTGTAAATAATGAAAAGGACTGGGAGAAAACTATTCAGGTCAATTTGGTAAGAACTCTTGCACGTTTAACTTTACTTTACAAATACAGTCCACCCGTCATACATCAGTATCCTTTGTTTATGAGTCCATTTCACTTTTTTATACATTTGTGGATCTGGAAGACACGGAATAAGCTGTAGACGTCTTAATATAAACAGTTGACCTCAGTGTAACGTGCAGATCTCTTTAAAACAATAAAATAAATATATATGCACAAAAAAAGGCATATTAATAACTGTGTGAGCCGCGAGGGGAAGTTTGCTGTATTTCGATTACTAAATCATCTGATAAACTCACATTCCATTTTAGGGCTTCACAGCACTATCTCTTGCATATTTCGTGTATGTATTTAAAATGATCACTCATTTTGAATAAAACGCAGGAACAGCAAGACGTTTTCTCTGTAGCCTATTTAAACAGGCGACAGTGATATTTTACCTCATTCTTTATCAGCATTTCGTTTATAAAACGTACAATAAACAGAAGCAAAACACATTATCAAACTGTATATTCATGGAACTATTTCTCAATGAGATTAGCCTGCGTACGTCTTGTACTCTGGAAGCCCAGGTAATAAGAATGCCACTCCAGTACAATCACAAATAGCTTATTCCATAGGTGCTCAGGTAAACAACGTAACTGGTGAATTTAATAACACAGCAAACATGAAAACTTACCGTGAATGTCTAAGCACTGAAGAGTTCACAATTTAGAGGAGGGAAAGTATTGAAGCCCCTCCTGTTTATTTTGGATTTGAAAGTTGTTCTTGCTTTTCTGGAGGAGGTATAGTCTGATGTCCTGCTTACCTTACCTTCTCTGAAATTCACTGACAATAAAGCTGTTTTGTCACAGACACCGAATGCTCTACACCATTAATACATCAAAGTTAAAGGTGATGGTAGTGAGTAGAAAATCTTTTAACAATGGAGGAGGGACTGCGGGCTATATTTATCCAGGTCCAGCATACGAGCCCTTGTGTACAACAAAAACAGAATGGTATGCAGTTCCTAGTGAACACTGTCGGTTGATGTTCAGAAGTGTGTACTTCTGAACACACTACTTAAACATCAACCGACAGTGTTCACTAGGAACTGCATACCATTCTGTTTTTGTTTTAGTGAGTAGAAAATAACATTTTTCTACTTAAAAGCTGTTACTTACTGTGATAAAATATGAGTACATAAGAACCAGGTTCTCGTCCATCGTACGCTGTTGGGGGAGCCCATCTGTTGCATGTTCTCTCTGGATCCCAGTCATATGGTGGCTTTTCTAGCCTTCCAAGGCAAATGGCAGGATCCTCTTCAAAGTGCAGAGTAAAGTGTCCCCGGGAGGTTTGTGCCTGTAAGGTGATTGGAGGATACCCGAAATAAATTCTGAAAGAAGATACTTGGATTTTTATAAAGTACCTGCAACCAGGGCGGACTGGGAACTCAAATCAGGCCTGGCAATTCTGTTGAACCAGCCCCCCCGCCCACCCCCTACATGGGCAGGAGGAGGAGGGTGCACTGCTGCTTTTGTTACTGGGGACCGATATTGCAGCACCGCTGCAAAACGGTCCCCCAGTAACAAAACCAGCCATCACAGCTGCAACACTGACCCCCAGTAACAAAACCGACCCCCACAGCTGCAAAACCGACCAACCCTTCCAGCGTCCTGGTGAAACGCCTGATGCACGCTACGGACAGTCTGTCCCTGCCTGCAACATAGTCCAACGCGATCTGCTTTCCCTGTAATTAATCATGGTCTGCAGTTATGCATTCACTCATGTGCGGTGTAAAGCACATCCACCTCTAACAGAAATTATTTCAAGATTTTTTCTTGATATGTATGACATTTGCAATTCCACGGTTAGAATTAGTTAGAAAACGACTCTCCTAGTGATAGTGCTGGTGTATGGGTTATTGGAAACATATTCGGCCTCGTTTGGCAAACACATTGCCAATGGATTCACATACCAGACAGCACCAGCCACTCAGACAGCTTCAGTTTGTGCGTCTATACCACCCAAACATCAGGTATTTCATTGCTAACTTTGAGCTGCTGAAGAGGCAGGTTAGCCAGCGAAGTCAGAGCTGGAGCTGATGAAAGCACAGATATGAGAATGGTTCATGTTTCATCTGGAGCCCATGCCTACCTTGTGGGAGAATAAAGGGAGGTCATTGTGGCATGGTGCTCATTGGTTTGGGTTGTTGTGGAGTGAGAAGAAATACCTGTGATGAAATGAGCATGATTGGTTGATGGAAAATAGTTTTCTCCTGCACTCACAGACATTTCCTGTCCTAACAATGATGAGAGGCTGGTGTATCATAGTGACAAAACCTGTGTCTCATCGGGGCCTGTAAGAATAATAATCCCCTAGTGTCTGCGGTCTTCTAAATAACTCCTTTCCCTTGAGTGGTCATCAGTGGCAGTAGATGACTGAATTTTACAGCATGTTTGTTCCGTAGTGTGGCCTTCACATAGATCCTATAGTGCTTGCAAAGTGAAGGGTGCTAGATGAGGCTAGTTGCTCGGGGGTGTCTAAATATTTAGACTAGTCCTGTACTTGTGAAAAATAACACCACTGCACCCAGTGGACCATAAGAGGCCATGGGTTGACTGCAGTGAGGACCAGTAAAACAGGAGGAGGGGTTCGTTTGAGCTGAGATGTCTTACATGGGAGGGGGTAACCTAGTCTGCAAGGTTGTCCCCCTGTCATCTCCCCGCCTAGCACCACACTCTCTTGCAGAGTGTGTGCTACACTTTGTTAGGGTCTAATAGTCCTTCTTCCACTCGTTGACATATAATATGGTCTTGTTTTTAAGGCACCATTGTTGCATGTGATAAGAATCAAGCCTTGTGAAACTACTAGGTAAAGTCCTCAAGGGTTCTGTCAAGGAGGCTTATGAGACTTGGGAGAATTTTGGTGTCATGAGGAATGCAAACTGCAGTGCCTGGAAGTAAAAAGGAAAGTGTGGTATGTGGGATTTTTTTTCTTACAGATTTGTTTGGGGTCACTCAAGAATTTCTAGTTTCAAATTTAAAACAACATGCTTGGAACAATGACACTTCTGAACCTGCTTGGAGCACAGAAGAAGGCTTTGAATCTGCAGCATGAAGGCCTTCTACTTTCATGGAAACACTGAAAGACTGTTCCTAAAGGAAACTGAATCTTTGTTGCAAGTAGCCGTTCTACACCTGGGGATACTAGGTTCCTGGCCTGCCCTATGTTGTATTTGATTCTATCTCTATTAGGAAGAGTACCTGCTGGAGGAGTCTGCTATAAGAAACACTGAATTGAGAACCTGTCATGCTCCTTGAATTAGGAAAAAGTGGAACTCAGGAAAACTGCAGAAATGGGACTGTGTTTGCTAGAAACACTACTAAACCTCTGCAAAACAACTCGGCCTGATACAATCCCTCTATCTTATTCACTTTTCTGACCAGAACTGACATCCACAAACTAGCTAACTTTAAACCACAGTATTACCATTTCACTTAATTAGAGTGCTTCTGTAAATCCCGCACAAGCCACCTCAAAGATCTTGAGCTGAAGATTTGATATTTTTGATAGGATGATCTAGAGCAAGTGGTGTCTCCAGATGCATCCATCAACATCAAATCAATGAGTCGCACCCTGCGATTTAGCCTGCAGGACCAGATGTCCCTTGAACATCTTTCTGACTGAAGTTTCATCATGTGTTTGAGCTGGAGGTTTCACATCTTTGTACTGGTGCTCTGGTGCTGCTACCACTTGTGAGTCTGGATCACAGTGACTTCAAGCAACCCACACCAGCCTGAAGCACTTTCCACTTACCGCTGCCGTGAGGGGAACGGCCATCCTGCGCACTTGCCTGTCTGCTTGCCGTGAGGAGAACGGCACCGTTCAAACTACCGCCGGCCAGAGAACCACAACCCCCAGAACCCCCTGAGCCTTGCACACACAGTGACGCTCCACCCGCGCCAGGAGGCGCGTTAAGAGGTCCGCAGCACTCCCGCGCCGCGGGACACCAGCCCGAAGCACTTTCCACTTACCGCTGCCGTGAGGGGAACGGCCATCCTGCGCACTTGCCTGTCTGCTTGCCGTGAGGGGAACGGCACCGTTCAAACTACCGCCGGCCAGAGAACCACAACCCCCAGAACCCCCTGAGCCTTGCACACACAGTGACGCTCCACCCGCGCCAGGAGGCGCGTTAAGAGGCGCGCAGCACTCCCGCGCCGCGGGACACCAGCCTGAAGCACTTTCCACTTACCGCTGCCGTGAGGGGAACGGCCATCCTGCGCACTTGCCTGTCTGCTTGCCGTGAGGGGAACGGCACCGTTCAAACTACAGCCGGTCAGAGAACCACAACCCCCAGAACCCCCTGAGCCTTGCACACACAGTGACGCTCCACCCGTGCCAGGAGGCGCGTTAAGAGGCGCGCAGCACTCCAGCGCCGCGGGACGCGCGTGGGCGTGCCCGGGCGAAGCCCGGGCCAAGGGCGGGCCCGTCTGCGCCCGTCAGAGCCCGAGGGAGGCCGGGCTGGGCCAATCCCTTTGGCTGTTATTATTCGGATTGTCTGTCTGTCCTGATATTCATACTGGAAGGAATGAAAGAATGAGAGAAACTAGCCAAAACAAAGGTACCAAACTGTATTTCTAAGTTCACAGCCAAATGTAGTGATAGATAAAGACCTTGACAATAGGGTACTCGAGGGTTTTGGAACATCTATTTGTATCTGTATTTGTCTATATCGGGTGTAATGGGTAAAAGGAAAACTCTCGCATCACAAGGGGGGGCCGCGGCGGGTTGTATGAATGGCAAAATAGATTCTTTTTTAACAAAAGCCGCCCACGCAATCTCACAAGAAATTGCACTGACAGAAAGAAGGCTCTCACTCGAGGTAGTGAAGTGTGCCCAGATTCATACTAGGGACGGGGATGGGACTCAAATAGAACCCGCAGATAATAATGATGTAGTAGATACTGCAGACGGGCTGGGGCCATCGCACGATACTATGATGGGTGTGACTTTACGTCCAACAATTACTTCAAAGGAACTTTGTACAATACCGGAATCTGTGGTCACCACAGTCAAGGAGAATGAAGTGGCTCGAGACCTACCTCCACCCAAGAGAAAGCGAGTTGCCTGTAACAAGGCTACAAAGATGCCATCATGCGCACAAACCCGGACACTAATTCTTTCACAACAAGGTGATGACTTGGAACAATTATTGGAGACTTTATTCATAAGACTTGAGACAATGACAAAGGCCCTCCTAGTCCCAGTAATTCATAAGATTGAATTGGTTGAGAAACTAGTGCATGATATGTTTGTTAACCATGTTAAAAATATGGTCCCATCTGTCTTAAAACCCATGGGGGGAGGGGCGGAAAATGCGACCCAGAATCTGATTCCATCTCAACAGGACCCGGCTTTGATCGCTTTAGAGCCCAATGGTGTAGACAGGGGAATTAGAAAACCAAATTTGAACGAGGGAAAGCGGTATGTAGCTCAGAACCCCGTGACAGAGCAGATGTGTACGCCCCAAACAAATGAGAGGGCTTCTTTGCCCTCATGTACTCGAGAACAGGACCACATAGTAAAGGTTTTGACCCAGTGTAAAATTGATTTGCCTCCCGCATCTGCACCATTAGTGGCAGTTTTATTGGACGTCCCCCCCCCTTGCTGAAAAATCCAGGGAATCCACCCAGGACCTTATACATAAAGTTACCCACTGGTGTAGCAAAAACATATTAAATGGCCCAAGTATAGCGGGCGATGTTATAATGGCCAGAAGGGTGGGCTGGATAGGTCAGCAAACAAAAAATCCGGGGAGGAGACTGCATAGTTGTAAATTTCCGGAATCTGGACAAGGCTAAGATGCTAACGGGTGGGGCATATAAGAACAGCTCCAATTCCTTAATAACAGTAGCCTCCTTACAACATTTTTACCCTCCTACTCAGCGTCCTTACCCTAGATCATTGAAATGGCAATCACCTCGGAACCCATGTAGGTCTATTAGGGAGAATCCTATAGATAATACATTACTAACGAGTAATCGTTTCCAACCCCTAGCCAGTCCACATCTTTTGGATGACAATGACTGACTAGGGCGAGAAAGCAATACAAGGCAGGATGTTTCCCTAACAAATGCAACCTTAAATGCTTCTATGTTACCAACCCTGGCCCATGGCGATAAAATTAACAACTGTGCGATAATTGTTCCACCTACTACATATAGCCCGGAGACACGTAAAATGGTTCTCTCGTGGAACATAGCTGGAATTAGGTCTAAAAGGGGGAATACTCACTGGGAGAAGTTTTTATCTATGTATCATATTATCGCCCTGCAGGAAACATGGGAACCAAACGATTGTTTTTATTTAGATGGGTTTGTTTCGTATTGTAAACATGCAACCCCATCGAATATGGGGAGAGCTAGAGGAGGTTTGCTCATAATGTTATCATTGAAGCTTTCCTGTAGGACAAGATTGGTTGAATGTAAATCGCAAAATGTGTTGGCAGTGGAATTGTGTTTTAAGAATCGTAGTTCGGTGTTAATGGTAAACTTTTATAATTCCTTTCATAGAGAGCATGAGGTAGAACACCTACAAGATTTAAGGGAGTTCCTGGAATCTTATGAAGAGTCCAGACAAATGAATTTTGATGTTTTGATCCTGGGAGATTTTAATGTTCATCAATGTTATTTAAATTGTCTCGTAAATCATGGCCAAGAGGAGTCTATGTCCTCGTCTATCCATTTTGAAAACACACCCTCGGGTGGCTTACTTGAAGGCATCCTTTCGGACCAAAATTTATGTTGCCTGGAGCAAAATATCAGTATGACATCGGTACCCACTTATATAGGAAATGGAAGGCAAAGTATCATTGATTATATTTTAGTATCTGTTCCATTATCTTTATTTACTGAGGACCTAATTGTCATCTGGGAAGGCCTCAGTGTTCATAATCCTCTTACTGTTGCCATATCCTTTTTTGGTACTACAATTGAAGAACCCACCACCTGTTTAAAAAACAAAGTTATTTCCACTAAAGACCAGGCACGTAGGTTGAAGTGGGATACCATAATTCCAGATCAGTTTTTAAGTAATTTATATATAACTTGTGCCCCTGAAATTGATGTATGTTCAGATCATATTATGCAGGGTAGTCGCATCCTAACAGCCTTTGAAACGCTGACAAAACAAATACAATCTGATCTCACAGTGGTGGGTGGGAAGATTCGCCCGAAAGTTCCAAGGTGGTTTGATGGGGCCTGTTCCGCAGCCCATATGGAACTTGTACAGGCCCTAAAAGCGGTTCCCAGATTTGAACCGAACATCAGGGAAAAAATAAAGGCTTACAAGATAGCAACCCAGAGTAGAAAGAAACAGCTAAAGGAACAGGCATGGGACGGTCTACAACAAGTGAGTCTCCTGAAAGACAGCTCTAAATATTGGACAGTAGTTAATAGTCCTTTTCTCTCTGAAACCCCAAACTCTAATACTGATTGCTTAATCCCAGCGGAAAAATGGGTTTTACACTTTGGTCAAATCTTCAGTGACGCAAATCTAGAAGAATCTAAAAATCATAGAGAAGCTGGGCAAAAAGGATGTCGCTTCACTGTAGTGTAGAAGAGGTTGAAAAAGCAATCATATCTACATCTGGAGGAAAGGCCCCAGGCCCCGACGGGGTCCCGGCAGACCTTTAAAGCTGACCCCAAGGTTTGGGCTAATATCCTGACCAATGTTTTTAATGCTGCATGTTTATATGGGTACCCAGCATCCTGGGGAAAGGCAGTGATCGTCCCCATTTTTAAAAAGGGCGCCAGGGACGAACCCACTTGTTATAGGCCAATTTCGTTGCTAGACGCAGCAGCAAAAATATTGGGCAAGGTTGTCCTTAACCGTTTGACAGCTTGGTTGGATCAACGTAACGTAATTTCGGATCTACAGTACAGTTTTAGACCAAGAAAGGGGACTCTGGACCAGTGTCTAAATTTACATCTGGTGATAAACAAGTATACAGTTGCTAAAAAGGCCTAATACACTTAGCGTTTATGGATTTGACACAAGCCTTCGATTGTGTTAACAGATCGAAACTATGGGTAATTTTAAAAGGTATGGGACTAGAATCAGAACTTGTGTCTTTCTTATATACTATCCACGAGAATAATACGGCGGCAGTGAGATATAATAGTGCAGGCGGTCTGACAACATCTTGGGATGTGAAAAGAGGGGTGCGCCAGGGTTGTATCCTGGCCCCCCTCTTATTCACACTATACATAAATAAGTTAGGAGATTTTTACAAACTAGCTGCAAAGACATCCCGAGATTTGGTGAGGTAATGGTCCCGGCACTTTTATATGCGGACGACACTGTTTTATTAGCTAGAACCGCAGTGGGACTTCAATCACTTTTAGATAGTTTTATAACTTTTATGGACTCTTTAGATCTTTCTACCAATTTTAAGAAATCGCACACTATGTCGATTGGCCCTGGAAAACCCCAAAAGAAACGTAAATTTTATTGTAAAGGGGTGGAATTAACGAGAGTTCCGACCTTCCCTTATCTGGGGGTTCTTTTTGATGATAGGGGAACGTGGTGCCCACAATTGATACAAAAAAAGAATACTCTTATTAGAGCGACGAGGGCCACATTAAACTTCGCTAAGAGAGTAGGGACCAAACCAATTCCTGCTCTGATGAAGATATACAAAGAGAAATGTATCCCCATGGCAACTTATGGCAGCGATATCTGGGGGTATAAGGAAGGTAGGGACATGCAGCGTGAGGAAGATACGTTTTTACGTAAGATCCTGGCTGTTCCGCATTCCACCCCTGCTTACATTTTACATGAAGAGCTGGGTGTGGGATATATATCCGATCAAATTGCGGTAGCTCCTCTGCTTCGCTGGCTAAGAGTTTGGGCTAATCCCACTACTAATCTGAATCAGAAAATAATTACCGATTGCTTGGCATTGGATAAAGGTCACAGCATCTCGTGGCTAAAATACATAAAGGACATGGTAAAATGGTTAGGAAGACCTGAGTTATTCCTTAGCCCAAATCCCCTAGGTGAAACCGAAATTAGAAAGGTAAAATATCAATTTTTGTACAAACGCCAGGGACTTAGAGAAGAGAAGGAGCTGGCAAAACCAACAGTGAGAAGTTATATAATGTTATCTTTGGATAACCAAATTCAGCCGTATCTCCACATTGTCAGCAATCCATTCCATCGATATGTTTTAATAAGATTCCGCTTGCATATGATTCCCTGGCTTTTGGCGGTTCCCCAAGGATTTTCAAAGCCAGGATCTTTAAAACCTTGTCCTTGTGACAATTTCTCTGACCAAGACACCCTTCATTTTATCTTTTTTTGTGATTATTATGCGCTTTTACGAAAAAGGTTTATATTGCCACTAATCAGAGATTGTCACTTTACCCAAGTTAGGCCCGCTTTACTGTACCTCCAAATGTTATCCTCGCCTATGGTTTGTTTTGGGGTTGCGAGCTTTTTAACAGGAGCCATTAGACATAGAAAAAAACTGGTTTTTTAATTTCTTAATTTTTATAGGACTGTTATATTCAGGATTTCTGTCCTTTTTAGCTGTTATTAAGGCCCACTGTATGGAAATTGTTTGTTTTCTTGCACATTGCATTTTGCACTTTATATGATGTATTCGCTCTAAATGTATTTTAGATTGACAGTTCAGAGGCCGTCTCTTTTTAAATCGTAAGTTTTATATCCCAGGGTTTTTTTTTATTTTTTCTTTGTTTCTATTTGTACATTGCATTTTGCACTTTATATGATGTATTTGCACTAAATGCACATCGCACTTTATCAGGGTCCTGATGTATTTGCATCATAAGTACTCCAGAAACTTGGCTGTCTTGATTGCTATTATGAACGTTGTGTTCTTTTTATTTTAATTACAAGACTCTCTTTTAAGGAAAAGGCAAAGGAAATGTAAATGTATTTTTTTTCTATCTTGTATGTGCACTTTTATGGCATTAAGTTGCCGAATAAAGTTTTTGACTGACTGACTACTTCTTCATCAGCCTTATCCATTGATTCTCCTACTGAAGAGCAGTTCAAACAGACCACCACTGGCAGTAAGAACAACTGACCACCTTTTAAACATTAAGGGGCCCATTACGATACCCGGCGTAAATAAATCCGCCAGGCATGGAAGCGGCAAAAATCCGCCCGCACACACCGCCTGAACACCGACCACGCCATTACGATTACACAAACCAAAACCGCCATCGGCGGAAAATCACACAAAATACCGCCCGCCAACGTCCGAGTCGGAGTCAAACCGCCCGCCACGGACGGAAACACGCACGACAACACAAAACCGCCCGCCCTCACGGCCGACACACCGCACGTGAAATTACGATCGCACCGACATGAGCGCGGAGAAACCACAAATATACCGCCCGCCAGCGCAAACAACGCCGATGAGAATCGACACGGCAGAAGCCATGGCGCCAACGTACCTGCACAGAAACCATCCGCACACAAAACCAATAGCACACAACATGGCCAACAAGTCCACACAGCAAGGCACGCAAAAATACACAAGCACAGTACACATCCCGAAAACACCCCCCGGACAAACAAAAATACAAAGGCCAGAACCCCAGACACAACACACCTGAAAACAACAGACCATGAGGACACACCCACATAGGTGAGTACAAAAGCAGCACTCCCACAGACCACAACCCCTTGCTACATTGCAAACCAGAGAGGAGAGGAGAGGACACAGTGACACAGCAAGGACAGCAGCACACCACAGAAACGCACACATCACAACCACCACCACCACCACCACCACCAAACACCGGCACCACAAACCCCTGCACATTACACAACACACACCGCACCAGCACCACAAACACCATGGCACCACAAAGAATGCCCAAGTACACGCCCATTGAGCTGACGGTCATGGTCGACGAGATCATCAAGGTGTACCCACAAATCTATGGGAACATGGTCCAGCACACACCACTAGCCACCAGAAACAGAATGTGGAACCGGATCGTAGACCAGGTCAATGCAGTCGGGACCCTGCCCAGGAACAGAGGTGAAATAAACAAACGTTGGAATGACGTAAAGAGCCTGGTCAAGAAGAAGGAGGGCAAAAACAGAGAGCTGGCTGCCGTCACTGGCGGAGGGAATCCCGCGCTCTTTAAGACCTTCAAAGCATGGGAGGAGAAGGTGCGAGTCGTAATACATCCGGAGATCCTCGCCGGATTAGCAGGGGGAGTGGAGGCTGGTAAGTACAAACCAATGTATACCAGCACACCGCTATGTACTCACATGCGCAACCACCATGCCACAGCTCCCAGGGACAAACACCCCCATGTCCAGCACACAATACACAACACATCACACACACATGCAACAGACACCACCACACACAGCCCAAACCGAACAACTGTAAGATGCGTGGGGACATGTGTACACTCAGCCAGCCACGTAACCACCAACAGGTCCCCAAATATGCCAGAAGCGCCACAACGAGCACCCACCACACCCATGTGTCCGCCACAGCTGCACTAACCGACAAGTAACAGGTAAGTGGCAGGAACACAAAGTGCAGTGGGTGGGAGGGTGGACAGCCCAAGTACAACACACACCAGGCCCCTAGTCCCACAGCACAGCAAGGAGGAGCATCCCCCACACCCCACAGCCACGTGTCAGCCACCGCAGTGCACAACGACAGCCGAAAGGCAGACATCACGGTCCACAGCAATCGGTGTCAGTGGGTGTCCAGCCACCCCCACGACCCACAACACCCCCCCACCCCCACAGACCTGCAACATGGAGCACCCCCGCTTAGAGCCATGTGGCATCCAGTACAGTGCACGCACGAACAACTTGCAGGTGGGAAACTGGACAGGGCTGGATTACTGGAGGCATGAGGACCATAACACGACCAACACATGGGACATGTCACGTAGCAGACGAACACGCAGCACCGCCCACCGTCACGAACAAGTGAACAATGTGCACACGGACATGAACAACAGACTCACACCCCACATGACCCATCACAGACATAGCAACACCCAAGGAGCCACGTCTGCATGCACAAGCCACACTGAATATAGTCCCACACGGCAGCCACTGTGCAACTCATCACACACAACCGAAACACCATTGAAGTCCTGTCCATGTAGCCCCTACTGCCTGTCAACCACACACCCCACAACTACGCCTATGTAAGACAAACAACACTAGACGCAACAGAGCGGAACAACATAAATGCACACGAACACCACTGAACCCATCAAACACACAGACACACCATGCACAAACAACATACCATCCATCCCATCCGTCAGCCCCAGTCTCATGAAAGGCATGTCATCCGCACAGCTGCCACACATACAGCAGTCACGCTAAGATACATGCCCATGACCAACCATGTGCCAGAAGTCAATGAAGTGCACGACACACTGTGAGCAACAACACACAACATGGGCCACACCCCCCCGAGCACTGCAGTGATGCACATGGCACAGGGCAGCACGCACACCAAGGAGATGGGACAACTGCAATACGTTGGCTGGCACACAACCATCACTCACTCATAACGATGCGTCCAATGCCATGTCCAGTAATCACAACAGACAGCAAATATGCAGGCCATGTCAAGCATGCACACACCTCAAACCATGCACTGTCATGCTGCCACAACACATGTCACGTTCGGCACCCATGGCTCACAGCATGTACCCCAAAAGCATATTCCCTCCCAAATGCGAATCTGGGGCATGGCCCCCATGTTGCCATATGCGTTCCTAAGCGTTCCATTTGAACCCCAAAAGCATATTCCCTCCCAAATGCGAATCTGGGGCATGGCCCCCATGTTGCCATATGCTCCTAAGCGTTCCATTTGAACCCCAAAAGCATATCCCCTCCCAAATGAGAATCTGGGGCATGGCCCCCATGTTGCCATATGCGTTCCTAAGCGTTCCATTTGAACCCCAAAAGCATATTCCCTCCCAAATGAGAATCTGGGGCATGGCCCCCATGTTGCCATATGCGTTCCTAAGCGTTCCATTTGAACCCCAAAAGCATATTCCCTCCCAAATGCGAATCTGGGGCATGGCCCCCATGTTGCCATATGCGTTCCTAAGCGTTCCATTTGAACCCCAAAAGCATATTCCCTCCCAAATGCGAATCTGGGGCATGGCCCCCATGTTGCCATATGCGTTCCTAAGCGTCCCATCTGAACACCAAAAGCAAAGTACAAACCAGACCCAGGATGGGCCAGGAGCCCGCATACACCAGAGTCACAATAAGTAGGGGCACAGCAACACACCCATCGGCATGGCCAATCCGTCCCATGCCACATGTGCACAGCACACAGTCCCATTGCCAAGCACACACAACTACAAATGCTACAGCCACACACACGCCTCCGGGAAACCCATGTACGAGATTGCACGAACTGTTAATGTCAGACGACAACTACATACTTCGCCAGGTGCAACACAATAACAAATCTCATTCTCTCCACAGGTGACGAACTGCTGGATGCTGGGGATGGAGCCAGCAGCCAGCACAGCCAGCCTACAAGCCCCCAACGAGGACACACGGATCTGGAGGATCTGTCCTCCTCTTCGGACACGGACCACCAAGCAGGCCCATCTGGTGTGGCAGGGCCCAGCCGCTCCCCAGGACCCCTCCTACCCACCAACCCATCATCCAGGGCTGCTGAACATTCCCAGCCCCCTGCTGCCACTGTCGTTGCGGCCACACCCACGGTCATTGTGGCCACTACCACTGCCGCAACCGCCACCATCGCCGCACCGACCACCACCGCCGCCACCACCACCACGTCTTCGCTGGCACCAGCCCCAGCGCAGGTGGTGGCCCGGCCGACTGGATCCACCCTGGGAGCCACAGCGAGGACCGTGGTGAGCAATGTGGCTAGTGGGCAGGGCCGGTGGCAGCAGGACTGGTAGGAGGAGCAGGGTCAGGGAAACGCCAGCCTCCCCTGGGAGCCATGCCCTGCCTCAAATGGCCAGAGTCCTTGGGGCCTATGAAGAGGCCCAAGGACAATGGGTCCGGTCTGCTTCAGACACGCGTGAGGTGCTGGGGGTGCTGAGGTCCATGGACGCCCGTATGGGCCAAATCGTGGACCTCATGGGCCAGCTGGTGGTGGCGGTGAGGTCACAGCCAGGGACAGCAGCTCCCCTCCGCCACCACCTGCCGGGGCGCAGGGTGGAGCAGCAGTGTCCAGTTCCCCTGCGTCCACAGCCAGTGAGCACACCTCAACCACCAGCATGTCGCAAGCAGGCACCCCCTCGCAAACGTGGAAGGGGCCGTCCGAAGTGGAAACAGATCTCCCGGGAGGACTTCGCACGCTCCAAACGCAAGTGAGGCAGCCAGCCAGCCTTCCTTGACCAGCCACTGCATTGACTTGGACTACGATCCCACTCCACACAGCCATCTGGATGGCATGTGTGTGTTGGACTATGGACATAGAACCAGTGGGTACACCCTGATCATCACGCAGCCATGACCGACAGCTCATTGTCACTGCACGCACCACTTTTGTCATCACCTTACACACAATCACATGTCACAGTTTGTAATAAATGCACCTTTTTCACTAACTGCTGTTTGTGCCCTGTGTTTTATTTGTACGGAATACAACGGCCACCTTGGGCGGAAAGGCACCTGATGCGTGGCATGGCAATTGAATCCGGAGGACCTGTAGGGACCTAGGGGTGGGAGACAGAACAGGAGCACATTCAATGAGTGTGTCACACACCCATCACACAGTACATGTCAACAACTACAAGCAATGTACACACATCGCACAGAGCAATAGGGCACAATGCCACAGCCACCAACAGTGGCATACTACCCTGGCCATGGAGCGTTGACACACAGCACGCAGTGAACAAACGGCCACCCTGACACAGCACACACACACCTGCACAGATACAGCCACATCAGCCGTCGTACTTGGACACTCACCGTCAAGTGAAGTAGCGGGCGATGAGCTGCTGACGCACATTACCAGCTTCCTCCTCTCCGCTGTCCTCCTCATTCGAGCTGTCCTGGTCTGCGGGCTGGGGCCCTGGTTGATCTCCGTCATCCACGATGAGGGGGATCTGCTTCCGAATGGCCAGATTGTGCAGCATGCAGCACGCCACCACTATCTGGCACACCTTCTGTGGGGAGTACGCCAGCGCACCCTCGGTGCGGTCCAGGCACCTGAACCTGGACTTGTAGGAGGCCAAAGGTACGCTCGACCACACGTCTGGTCCTCCCATGTGCCTCATTGTAGCGATCGTCTGCTGGGGTGCGAGGATTCCTCAATGGACTGAGCAGCCATGCCCCATTCGGGTACGCAGAGTCACCTGGGTGTGAGGGACACAGAGAACCGTTGCTAATCCAACTGGACAGGGGACAGCATCGCACAGCCAGCACGCTACACCACTCCACATACTCACCGACAATACAGGCACAATCCTGTTGCATATTGGACATCAGTCGTGGCAAGATGCTGTTGCGCATTATGTGTGCGTCATGGGCCGAGCCTGGGAACTTTGCACACACGTGGGTGATCACCATGTCCGCAAGGCACACCACTTGCACATTCAGGGAGTGCGTGTGCTTCCTGTTGCGGTACAGGTGCTCAGTGGCCTGTGGTGGAACAAGGCCGACATGTGTGCAGTCAATGGCTCCAACGACGTGTGGGATTCTGCCAAGGGCATAGAATGCACCCTTCACTGCCGCCAATTCACGAGCCCTGGGGAAGCGGATGTACCTGTTCCGGCACAGCATCATGGCTGCCAGTACATCCCTCAGCACCTTGCTGAACATGGGCTGGGACATCCCTCCTCCAATGCCCACTGTGTGCTGGAATGACCCAGTGGCGAAGAAATGCATGGCGGCCATCACCTTAGCCGTGGGGGTGACAGCAGTCGGATACACCCTGCGGGGACGGAGATGGGGTTCTAACATGGCACACAGTCGATGCAGGGTTGGCCTGTCCAGCCGAAACTTCCTAATAACCTCTGTATCGTCCATGTCCGCCAGCAATTGGTATGGGCGGTCAATGTTCGGTCTCCGCCTAGGGACAATGGCAGAGGACACATGTCAATGCAACACGACACATAGCAATTTCGCATACACATCACTGACATGACTGAGCAAGCACATGAGCCACAGCCCAGCTGTCAAGCTGGGACGGCACGGCCACAATACACTTACACAGGTCTCCCAACAATGGCAATGGCTAGTGATACAAACCACTGCCATGTGCATGCACATGGGGATCTAGGCCCCAATGACTTGCGGGGCGTGCTGATGGGGACTGACTGCATATCCGTCAAGCGGCAACGCCACGGCAACATGAATGTCTGCTGAGCATGGAACTGCTTCCGAGGCTGGATGAGTATGGCACACGACGACAACGATGTGGGCACAGGCTGAGCGGCCAAAACAAGTGGGACCTGTGGCACGAGGGGATATGAGACAGTAGTAGGTGTCAGCACTGCACCCTATGTACAGCACTGTACGGATCACACCTCCCGAAACATTGACAGGTGTCCACATTGACAGCCCCATGCCAAGACGGCTGTGTGCTTGCAGTCACACGTCACAGGTGAGAGGTTACATTGCACGTGCCAGGTGGCAGACGTACATAGTGGGAGCTGGCATGTGTGTGCATGTGTCTCCTGTTCAGGATCCACCAGATGGGCGCTGACTCTGTACTGACCATTGGACACAGCATGTTCCGTGGAAGGCTTGTGTGTGTGGGATGGTGGCACTGGATGTGCCTCCGTTGGGTGGGGGGCCATGCACAGGGCGGGTACGTCGATGATTGCGCATTGTTGGTCACGGTGGGTGCACCAACTAAGATGTGTTGCCCTGTGTTCAATTCCTATGTCCGCATGATGATGGACTGTAGATGTGGGCAGACTACACATTGGTCGATGTGCTGTCTATATGCATGTGCCTTCACACCAGGCACAGCTGCCCCTGCACATGTGACCCCTGCTGGACTCGCTGCTGGGTCTGTGGAGCTGATGCACCTTCTGCGCGTGGGGCGGACAGCTCTCCTCACTTCCCTCATTGCGCATGTCATGACTTTGCCGCAGGTGACATGGATCATGGAGGGCCCACATGTACGCGTGGGTAGGCTACACATGATTGTACACTGGTCGCCACCCCCAGTCAGTGTTTCGAATGGGAAGGTTGTCGTGCTGGTGGTATGTTCGATGTGGCGGATGGGCGGGCCTAGGTGCGGGCTTACATTCCGGACATGGGGGTAGTTGGATTGGCGACTAGTTGCAGTACACACGGGACACGTCTCTTCCTTTCCACATCTGGGTCATCCCTTGTACTGACTGACAGTGATAC
Source organism: Calotriton arnoldi (assembly GCA_963921515.1). Lineage (NCBI taxonomy): Eukaryota > Metazoa > Chordata > Amphibia > Caudata > Salamandridae > Calotriton > Calotriton arnoldi. The sequence goes on along the minus strand of CAWUFW010008033.1, from coordinate 836,980 downwards.
AGTCATCTTCGCCCCAGCCCTCATGTCCTCCCCTCGCTCCCCCAATATGCATGCTCACCTGCGAGGCTAGCGCTTGCACAGGCAGCCCCAAGCTCGCACCAGAGAGGGCAAGGAGTGTATGTGTGGGTCCAGTTGCACGAGTGGGCTGTCTCAGGGTATGATGTGTTGCGGGACGCCGTCCACCTGCGTGGTGCCCCAAATGGAGACCCGGCCTGCATGGACTATGCATCACAGTCTTCGCCTTCCGGATCCGCCACCTGCGACACCCAGTGGCTGTGGCTGCCCTTGTGGCCAGGCCGCGTCCGTCTGTGGCTGATGGCCCACACATTCACTCTTTGGCCTCTCTGGGGAGGGCTCGGGGTGGTGGCGCACGCGCTTGCACTTAGTCGCAATGGCATGTGGCGTGGTTGGTATGATGGGCAATGGATGGGATGGTGCGAGCCACCTCCCGTGACGTCAGTGCTGCTCGTGCTGTGGAGCGTCCCCCTACACTTCCATTTGACTTGTGCCATGCTAGACGTTGAGGTTCTATTGCCTGCGTGATATGACCAGGAGGAGCGCGAGGAGACCTCTCACACACCATGCTCCACTGCCATCCCGTGCCCTGTATCGCCTGTGCGGATTGACTATGTTGGGGTTACACCTGGTCGACTGGGGCTGTGTGTGCCTTGTCAAGGGGCGTGGCGGGCGCACAACAGGATCCAGCTTGTCCACAGAGGGTGGGCTGAGGTGCGCCTGGTACTGCTTTGTACGTGTGCCCGGCTGCTGTGCACACACGTGTTCACTCCCCCCGACAGGTGTCCTCTCACGATGCCCAGGGAAGCGGTGGTGTACTGTTCATGACCCCTCCCAACACGGCGTGCTCCAACTTGGCATGTGCGCATCTACCCGTCGCACCCACCCACCTGAGCACTGCGTCCATACGACTTCACACGACACATGTGTGTCTTCCACAGTAGTGCTACTCATTTGCGTTGACATCCAATACCAGTGGACTACATGGTCATGTCACGACTGCCGTGTACTTCACATACTCTCATCCTCTCTCATTCGTACTTGTGAAATGAGTCAGCGGAGACAGTTTTGGTTTCAAACATTATATTGAGTCTTCTGTCCTCTGTGATGCAGTATAGTGGACACTACTGGCAGCGGAATACATGTTGAGGATATACTGAGCATGATTGCAAATGGGATAGGGTGTGGGGTTACATGTGATTGGCTGTTGCATGTGGGATGTGGGCTTCAGAGTGACATCTGCTTGGCCAAGGCTGTGCTAATGTACATTTACGTATAGCTGCGGAGCTGCGGACTTTGACACAGACGGTATACATGTAGCCTACCAGACCGCTTGGCATCATGGGCACAGTCCATCTCAGTTCCATGTGACAGGTTTGCTGCGGTTGTTCCTCATGCACGCGTGCATGTGAGATGACATCAGGGCATGTGCTTGCGTGCATGCAGCGGCGTGCCACTTGTTGTTGCACTGTGGTGGTTACTGGACATGTCACAGTCACTGGGGTCGTGTTGTTGTTGTATGCACTTGTCGTCCATGCAAAGGTCCTGGTATGGGATTCCCGGGGCGGGGGTGGGAGGGGTGCAGCACCCACAGACTCCAGGCGACCTATTCATGTCCACTGAGCGGTGTGTGTGTCCATGGGCGCTGGATCCATGTCGTGTCCTGGTTGTTTGTGCAGTTCCGTCCATGTGGGTGCGATACACAGAGCCCATGCCACTGCCTCCCACGATGCATGCGGTGTTCCTGGATGTGATGGGGAACAGTGTGCATGTCCCGGTCATATCCGATGTCATGGCGATGTCGTTGATGGTGTGGTTACAGTTGCCGGTCGTTTGGTATGGCTGTTGTGGTGGTGACTGGCCAGTCCGTGCGGAAGCTAAGCATGGGTGCGGGGTTGGACATCATAGGTCACTCGGGGAACCTCATTGTGGTCCGACGAATTGACAGGTTGTCAGGTATGCGATGCCGCCCAGCAGGGCTTCCATGTCATTGGTGGTGTACATGTTTGCCAGCCAATGTAGCGGATGGTGGCTGTCAAGGTGTTGTTCGTAAGCTGTCCCTTGGAGGACCATGATGGGGCATGCTGGGTGACATTCGATGTAGCTGTTCTCGATGATCCGTCGTGTGGAGGCACAGTGGTCCCATTTCAGTGCGGGTGCGATGTTGGCCACATACGCCATGCCCCCATAGGCAGAGCAGGCCCTGTCGTGTGCGTCCAGAGGGAGGAGTAGTGGTAGCAGGTCCGCCTTCAGACATGCCGGGTTGGAGAGGCATATCTCGACGGGATGCTGGTATGGACACCTCCGACAGTAGAAGACGGGCATGACGCAGCTGAACAATGTGATGCGGTAAGTCAGTCGGTAACTTACGTTCAGCAGGGACAGGAGATCGCATCCCAATGTATGGAACAGGTTGGTTTTGTACAGCTTGAGCTGTTCGGCGTAGTTGGGTAGGTGTGTTGCGGTTGCCATTTCCCAGCGGTGCGTTGTGGTGGCGTGCTCCGGCTGTGTGTGCAGTCTGCAATGTGCACGCTCCGAGGTTGCTGTGAGCTCTGTGTAGTCGTAGGGAGACAGGACTTGTGTTCTGTTTGCTTGTTTGGAGGACACGGGCCCTCTTCCCACATGCTTCTCAGACAGTTCAAGGTCAGTGATGTGTGACTCCTTCCAATTAACTTGCATGTGGCCGACATGGGGGAGTGTTTTCTTCTTTCTTCCCCGTCCGTTGTGTGCTTCTGTGATATGCGCTATCTGCCCTGTGGTCGGTCCCTCGGCATGCCTGTGTTGGTCTATTCTTGGACAATGGCTGTATTCACCGGCTTCTGTCGTAGGGCTGTGGTTTCGGAGTTGGAATGGAAGGTCATTCAGTGCTGTCTGCTCTCCCTTGTGTGGGCGGCAGGCTGCCTTTCCGCTCTGCGTTGGGCCTTGTGTGTGAATGTTATTCTTGGGCCACCTGTTGTCGGTCCCCGGGCTCTTTGGTGTTCCGTTTTATATGTCTTGTTCATATGTGCAGGGTGGTATGGGTGTTTCAGTGTGGTACTGGCGTTCCTCTTCCCGAAGGGGCCCTGCTTCTCCTAGTTGGTGTTGCCGCCGCTGTGTGCTTCGCCATGTTTGTTACACTGGGGTGTGTCCTGTTGTTGCGTGACTTCACTGACATGTGTGCGTCGGTTGTGTGGCGTTGGGTGTTGTCCGTGAATTGGGCATTGGGGACATGTCTGTGGCAGGCCTGTCACGTGTCATGTGCGTTCGGGGTGGGGCTGATGTGTGTGCTGCTTGGTTGTGTCCCTGTGTCTGTGTGCGACGCATGCATGGCGCTGCGGTTGGCCTCTGCGTTGTGCGCATGTGTGGCGGCGGTCATCGGCGCTTTGGGGCCGTGACGGGGTGGTTGGTTCCTAGTCCCAGGTGGTGTGTACACATGTGTTCCGCAATGTTACGATTTGGCCTGTGTGTCATATGTGGATGCAATGGTGGATGTGTTGTGTACACGCGCTGGTGGGGGTTGTCCGCTTTTTCCGCCCTTGCACTGTGTGCGCTGTTTGCGTGCACTTGTTGTGTGTGTTCCTACCTGCGTCTCCGCGGTACGTTGCGTCCTTGGTGGTGCATCAGCAGAAGCATGGGGAGGGCCTGCAGTGCTGGATTCATGCTCGGGGAGCCGCTTCTTCGTTGTCCGTGCTCGGCATCCGTGTTACCGCTTCGGTTTGTCGTACGGTATCTCTTGGCCGTGGGAGCCGTTTGTTTGCGGCATCGTAATTTATGCGCCGGGCGGGACGTGTTTCGTCGGACGGTGTGTGTCAGTTAGCTGCGCCGCTACGTGTACGGACGCACTTTGATGGCGGACGGTGTTGCTGGCTTGCCGGCGGTGTTTGGCCTACTTTTCGCATCGTAATTGGATGGGCGTGTGGACTGCTGCGTGCCGGCGGTAACTGGTGCTTTTGCATCCGCCAGCACGGCGGTGGTGCTTCCGCCCGCCATCGTAATGTGCCCCTAAGCATCTATACCCAAGAATTGGGCTGCTCCAAATGCCTTGCAGTTCTGGCCTAGCTACCATACCCGAGTGAAGAAAACCAAAGCAAACCTTTTTACTTAAATAGAGAAGACACAGGGACATAGAACAACAGGACAGTTTTACAAAGGAATGGTGTGTTGCAGCATGATAGGATCATTTCTTTGACTGTTTTGAGAGCCTTTATTGGGAAAATAAGGAAATCAAACTCCATTAAGGTGTTCATACATATTAGGGGTGTCTAGAGTGCATACCACTAAAAGCAAAAGGTAAGTGCACAAAAGAGAATTAAAATAATAAAAGTCTGCTTATTTGCCACTTTTTCTTGTAAAATCTGAATGATTTCTCACTATTAATCCTTGGCAGATCTACTTATGTATTTCAAGGTTTACCACAATTGAAGTGAATGTATGTAAGTTAATGAACTATAAACGTGTTAAAGATGAATTGTCCACCTGTGCTACTTTGCAGGTATTTGGCACTTATAGTTTATGAACACTTATAGTTCTAACTAAATGTATATGTTTATTAAACTACATTACATATTGTGCATACATCCTGCCCCCCAAGCAAATTAATGATAGCATCATCTAGATCACAAATACAAAGTGCTTTTAAAGGTTAGTGTTATGTTTGATTTTATTAGGTTATCATGATAGGTGCAGGGCATTAACCTCTGATGTAAATTGGTGTTTTTGTACATGGACAATATTCGACTAAAGTCCACTGATGTGATCCCAGAGTGGATAAACGTGTATGCGTTGCACATGGAAACATGCCCAAGGGGCAGAACACAAATCTATGTTGTTAGACCTGGCACCATTGGCGTGGGTCTCCCTTCCATTTTTTGCTGTTGCCTCCTGTGTTTTGCTATGTTTTTGCTGGTCTAGATGCTTTGGGCACTTTGCCACTGCTATTCAGTGCCAAAGTGCAAGTGCTCCCTATTGTAAATTGTTGTATGGATTAGTGATTCCATGATTGGATTATTTGATTTACTTGTCAGACCCTAGTACAGTGCACCGTGTGTGCCCAGGGCCTCTAAATCAAATCCTGCTGGTGGGCTTGCAACACTGGTTGTGCCACCCACAGAAGCAGCCTGTAAAGTTTGACTCAGGCCTGCCATTGCAGAGCCTGTGTGCAGTCTGGGACTGCCATGTCGACTTGGCAAGTGCACCCACTTGCCAGTCCCCAAACCTTCCCTTTTCTACATGTTAGTCACCCCTCAGGTAGGCCCTAGGGCAGGGTGCATTGTATGTGAGAGGTAGGACATGCCCTGATGTGTGTGGCATGTCCTAATAGTGAATTACAGCCAATTTCGTTTTTCACTATTGCAAGGCTATCTGTTCCCATAGGCCAGAATGGGCAGTTTGGTTATAACATCTTATAATCCTTAACTAACCCTAGGGACAAGATAGAAAAACAAATTTAGTATGCCTGAACTCAGAATGTTAAAATACATCTTTTAGTGTGGGTGATTTTTACATTTCTGTGTTTGAAAATACCACTTTAGAAAGTAGGTATTTTCTTGCCTAACCTTCCAGTGTGCCTCTGCTAAGGTTGTGTATTCACTGTCTGGTTTGTGAGTGACAGGGGACTGGAGAGGGTCTTGGCTCTAGCAGTCTGATGGGTCAGGGCTGGGCTGAATAGGACCCTCATAGAATAGAGAGTAGGGGCGGGGATTTCCTTCACTCCCCTGAGACCTCATAGAATAGAGAGTAGGGGGAGGAGATTTCCTTCAGCTACCTGGGCCAGGTCTGCTCTCAAACAATGCTGTCTCCACTCTCCTGCCAGGAAGCTGCACAGAACTGGTTTTGGTCAGGCACAGACACTCTCTGCCTTCAGAGAACAAAGAATTTTTGAGTATAAATATTGGGGCCCAGACCCCAGAACTTTAGATCACTTCTGGGAATCAAGACGAACCTTTGCTGAGGAGAAGAACCAGGAAACTGAAGGAGGAGACTGCCCCTGTGCTGTGTGCTGTTGGGGTTGGCCTGCAGTGGTTACTTTATTTCCAAAGAAAGGAGAAAGGAACTTTGAGTGTACATTCATCATCTTGAAGAAGATCTCCAAGGGCTTGAAGACTGAGCTTGCCTCCTGCCTGAAGTCTCAGGGATACAAGACTTCACCAACCAGCTCCCCTGAATTCCCTTGCTGGGAATTCTACCTGCAAAGAGGTGTCTGCTGTTGTGTTGGGTCCTCTTGAAGACTGTGTGTCGCTGGGAGCTGGAAGCGCGATGCAACAAGGAGAAGCGGGTCGCTGCCGCAGCAGTCGCCGTTAAATTGCCAAAGAAGCGTGCCGCCGCCTCAGCTGTTCGCCGTCGCATCACCGACGAAGCGTGTCGCATCACCGGAGAAGCGTGTCACCGCCGCAGAGGTCGCCGTCGCATCACCGGAGAAGGAAGATGCACCATCTCGAAGGAATGAGAGGCTGAGGGAGAGGAACCTTCCTGCTCCGGTTTCCAGCACAGTGCGTCTTGATGAAGAGTGCCTGCTCCCATCACATCCAGATCCTACTAAGGATTTTAACTGACTCTCTGAAATCTGTAAGCATTGGAACCTACTATAGGTGTTTAATGAAAGCTCGATGTGACTACACATCCCAGCATGCTGTACGAAGAAATCAAGTACGCAGTTGAACCCATGAGGGGTTTTTAAATCAATCAGCATGCAGTATAAAGAGCGCTCCAATGCGTACAGGAGAAATGCCTCTGATGAAGTGGTACGTTGGCCACAGAAACGCGTCAGGCAACACAACGAACTTGGATGGTTGGGGCAGGCTGAACCGTGATGCCGAATGGCAGACGCACTGTCGAGTGCATCTTGAGAAGCTTTGGCGTTTGTTGAATAAAAATATATATATATATATATATATATATATATATCCCATACTTGAATTTCGCGTGAATCCCAAGCCGCTTGCAATGGCGGGCCGTGCTGGGGTCGCGAGCTCCTATAAATCCATCACGGTATTGCGTATCTTAGTTTCTCGACATAATACGACACAGCTACAAGTATCTTAGCGTGATTTATTCAATTATGCAAATCCACTCTACACGTTTCGGAGCGTCCTGCTCCTTGCTCACAAGCAGGATGCTCCGAAACGCGTAGAGTGGATTGGCATAATTGAATAAATCACGCTAAAAGATCGCTGTTGTGGCTGTGTCGTATTGTGTCGAGGAAACTAAGATACGCAATACCGTGTGGATATATATATATATATATATATATATATATATATATATATATATATATGTATATATATATATATATATATATATATATATATATATATATATGAAAGCTCCTGATTTGCCCCTAGGCAAGAACGCACTCCCACAACAGCTGGCAACCAGTACCTTTAATGGGTAAAGACAGAGACAGGCATCACAATCCATTTCGCAGTCCCAAAGTCGATATAGCCTGACGCGTTTCAGCGCTAGATGCGCTTTCCTCAGAGGCTCGACAATGTCCTCGTGCACGTTATGACACACCCCTTAAATAGCTCAATTGCCCAATTCCCAATGGATGCACATCATTGCTCTGCAAATGAACTTTCAAGCCCTCCAATGTTCCCAGGGTGGTGCGTCCTTCACGGCAGGGATTGTAGACAGAGCGGTATTGCGAGGCCCATTGGAGGGCTTGAAAGTTCATTTGCAGAGCAATGATGTGCATCCATTGGGAATTTCATGCATGACACACGTACTACAATGCCCAGAAATCTATGCGGCCCATCCAAGGGCGGGCAATTGAGCTATTTAAGGGGTGTGTCATAACGTGCACGAGGACATTGTCGAGCCTCTGAGGAAAGCGCATCTAGCGCTGAAACGCGTCAGGCTATATCGACTTTGGGACTGCGAAATGGATTGTGATGCCTGTCTCTGTCTTTACCCATTAAAGGTACTGGTTGCCAGCTGTTGTGGGAGTGCGTTCTTGCCTAGGGGCAAATCAGGAGCTTTCATGTTTACACGGCGGTCCCTGCCGTGAAGGACGCACCACCCTGGGAACATTGGGGGCCATGCGGTTTGAATCCTTAAGCCGCAATTGTGGACCAACAGCTTAAGGGATTGTAGACAGAGCGGTATTGCGAGGCCCATTGGAGGGCTTGAAAGTTCATTTGCAGAGCAATGATGTGCATCCATTGGGAATTTCAGGCAGGACACACGTACTACAATGCCCAGAAATCTATGCGGCCCATCCAAGGGCGGGCAATTGAGCTATTTAAGGGGTGTGTCATAACGTGCACGAGGACATTGTCGAGCCTCTGAGGAAAGCGCATCTAGCGCTGAAACGCGTCAGGCTATATCGACTTTGGGACTGCAAAATGGATTGTGATGCCTGTCTCTGTCTTTACCCATTAAAGGTACTGGTTGCCAGCTGTTGTGGGAGTGCGTTCTTGCCTAGGGGCAAATCAGGAGCTTTCATGTTTACACGGCGGACCCTGCCGTGAAGGACGCACCACCCTGGGAACATTGGGGGCCATGCGGTTTGAATCCTCAAGCCACAATTGTGGACCAACAGCTTAAGGGATTGTAGACAGAGCGGTATTGCGAGGCCCATTGGAGGGCTTGAAAGTTCATTTGCAGAGCAATGATGTGCATCCATTGGGAATTTCATGCATGACACACGTACTACAATGCCCAGAAATCTATGCGGCCCATCCAAGGGCGGGCAATTGAGCTATTTAAGGGGTGTGTCATAACGTGCATGAGGACATTGTCGAGCCTCTGAGGAAAGCGCATCTAGCGCTGAAACGCGTCAGGCTATATCGACTTTGGGACTGCGAAATGGATTGTGATGCCTGTCTCTGTCTTTACCCATTAAAGGTACTGGTTGCCAGCTGTTGTGGGAGTGCGTTCTTGCCTAGGGGCAAATCAGGAGCTTTCATATATATATATATATATATATATATCCATCCTATTGCCAGTCGCCAGTAGGTAGTTATAGTTTCCATAAGAAAAGCATTTTTGACTTGCCTATAACTTTTCCGTCGTTTGACAAAAAAGTGTCAAAGTAGGTTCAGTGAGTCATGTAAAGTTTGGGGGTGATCCGTGCAGTGGGGACCGAGAAATAGGGGTGCGAAATAAGGGTGCGTTTGGAATGTTAATTCTCTTAGGAACACATTGTCGAACCTACAGCCGGAACCGCTGGACAGAATTACACCAAATTTGGCAGAAAGGTGAATGTTTTTATGCAGATTGTGCTTTGGTGCAAATCTATTCAATACTTTTTGCGAAATTTAAGCTGAAAATTATAGTGATGTCTCCGGCCGTGGATATTTTGCAACGATTTCGCGATTAATCTCAAATGCGCGCGCCAATGGGAATGCTCTGATTGGCTGGATGCAACCTGAACAGAAAATTGCGGCCGCCATTTTACTGATCGGGTACGGTCCCCGGGGCTGAAAATCTCTGTGACAGCTAACATAAGTGGTCAAGGTGGAGGTCTCTGACTCTGACCCCATGTCTGAGAAATGGGAGTATTAGAGTATTAGTGATACAAATTATGTGTCCAAAATTGATCTTATTAATCTAGTGTGATACTCACGATGATGACGCAATCGCCAGTGCTGCACCCCGTGTACCGTCGCGTGGACATCACGAATTTCCCGAAGTCATTGTGAATATTGGTGAAAATATAAAAACATTTATATATATATTTGTTCACACTCACACTCATGTATGCACTCTCAAACTCACTCAGGCACTTATACACCCATTCACATACCCACTTAGATACTCATGCACCCACTCACATACCCTTTCGGGTACTCATGCACCCACTTACAGACTCACTCAGAGAGTGATGCACCCATGTACAGACCCACTCACAGACTCACACATCCACTAACAGACCCACACACACACTCACATATGTACTCACAGACCCACTGAGACACTCATACACCCATTTACAGATCCACTCAGACACTCATACACCCACTCACACACCCATACAGTCACAGACCCTCTCAGAGACTTATGGACTCAGTCACTCACTCTACACTCAGAAACTCACACAACCTCTCACAAACTCACTCAGATATACACACATCCACTCACTCACCCATCAAGGCTCATGCATCCACTCACAGACCCACCCAGACACTCGCCCTCCCAGTCACAGACCCACTCAGACACTCATGCATGCACCCATTCACTCACCCACTCAGAGACTTATGCTGTCACTCACAGACCGATTGAGACATTCATACACCCTTTCACGGATCCACTCAGACACTCATATATCCACTCAGGGACCCACTCAGTCACTCACACACCCAGACAGTCACTCACACACCCACTCATAGACTCACTCAGAGACTTATGCACCCAGTCAGTTATACACTTAGAGACTCATGTACCCACTCACAGTCATACTAAGAGACCCACACACCCACTGAGAGAACCACTCAGACATTCACGCTGCCAGTGATAGACCAACTGAGAGACTTAAGCACTCACTCACAGACCAACCCAGACACTCATGCACCCACTCAGAAACCCACTTAGACACTCATGTATCCACTTACAGATCCAGTTAGATTGTTATATACTTACTTACAAATGCACAAAAGGCACTCATGCTCCTACTCACAGATTGAGTGACAGACTTATGCAACCGATCACAGACCCATTGCAACACTGATGCACCTACTTATAGATGCACTGAGGCAGTCACGCAGTTCGTTATAGAAGCATTGATAGTCTGATGTACTTATACAGTGAATGAGAGACTTACTGATACAATGATGCATGCAGTTATAGATTACTCTGAAAAAGGTATGCACTGTGTTATAGAGATATTAAGGGAGTTGTACATGCTATTATACAGTCATTTAAATAGTAAGTTGTTTAGCCTGTTGGTTATAATCCATTTTGCAGTTATACATTTTGAATGTGGTGGTGGCTATTGAATGTCTGCATTTGTTTTGTCATTTTGTGACGTATTCGCAGTGATCGCGGCTACCAATATCATTGGGATGCCCGGCGTCAGTGCAAAAATAGAAAATCAGTTTAAATGATTGTTTTTATTCAAACTTCCTACAAAAATATGACTTTAAACAGTGCAGTAATAAACACCTAGGGGCTGATTCACAGAACTAATCTGAGATAAAATCCTAAACTTACTACTTTTGGTATTCACAGAAGGCATTTAGTAGTAGTAAAGTTAGGACTCCTAACTTTACTACTACTAAACTGAGATAAAATCCTAAACTTACTACTTTTGGTATTCACAGAAGGCATTTAGTAGTAGTAAGTTAGGACTCCTAACTTTACTACTACTAGATGCCTTTGTGAATACCGAAAGTGGTAAAGTTAGGATTTTGTCTCAGTGTAGTAGTAGTAAAGTTAGGAGTCCTAACTTTACTACTTCTAAATGCCTTCTGTGAATACCAAAAGTTGGATTTTATCTCAGATTAGTTCTGTGAATCGGCCCCCTAGTGTCTAAAATACTGTAAAATGTGTGCATATATGTATTTTACACCACTTATAAAAGGCGCAATTGTCATGGTTACCGAAGTCATCGCAACTCTAGGCGTCATCGCGAAAACAGGAAGCAGGGTTCAAACACAGTTTTTAAAAAAGTTACTACAGATATATGTGTACAAACGTGCTTTAAGTTAGTAATGTTTGTATTGTAATAGTTAGAATTAATTTTCAATCTATTATTTTTGAATGTGGTGCTTGTCTTTGAATGTTTGCATTTGTTTTGTGATTTTGTGACACAATCGTGATCATCGCAACGTCGCCAAGAATGTCTAAAATTCACAAAAAATCATTTAACAAGAAAATGAACAACATTTTGGGCTGTTGGGTGGCTCTGACAAGAGCCTTTGTGTTGAGAGTGTTTATAAGACAGTTATATATAAGACTGTATGCAAAGTTTCAAGTTGCCTAGAAACACCCTGTTCCCTTCGTCTGTAAAGTGAACTCCATCACCTCTATATATTCAATGCATGTCAAAAGGCAGATTTTTGTTGTAGATAGATTGCTGTTATGGTCTCTGAGGAAAGCTGAAACAGTTTTATTAACATGTTTGCTGGCTTTGTCAATCTGTGGACAGAATTGATTTGACCACTTCCATTTCTGTCTTTGGCATATATTAGAGTACACCAAGACAGTGTGAGGGAAAAGCGACATCAGTTCTGCAAAGGTATCCTAGAATTTAAAAAAAACCTTAAAAATTCACTGAAAAAACTCAAAGGTTAGAGAGACGTTAAAGCTTTACTATGAAATACGCATTATGGGCAGGTTCCTGTGAGATTTTTCACTATGTTTATATGTTTGAAATTTCTTTTTAAGGAAATGGGGCACTTTCACTTGTGTTGTGGCTTTGTGGTTAGTTAGGAAATAGAATTAGAAAACCTTAGAAATTCACTAAAAAAACAAAGGTTAAAGGGGCATTATAGTAAGGCTTGCATTTCACTCGTAGAAAACCAGAGAAATTCAGCAGTTATAGTTAGCTAAGCTAACTATAACTCATGCCCCCCACAATGCACTGCTTATGACCTCACATATTACATCACTCATGATATGGTCAGTGACATCACTGGTGACATCTCAAATAACATCACCAAATCTCCCTGAGTAAATGGTGATTATGATAGGTTATCCATGATTGGCATATTTGTTCTACTGGTAAGCCCCTAGTAAAGTGCAGTGTGTGTGCCCAGGACCTATAAATCAAATGCTACTAGTAGGCCTGCAGCACTGATTGTGCCACCCACATGAGTAGCCTTGCAAACATGTTTCAGGCCTGCCACTGCAGTGTCTCGGTGGGCAGTTTTAAACTGCCATTGTGACCTGGCAAGTGCACCCACTTTCCAGGCCCAAACCTTCCCCTTTTTCTACATGTAAGGCAGCCCTAAGGAAGGCCCAAGTTAGTCCCATGGGCAGGGTGTAGTGTAGCTGAAAGGTAGGACATGTGCTGATGTGTTTTACATGTCCTAATAGTGAAATACTGCCAATTTTGTTTTTCACTATTGCAAGGGCTGTCTCTTCCATAGGTTATCATTGAAGCTGCCTTGTAACATCTTACAAAATTAACTTTCAACTGGGAAGAGATCTAGATTTGGAGTTTGGGTTCCCTCAACTCAGAATTTAAAAATACATCTTTTAGTGAAGTTGGTTTTTAAATTGTGTGTTAGAAAATGCCACTTTTAGAAAGTGGGCATTTTCTTGCTTTACTATCCTGTGCCTCTGCCTCCCTGTGGAATCCATGTCTGGTTTAGACTGACAGTTGGGCTGTTTGTGCATTCACTCTAGACAGTCACACCAAGGGAGCTGAGGTGTGCCCTGCATCACCAGGCTGATGGGCCTTCCTGAGCTCGAGTGGTAGGAGGAGTTGTCACTGACACCTAAATAGGGCTGTGCCTGTCCTCACACAAAGCTGTCCCCACCCCCCTGTAGTGTGTCTGGAGCCAGGTCAGGGCAAGGCAGGATCTGTGCACTACAAAGACTACCCTTAGAAGTATGCCTACTTCAAAGGCGGAAGGGGGTACATGTATTGGACCTGCAACTCCACATTTTTAGAACACTTCTTAGTCAAGTGGAGATTCTGCCAAGAAGTTCAGCTGGAAAAGCTGTTGGAGGGGAACTACCACTCTGCTTGTAGCTGTGTTGGGCTGGCCTCCTGCTTCTGGCTTGGGCATTGGAAGGACTGGACTTTACTTTCGGATCCTGTTCTCCAAGGGCTTGTGTGTGCTTGCCTCCTCTTGGAAGTCTCAGGGTCATCAAAGACTTAATCTGCAGCCCCCTGAACTCCTCTGCTGGGAGTTCTAACATGCCAAGTGGTGCCAATACCAGTTCTGGACCCTTGGAGGTGGTTTTGCTGCTTCAAGTACTGAAAATCGACACATCGCCCTTTGGTGCTTGTTTTTCCCGCCACAGCAACGCTGCGGTGCAGCCAAAGAATCAATGCAGAGCTTGCCATGTAGCGGAAAGATCGCTGCAGCCTGAGTCCTGAGCACTGTGTCTCTGACGTCCGAGACCCCCGTTCCAACTCCGACGCAGGCCTTGCTGTGAAGGAATCAAAGTATCACCTGTCTGCGGCTGGGAGAATCAACGCTGCACCTTTTTCGCCGTTCTGCATCAACCCAGCGCATCTGGATTTTCCATGCATCGCGCCTGTGCGCCAAGTTTCCAGCAACATTGCCCCGCAGTAAGGAGCTGAGGCTGCATGTCTGAAATTTGACGCATCGCTTCTCCTCGCAGTAAGGAATCGACGCAGCACTTCTCCTGCCATGCAGCAGAACTGACACCCCCATTACCCTGGGACTCAGAAATCAACGAATTGCTTGTGTTTTCTGAGGCATCCCTCCTCTGCGGCTATTTTTTGTCTTGGATTTTGCCGCATCAAAGGTACTTTGTGCTAAAATCAATGCATCTATAGAGTTCTATGAACTAAACTTGCATAAACCTTTAAAAAGTGATTTCTCTGCTTATGTATGTTGGATTTCTGTTGTTTTGGTCTTGTTTGGTTTAGATAATGATTTGGTATTTTTCTAAACTGGTGTGTTGTCCATTTGTAGTGTTTTCACTGGGTTACTGTGTGTTTTATGTACAAATGCTTTGCACATTGCCTCTGAGACAGGCCTGACTGCTCGTTCCAAGCTACCCAGGGGGTGAACAGGGGTTATCTTAGATGTGTAATCTCCTTACCCCGACTAGAAGGAAAGGTCCCTACTTGGACAGGGTGCAAGCCACTGCCAACTAGAGACCCACATTTCTAACAGAGACTGGGCCCATCCCAGACTTGGAGAACAAAGTTCAGAGCACTGTACTGAAAAGGTATGCAGGAGTTTTTAAATTAAGAGCCAGATTTAGACGTCTCGCAAGGAGCCAGTTCTTTAAGAAAGATAGAAAAATTTGACAAGAAGTAACATTCTTGTTATGAAGAGAGAGGCTGTTCTAAATTGTGGGTGTATTGTTGGTGAAGGTTACGTAACGTGTTCCCTCCTTTTTAAAATGGGGAGTGGAGAGATATCACAGCCTTTATAACAGGGTTCTCAGAATCTTCAGATTCAGATATCTTCTGGGTGAGATGTTTCAGTGTTTGCAAGTCCATTTTATAGTGTTTGTGAGAAACCTAGGCCCTCATGTACAGGGATTTGGCATAGGGAAGCGCAGCAAGTCAGGTTGTTGCGCTGCCCTATGCCAAACTGAAAGGGCAGGAATGCACTCTCTGTTTGCAAGATGATGCATTCCTGTACATTTCCCTGCGCTGGTGCTGTTTCGGCAGCCTAGCACCAATGCAGACTCACTTGCACCATGGTACAAGGGTGCCTGTGTTGTCCGCAAGGTTGTCCTGTGAAGGATGGGGCTCCTTCCTGCGGGAAACAACCATTACATCGCATGCGTTTCAACGCATGCGATTACAACGCGGTCGTTACAACCGGTAACGCGGTTGTTACATTGCAGTACATTACAATGCGACTTGCTGTAGGGGGCGCGCTAACCTAAGGAATAGTATAATTTACTATTCCAACACCTTCCCTACTGTTGCGCACACTGGAGTTGGAATAGTAAATTATACTATTCCTAAGTCCAGCGCGCCCCCTACAGCAAGTCGATGTAACGACTTGCGTTGTAATATACTGCGATGTAACAACGCGGTCGTTGTAGCAACCGCGTTGTAAACGCATGCGATGTAAGGGGCTATATTCCTTCCTGCACAAGACCAATACTAAGAGGCGTTTTCCTCTTTCTATGTGTGCTGCAGAATGCATCACACATAGAAAGAGGAACAAATGAGGAGAAATAAAGTAATTTCTCCTCGTTATGCCTCATCTCGGGAGGCAAAAGGTTTTGGTGCTTACCCAGGTTTACTTGCTCTCGTAAATCTGGGGAAGTGTCAAAATGCATGGGTGTTGCATGGGAAAACCCACCGCAACGCCCATGGAACGCCTCCTGAGCACAAAGTAATGCAGTGGAGCAATTTGCGCTGCCTTGCTTACTCCATATCTATGAGGCCATTCAAAGCCACGCATAATGACTTTGCTTGGCCTTATAGATATGAGTTTATGATTTGCGCCACCAGAGCATCACAAAAAGTGACACTCCGATGGCGCTAGGGGCTCGTAAATATGCTCCCAAGTATCAGCATATGGAACTTAAAAAGGTGAGCCTGTGTTTCAACAATCTGTTGAGTATGACAGTGCCACAGTCAGTTAAGAAGATTACCAGGCCCAAAACTGCAAGTTTCAAATCATGAGTGGAGAAAATGTGTTTTAAAATTCTTGAGTTTATGAAGATGAAATCTGTAAGACTTAGCCATAGCTTGGACATATACTTTAAAGCTGAGATTTGTGTTAAGAAGCGAACATTGGTGTTGGACTTGGCCCTTTTTGCAGGGTCATCCCTGAACTTTTTGCCTTCCTCCTGGTACTTTTTCTGACCTGGCGTTGATGGTTTTAGGACTCTGGGCACTTTATCACTGCTGTCCAGTGGTAAAGTGCATGTGCTCTCTATGGTTAACTTGGTAAGATTGGTCTACACCTGTTTGGCATATTTAATTTACCTATCAGTCCCTTGTAAAGTGGTATCTCATATACCCAGGGCCAGTAAATTAAATGCTACTGGTGGGCTTGCAGCGCTGCTTGCACCACCCACCAAAGTAGCCTTTCAAACCTATCTCAGGCCTCTGCCACTGCAGGGCCTGCGCACGCAGTTTACTGCCACTGTGACGTGGCACATAAAGTGGGTGCCATGTCTGTGTCTCCCCTTTTACTACATATCAGTCACCCCTAAGGTAGGCCCTAGCTAGCCCTATGGGCAGGGTGCGCTGTGTGTAAAAGGTAGGACATGTGCCTTAACTGTGTGGCATGTCCTGGTAGTGACAAGCAGCCATTTTGGTTTCTCACTACTGTGAGGATGCCCTCTCATAGGAATGCATTGGGGATTCCCTGATATGTGTTTCAGTGGTAATTCCTGGTATGAGAGGAGTAGCGTGATCAAGTTTGGTATGTTTGGAATAGTGGTAATAAATGCTGTGTTATGGTGTTCGCAGATTTATTATCACTATTTTTGAAATGCCACTATTAGAAGTACTAGAAGAAAAAGTGGGAAACCCAATAAACCCTTTGGAGGCTTGGGTAGTATATATATTAACAGGTAACTGTGCCTACAAGGGATTTATTTTAGTACACTCAGTTCAGCATTCAATATGCAAAACAATGGTCGCAAGCTCCGTCTGGGAGCTCACATTCGATTATTCAAAAATTGAATTTACTCATTACCATCAGAATACATCTGCTACAAATACTCTTCAAACGGGTGTAGATGTTTCAAAATGCAAACTTTATAATGAAAAAAGATTTTTCAAAGGGTACAAAAACTATTACATATATAAATATAAAACAACACACAGCGACTGAGGTTTACAAATGATTCGTTGTTACAAACACCTCATGGTCACTAATGTGAGCATCTATTCCAAACAATATGTGTAGAAGGAAAATGTAACTGATCAAAACAGAAAACAAATCCTTAAAGAAAGTGAATCACAAAGGAATTAGATGTAGTTGTCGACGTTTCTGTCTATATGGTGTAAGCATCCGTTAGACCATCTTCAGGATGATGAATTTGAATGTTGAATGACCCTTATAAGGATTACTTGAGTAATTTCAAATCGTAGTTAAATCCTTTTAAAAAACTTTCTGTTGTCCGACATCGGAAAAGGGCTACTGAAAGCCTACCGCTGTTTAACCCCTTGACCGCGATCGGAATTCCGCTCGTGTGCTGGACATTCCGATTGCGGGTGTGGTCGTGACGAGCTCACCTCGTCATGCGCACAGCGCTACTGCGCAGCATGACGAGCTGAGCTCGTCACGAGCATCAAAGGGGTTAAAGTAGGTCCATGCAAATTATATTTAGATCAGACCTTCGTAGAACAATCCTCGTGGATTTGTTTGGTCATAGGCTAGCAAACGTCTAGCAAATAAGTGGGCGCTACTCCTTTGACGAGCCGCTGTCACTGAAATTACTCATTTAGTCCTTATAAGGGTCATTCAACATTCAAATTCATTGTCCTGAAGATGGTCTAACGGATGCTTACACCATATAGACCGAGACGTCGACAACTACATCTAATTCCTTTGTGATTCACTTTCTCTAAGGATTTGTTTTCTGTTTTGATCAGTTACATTTTCCTTCTACACATATTGTATTGAATAGATGCTCACATTAGTGACCATGATGTGTTTGTAACAACGAATAATTTGTAAACCTCAGTAGCTGTGTGTTGTTTTATATTTATATCTGTAATAGTTTTTTGTACCCTTTGAAAAATCTTTTTTCATTATAAAGTTTGCATTTTGAAACATCTACACCCGTTTGAAGAGTATTTGTAGCAGATTTATTCTGATGGTAATGAGTAAATTCAATTTTTGAATAATCGAATGTGAGCTACCAGACGGAGCTTGCGACCATTGTTTTGCATATTGAATGCTGAACTAAGTGTACTAAAAGGAATCCCTTGTAGGCACAGTTACCTGTTACTATTAGAAGTAGGCATTTCTGTGTGCTATGTGTCTGTGTGCCTGCCTGTTGTGTATTGCATGTCGGGCTCTGGAGTGACAGGGGCTGGGGAGGTGCAGTGGCTCCAGAGGAGCTGGGTGAGTCAGCACTAGGCTGAATAGGCCGAACTGCATTTGGAGTAGTGGGAGGAGTAGCACCTGGACCTGAATAGGACTATGCCTGCCTTACACAATGCTGGCTCTGCCCCCCTGTGGTGTGTCTGGGGCCAGGGCCTACTCTAACAAAGGAGGTTGTTGTGCACTGTAAATAAAATGTTTAAGTGCCCCCCAGAACTGGTTTGGACCGGGCAAAGAGCCCTGTGTCAGGGGGAGAACAAAGACATTGACAATATAAATAGTGGGGCTGTGACCCCATGTGGGTGTGCTTACTTGGAACTTGGAGGAAGATACTGCCAGGAGGTACCGCCGCCGGGGACTGCCTGCTGCCTGCTGGGTGGTTGAGAAGACTGCCCTTATGCTAGGGGACCCGGCGTGCTGGCCTGCCTGGGCCCTGTCCTCTGCCCCAGGCTTCTCTCAGGGCTGGGGATCCTGCCCTGCAATACTTAGGCACCTTAGCGCTAAGTGGGCGCTGGATTCCAGTGAAGGACTGCAGTTGCAGGGGTAGAAAAAGTAGCAATTGCGCTGTTGCGAGAGCGCCGTGTTATCTCCCTCCGTGGTCGTGGAGAAAAGTGGGCCCCCGCTACAGTGGCGCACATGGAGCGCTCATCTTTTCCTTTGTGCCAGATATTTGAGCCCCAGGCGTGGGCTCATGTTGCCTGATCATGGGCGGAGCTCCCGTAGTGATGAGGAGAGCCCCGGGTGCTTCAAGAGCCCGAGGAGGGGGCTCCAACTTTGCCAGTGAAGAGTGCGTGACGAGCACTCTGTCATTACATTTCCCGGGCCCGAGAAGAGGGCTCCAACTTCGCTCGTACCGAGCGCCGAAACAGGAAGTCAGGCGAGGAGAGCCTGACTTGGAGCGTGGCCGGCCAGAGGAAGCAGCGCCGGAACGGAAGTCAGGCAACCCGGTGCCTGATCCAAGGCGGGGCTCCCGTAGTGACGAGGAGAGCCCTGTGTGGTGTCGAGAAGGAGATGGAGCCTCGCAGGCCCACCGGAAGCAGAGGAAGGACCGGAGCCTCGCGGGCTCCCTGCTGCTATGACCCGCCTATTTCCTGGTTTCACCCGGAAGAGGAGACGTGTGGCGAGAAAGCGCTCCAGAGGAAAGAGACCGCCTGGGTGGCTGTAGTTCACAGGTTGACCCAGCTTGGGTCAGAAGGGCCGAGGTGTTGCATGTGGTTCTCCCGTCAGGAGGTGGAGCGCTTGGTAGCCAAGTGAGACTGGGGCTGGTGAGGCCCCGTTACGCCACAGCCTCAACGAGAAGGGAGGGCCCCGAGAGGCCTTCCTAGGTGTCTGCCCCACTCTGTTTTTCCAGCGTGGAGGAGGGGGGTGGAGAGAGCAGGGACGGTGTTGGTTGCTCCCGGACCCCCTCCACGAGCTCCCTAGTACTTTAATCCCTGTATTGCGGGCATTAGGAGCACAGAGGCCGCTCCTGGGGGAATTCTCTTGGTATTTCGGCAATTGCCCAGACGGAGGGGACTGAGGGAAGTCTCCCCGCCAATGGTGGGAGGAGGATGTTTTCCCTCCTTGACCAAACTGCTCCTTTGGATGCCCAGATGTAATGGTGTATCACGGGATGGCCCATAGGCACAGTATTGGTGTTCGGCATAATGCTCTCACCAAGGCTTTTATGATGTGTGCAACTATGACGCCATGCCTAATTCCTGGTGCGGTTGTAATGTGTGCACCTTATAATGTTTACTTAGGTGCACTGCTATTGATGTATTATCTTCTGTGATATGCTGATGATTAGGTTGAATGCCTAATGGGTTCATGCTAAGGATAATGATACCAGTAGTTACTGGTTGTTTTCACTACTTGTGAGCTGTGGTATGATGACAGTGGCCTGATTGGCCCTGTAAGTGTATATAATCCCTGTAAAGTCATACCTAGTGCCAGGTGGCACAGTGTACATATGTGATTGCATTCTAATGTGTTTTATGAGTAATGCAAAGGCTATTTTTGATATAACCTTGTGTGGAGTTTGTTCTGTGGTGTGCCTAGTGTGTCGCTGCTGTGTGTGTGTGTTGCCCAAACGCTTTACACATTGCCTCTGGGATAAGCCTGACTGCTCTGCCAAGCTACCAAGGGGGTGAGCAGGGGTTATCTTCAGCGTGTAACTCCCTTGCCCTGACTAGAGTGGGGGTTTCTGCCTGGCTTAGGAGCATGCCCTAGCCAACCAGAAATCCAATTTCTAACAATTGGCATTTAGTAATAGTAGCTGGTTTGGGGTGATGCTAGCAGGCTTCAAGGTTGTAAGCCAGAGTATATAGGTGACTGGGTCAATTTTGGGATACAGGGAAGACGTTCAGTCTTTAAGGCATTGTATTTTAGCTGTTTTATTCCTTTCCTTTGTTTGCGCAATACCAACAAGTTTTAACTTGGAGATGGATTCAGGATAGTCCAGTTTGAGATATACTTGGGTATCAATAGCTTATTGGTAAAACTAAATCACAAGATCTTTGTGAAGATCACCCAATGGTTCACCAAAATATTGAATACTATAGTTGTTAAGATTGGACCATGAGGGACATAGAAAGTGATTGAGAAGGGATTGAATAAGAAGTTGTCAATATGCATGTGTTTGTAAGTGCTCAGGGAGATAACAAAGAAACCATTTCAGGATAAAAGCCAATCTTATTTTTGATAATGTCAAGGAGAATCTGATGGCCTATGGTATCGAACCCCACAGTTCAATCCAGTAATCTGAAAAGGCAGGTTTGTCTGCCATGTTGGGTGAAGAGACTCCCAAAAATCATGATTAATATCAGTGATTCTCTATGGTGGCCTATCATGAAATGAGAGTGAAACAAATCCAGAATGTTATTTTCCTGGGTGTGATTATTTTGTAGGGCCTGTATCTCTCATTAACGTTAGTGAGAAGTGGGATACCAAAGATAGAGACCAGAGATGGGGTGGTAGTTGTCAGCATTAGAGTGAGTATGGTTATATTTTGTAAATAAGGCTTTGATTTGTGCAATGTAGGACACCACCATTTTAAAGAGAAGAATCTGTGAAGGACTCACAATGAAGAAGTCACACTTGAACAAGGGATTTGACAAGGAAAGCAGGAATTGGGTCATCAAAATGCGACACCCTTTTTGTGTTTTAGTCTGCAGAAAGAAGCACTTCTTCAGTGATGGAAGCAGAATAACTCCAAAGAGAAACCAACTTGATGTGAGAAGAACTTGAGGACAAAGGATAGTAGAGATATCTGCTCTAATCAAAAAGAATTTATTAGGGACAACGTTTTTATGTTGAATTTCTTAATTATTCTTAAGAGAAGAATGAGGCACATTTGTCACTTTTGAAAGCATCAGGTGGGCAAGGAAATGAGATATTTAAATTTGCTAATTCAAAGAGTTGCTTAGGTGTGTTCCTAGAGACGTTCAATTGAGAGAAAGGAGAACTTGTAGTATTTGTTTCTAATTTGGGCTAGGTAGGCATCAGAAGAGTATTAGTAACAATAGCCATGTGTTTCTTACAACTCTTCTAACTGGGCACCTTTTAAGATTGATACTATCACTTAGAAGCTTTGGTGTTTTTCAAGGTCTTCGTGAAAGAGCAGTGAGCTCACCACTTAAAGATTTGATGCAGTAACTTTATTTGTAAAAGAGGAGATTGGTGTCATAAGAGGCAGGCACTTAGACGAAGGATCAAGAGATCAAGGAGCACAGAATGTATCAATCTAGACGCCAGGAGACACAGTCTCCGGTATGCTGGCTTCACATTCGAGACCCATTAGCAGTAATTAGACTGGGACTGAAGAATGGTATCGAAATTATGGGACTAATACAAGTTATTGGAGTCCAAAGTTCAGACACAATCTTGTTTAGTGATTATGATGTTGAGGATAGAACCTTTGCCATGGGTAGGTTTACTGCAATGCCAAAGGAGTTCACTGGCTGAAAACAACGACTACAGTTCAGAAGTCATCAATGATGTATTCAACAGTCTCTAAAAAGGGTGATATCCAAGGAGGGAGGAGGGCAGAGGTGATTAGTTAATGAGCTTGTTTAAAAAGATAGAGTTGTTGCCAGGAGGGTTATAGCTATTGACACATGTTAGCCCGCGCCTGCTTGTGGTGGTAAGGAAGAGGTCACTTTGGAGGAGTTCAAAGGAGGAGAAAGGTAAGGTAAGGATGAGGGAGCACGATAAAATAGTTTGTGAATGTTAGCAGCCCCAGCCCTGATTTAGCCAGGTTACGTTATCTGATGATGGAATAGTTGTGGAGGAACAAGAAGGGCCAGAAGGGAGCGTGATTGGTGATTTAACCAAGTCTTAATTAAGATGGCAATATTAGGATCAAACAACCCTACATTTTTCACTTCCTTACCAGTCATTGTTGTATGGGAAGAACTGCCTACCATGCACAGTGGTGTGGCAGAACCTGTACAACCACTGTCTCTCTATCTTTCTTTCTCTTCTTCTCTCCCTCCCTCTCTCATCTTGTTGTTTCCCCGTTTGTCTTTATGCCTGCCTCTCTCACCCACAATACGCTTTCGGCCAGTTTCCTGCCCTCTCCTTCCCCCTATTTGTTTCTTTCTCCGTGTAGGTCCGCTGCTCTCGCCACCTCTTACTCCAGAGCTCCATCAATCATTCTGTCTTTATTCCTTCTCTCTCCCCCGACTCGCGCTGTTCCCCCCCCCCCAATACTATTTCCCTTTCATAATCTCTCTCTTTCGTTCCCACTTTTCGATCACCCATCTGACAAATTCAGTTTTTTTTTTATTTCCTCCGTACCATGTACAGCATTGTACACACAAGAAAAGAATTTTCGTTACAGTGTGTTTTGGGGGAAAATGAAAAGCAACATTTTTCAAACACTGCAATTAAAGTTGGCATTTTTCATGTCAGCAGACTAGCGGCCCGGCACGCTCTTTCGGTTCCAGTTCCCCGTGTTGTTCTGAAAACAAGGAATACTTGCTGATTATGAGTTAAAAATGTGCACCAACATGTGTTTTCAACAAGGAAGTGTGGCGCAAGGTCACGAAAATGAGTCGCCGCCGGGCGCGATGCCACATGCGCCTGAGCTTGTTTAACCCTGATAGCGCGTGCAGTGTCATGCAGTGTGCTGTGTTAACATTCCTTACCCCACCTTAACAGCCACTGCTGTGTTAACCTGGAAACTTTCAGAGCATCTGTAACCTTCAGCAGTTTTACTATTCTCTTGCAGCTGTGACCGATGCCTTTTACTGGGCATCTGAAAATGTGGCTATTTCATAAGAATTAAAGATACCAAGAAATGAGGTAGTTGACAAGTAAGAGAATGATTCTCTAAAAACTGGACCTAAAAAGAATCCTTTTACATTTTAGGCGCTTCAAATTTGACAATACCATATTTTATTAAAGATGGAAATATGAACAACTTCTAAATTTCCACTGCTGAAAAGTGACAGTTTTTGGCCTTAACTCAGGCAAAGAAGATTAGGCGAGGAAGTTCACATGAAAATGAAGGAAAGTATTGCATCAACCCTGTCTTAATATTCTTTTTGTTTTATCCTAAATATAAATGACTCCTGGCGGCATATCAGAAAGGATTCACAAAGGCGATGCGTAACTGAGACCTTCTTTGAGCTTTTGAACCTAACTTGTTTGCCATGCAAATGCAAAAACGCAAATACCAATCCTTCTACCATAAATTGCAGCGATTGCTTGTGCTTAGAGCAATGATGACGAAGAAGCCCGTATTGCAAAAAATTCCAATCACCTAGCTGGAGGATATTTTTAAAATAATCCAAGCGGAACGGCCTGGTTTAAAAGGGATTACACAAATCAATCATTTCCCACCTTAGTGAGTGCAAAAAAGGCCAAACAATTGCTACGCCGCCCTCCCAGACATTTCTATTTTAGTCGCCACATGAGTGGCAGCCCAATATCTCTACAGAAGTCAGTGGCAGCAGTATATCCCGTAGAGAGGGGTCCTCTTTGACCTACTCCACAAGGGTGGGTGCCATGCGCTGGGATGCCCCACACGCATGACGCCTGTCAGGGAGACCAGTCTGTGCACTGCCCATTCATAGCAAAAGACTGATTCAAATGTGAGCAAGGCGTGCCGCCAGAATGCTGCTTCGAATTGCTGAATTTGCTTCAGATTCAACATTATGAGGCCGCGCCGATGAGCATTTCGCCCCGCCCATCCATGAACATTATAAACAAAGACTTCTTCCACTGGGGGTGATTTTGCACTATTTGGAGCCTCTGTTTTACCTTGCTCTGGATTCCGTAATTGGGAAGCTGACTAAAAAAGCTGCTATGTTATTATCATAGCGTATAAAACTGTTTGTGATCCTGTCTCGCCTTAGTAGGTACTAAATCATTTTGGTTTGGTTTCTTGTTTTACCATGTTTAGTGCCCTAAAGTCCTGTTATTTTTAGGTCTGGCATTAGCCAAGACCTTTTGTTTTTCTGAAGAAAAAGAAACCTTCTTCTTCTTCAATCTGTATTCGATTATTAACAGATAATCATAAAAGAATAAAACATGCATTCATCAAAAATATATTAATATGAAAATAGAGGGCCTGATTCACAGAACTAACCTACGTCAAAAACGTAAAGTTAGTACTTTTGGTATTCACAGAATACACTTACTCATTTTGGTATTCACAGAATGAATTTACTCATTTCGGTATTCACAGAAGTTAGTAGTCCTAACTTTAGGACTCCTAAATGCCTTCTGTGAATACCGAAAGTCTTAAAGTTAGGATTTTTCTCAGTTTAGAGCAGTAAAGTTAGGACTCCTAACTTTAAGACTTTCGGTATTCACAGAAGGCATTTAGGAGTCCTAAAGTTAGAAGTCCTAACTTTACTATTCCTAAACTGAGAAAAATCCTAACTTTAAGACTTTCGGTATTCACAGAAGGCATTTAGGAGTCTTAAAGTTAGGACTACTAACTTCTGTGAATACCAAAATGAGTAAGTTCATTCTGTGAATACCAAAATGAGTAAGTGTATTCTGTGAATACCAAAAACTACTAACTTTACGTTTTTGACGTAAGTTAGTTCTGTGAATCAGGCCCAGAGGGTGTATATATAAGATACACAATGGCATGACCACATGAAGCATAGTCATTAAAAATAATTAAAATGAAAGTATTCATATATACACTTTGTGATGTCAACAGATTGTACTAAAAATTTGCTGAATTCCGCCAATGAAGAGCACTTTTTAAAAATGAACGTTCTGCAAAACAAACTGCCGGATCAGCTAACATTTGAAGAAAATATAAGGCCGGCCTGTGTTGGCGCAATCCTCGAGCTCTAAGAATAGGCAACAGGGGAAAGCAATGAAACGGCGCATAACAAATACAGAATAGGATAAGGTGCTCAAGCGATTGGGGAGAAGTACGATTGCGCAAGCAGGAATGTATATTAGATGGATCATATTGACCAGCTGGGAAGCAAAGATAACTTCTAACAGAGCCTATTCGAAACTTCGCTAGCAAGGATCTTTCCCAGGGGCTCCTCACTAGTGACAAGTAAGGCTCAGGCCCAGAGCTAGTTTTAATACTCAGGTAATCTCTCAAGGAAACTATGCCCAGGCTCTCCCTTGCTCTAAGAGCGTAATGCTCTCTAATCTTAGAACACTCTCCCTTGCTCATCATCCGAGGGGAGGAATAAAGCCCAGGGCTGCCAAGTGAGTCAGCCAGTCACCTAACTTGGGCAAACCAAGGACTCTTATGCCGTACTCACAGTTTACACAGTCCTCAATCACGTCATGGTAGAGGGAAGTAAACTGATTGCTCCATACTGCCTTCCATAGGAGCATAGCAGCAAATCTGATGGTATCCTCTACATATGCTAGGTTTAATTATTTATGCATGCAAAAATTGGGGGTTCCCAGGGCCAGTCCCAGCAGCCTTCCGCAAAAAGGATTATTCTCTCGCTGCAATTTGATACAGTCACATTGTTATGTTATGTTATGTTACAAAGTTTTTATATAGCGCACATACACCAAACGGTTTCTTGGCGCTGGTAGGGCAGACAGGTGCTAGCAGGAAGCAGGAGTTTAAATGTCATATGATTGGATGAATAAGTGAGTTTTAAGCAGTTTCCTGAACTGTGTATACGACGTAGCCCGTCTTAGCTCCACCGGGAGGGAATTCCAAAATTGAGGAGCCAAAACTGCGAATCTGGAGCCTCTATGCTTTTTGCGTTTGAAGGAGGGAATGGCTAATAGATTTAGATGGGACGATCGCAAGACCCTGGAGGGGGTGTATCTTTGAATTAGGGAGGAGATGAAAACTGGGCTATTGCCGTGAAGGGCTTTGAAGATAGTGCAGCCCAACTTGAAGGCGCACCTCTTGGCCACCGGAAGCCAGTGTAACTTCTTCAAAATAGGAGTCACATGCTGCCGCTTTGGTTGATGGAAAATAAGTCTGGCAGCTTGGTTTTGAACCAGCTGAAGGCGTCTCAGTTGATAGGCGGGGATGCCAAAATATAATGAATTGGCGTAGTCTAGTCGGGAAGTAACCAATGCTAGGATAACCATGGTTAAAGCTTCCTGGACAGAAATCTACTGATCTTCTTATTCTCCGCAGTTGAAAACTTGCGGAAACCAGAGCACCATTTGGGCATTCATAGACAGATCATTAGAGATCACAATGCCTAAGCTTTTAGCTGAGCTTACCGGCATCGGAGGGCTACCCAAAGAGGGGGCCAGTAGTTGGAGTGCCAGGGTTGGAAGAACCACCAGTGAGAATCAGCTCAGTTTTGTCGGGGTTCAACTTGAGTTGGTTGACATTCATCCAGTTGCTTATAAAAATCATGGTGGATTGGAAGTGGGAAATTGAAGATGCTGATGAGTTGATGTCAAACACCAGTTGGAGATCATCAGCGTAGTTGAACGTACCAATCTTGCATTCTCTCAGGGATTGGATTAGAGGCAAGAGATATAAGTTAAAAAGAAGAGGGGAAAGGGAGGAGCCCTGTGGGACTCCACAAGTCAGTTCCCTCTTGTTAGATGATAAGTTGGCAATCCGTACTGCTTGGAAACGGTTGCTGAGAAAGGAGGTCAATACAAAAAGAGACTTCATGTTGTTCACTTCCAACAAGGGCAGGATGGGTTTACTGCCAATGCTAGAAGCAAACTTAAATGAAGCACCACAAGATTGATTAGAACGGGGACAGCGGTTGGAAAGACAAGGTGTCCAACAGTTCCATGCGTCAAAAGTTATCCCTAGATATGGAAACTCGCTGACCCTCCAAATATTCTTACCTTTGATATGAATCTGCTTCATTTTACTGGTCTGCCTACCACACACCACAAAGTGCATCTTGGAGATATTCATGTCAATATCTAGAACATCCATGAACTTTACAAAGGCTTTGACAAGCCCCCTAAGGCTGTTGGGAGTACGGGAGAGCAGGACTGCATCGTTTGCGTATATAAGAACTGGGATAGACGTGGTTTTTACTTTGGGCTTGTCCTTCCCACTTAGTAATTAAAAAGGAAATAAGACCATTAATATATAATAAAACAAGATCAGGGACAGGACTCAGCCTTGCCAAACTCCTCAGGACAGTTCAAAAGATTCAATGCATTCCCCTCAACATCATATATAATAGAGGCTTTTATCTCTGTGTGCAACACTTGTAAAAAGTCCACCAAAGGGGAGGGCATATTGATATGGGTTAAAATATCCCACAGCTTAGACCAGTTAACCCGGTCAAAAGTGCTGCTTATGTCCATAAAGGCCATATAGAGGGCCTCTTTCTTAGCTGTAACATACTTTCCAATGATAAGGGTGAGGTTTAAACAATGTTATAAGGTCCTCAAACCTTCCCTGAAGCCATATTGTACCAGGCAGAGGACATTGTTTTCCTGCACCCAGGCCTCTATTCTATTGAGGATGACCCACCTTGACTGTGGAGTCCAATAATGATATGGGTCCGTAACAGCAGGGTGGATTCCTCCTTTAAAGAGTTCGAGTCGGATACACCAGTCAAGGTGGCCACATAAGGGCAACAATCAGGGGGGAGATTTAAACACAACTGATTGGGGTAAGACAGAGCCTCAGTGTCATTTCCTTCATCTGCACCTACATAGGTTAGTGATTTTCCTGGACTTTTCGCATTGTGAGTAAGCTTTCCTTTTAGCTGTACCTATTGCTCATTGATTAGCGTGTCTTTTGTAGGTTGCCCTATCATTCCTTCTTTACCATGCTGATGAAGACCCGCATGCAAGGGCTTAATTCACCTCATGCAGCAGTTGGGTCGAAACGTCCACAATGATTTTCTAGCCTGGAATGAATATATACGTCCCCATGAGTGGTGTGTTAGGATTCAGCTACCACCTCTTCAGAAATATGGAATTTTGACATTGAACGAAGGAATTAATTTTTGCAGACAATCAATCAATCAATCACAGAATTTGTAGAGCGCACTACTTACCCGCGAGGGTCTCAAGGCGCTGGCGAGAAAAAAAGGGGGGGGGTGCTGCTACTGGTCGAACAACCAGGTCTTGAGTAGCCTCCTGAAGGTCAGCAGGTCTTGGGTCTGTCGTAGGCTTAGTGGAAGGGTGTTCCAGGTCTTGGCGGCGAGGTGGTAGTTCTTCGAATGCGAGGGACGGTGGCGAGGGAGAGGTCGGCGGAGCGGAGCTGGCGGTTGGGGACGTAGAAGAGGAGTCGTCTGTTGAGGTAGGCTGGGCCAGTCTTGTGGAGTGCCTTGTGTGCGTGGATGAGGAGTTTGAAGGAGATTCTCCTGTCGACGGGGAGCCAGTGCAGGTTCCTCAGGTGGGGGTGATGTGGCTGTGGCGTGGTACATCGAGGATCAGGCGTGCGGAGGCGTTTTGTATGCGTTGCAGTCGCTTGATGAGCTTGGCCGGGGCTCCCGCGTAGAGGGCGTTCCCATAGTCAAGTCTGCTACTGACGAGGGCCTGGGTGACTGTTCTTCTTGTATCTGTCGGGATCCACCTGTAGATCTTGCGAAGCATGCGGAGGGTGTTGAAGCAGGAGGAGGAGACTGCGTTGACTTGCTTGGCCATGGAGAGCGTTGAGTCGAGGATGACTCCCAGGTTGCGTGCGTGGTCGGTGGGTGTCGGGGCTGCTCCTAGTGTCGTTGGCCACCAGGAGTCGTCCCAGGCTGAGGGGTTGGAGCCGAGGATGAGGACCTCTGTCTTGTCCGTGTTCAGTTTTAGTCGGCTGATCTTCATCCAATCGGCGACGGCCTTCATTCCTTCATGGAGGTTGGATTTGGCGGCGAGGGGGTCCTTGGTGAGGGAGAGGATCAGTTGAGTTACGTCAGCGTAGGAGATTATGTTGAGGTCGTGCTGTCTGGCGATGCGTGCGAGCGGGGCCATGTAGATGTTGAACAGTGTCGGGCTGAGGGATGATCCCTGGGGTACGCCGCAGATGATCTCGGAGGCTTCGGATCGGAATGGTGGGAGGCGGACTCTCTGGGTTCTGCCGGCGAGGAAGGAGGTGGCCCATTCCAGGGCCTTGTCTCGGATCCCTGCGTCGTGGAGGCGTGCGCGTAGAGTGCGGTGGCAGACAGTGTTGAAGGCGGCGGAGAGGTCCAGCAGGATGAGGGCTGCGGTCTCACCGTTGTCCAGCAGGATCCTGATGTCGTAGGTGGCGGCAATGAGGGCAGTCTCAGTGCTGTGGTTGCTGTGGAACCCCGATTGGGATGGGTCCAGGATGCTGTTTTCTTCGAGGTATCGGGTTAACTGTTTGTTGACGATCTTCTCGATGACCTTGGCTGGGAACGGAAGCAGGGAGATGGGCCGGAAGTTCTTGAGGTCTCTCGGGTCCGCCTTGGGTTTTTTGAGTAGGGCGTTGATCTCTGGGAAGGTCGCGGTCTCGAAGGAGAGATTGATGACGTTGCACAGGTGGGGTGCGATGGAGCTGCTGGCTTTGTTGAAGATGTGGTGCGGGAAAGGGTCTGACGGGGAGCCGGAGTGTATTGTGCTCATGGTCTTGATGGTGTCATCGATGTTCACGCTGGCCCAGGCTGGCAGGGGGTCGTGGTCGGTGGTGTGCGGCGGGTCTGGTGCATCGATCTTAGTTGGGGCTGTCTGGGTGTTGAAGCTGTCGTGGATGTCGGCGATCTTGCGGTGGAAGA
Organism: Calotriton arnoldi; assembly: GCA_963921515.1. Classification (NCBI taxonomy): domain Eukaryota; kingdom Metazoa; phylum Chordata; class Amphibia; order Caudata; family Salamandridae; genus Calotriton; species Calotriton arnoldi. The sequence goes on along the minus strand of CAWUFW010008033.1, from coordinate 806,277 downwards.
AGGTGGCGAGGGAATCGCACAGGGCTTGCGACAGCGGGATGTCGTTGATGTTGGAGCTGGGGTTGGAGAGTTCCTTCACGATGTTGAAGAGCTCCTTGCTGTTGTGTGCGTTGTTGTCGAGGCGGTCTTTGAAGGAGATTCTCTTGGCGGACTTGATGAGGTGGTGGTGGTTACGGATGGCGTCTTTGTGGGCTGCGTGGCTGTCCGGTGTCTTATCACTGTGCCATTTCTTCTCTAGTTTCCGGCAGGTACGCTTGGAAGCTAGGAGTTCCGAGGTGAACCAGCTGGCTCTTTTGGTGCTGTCACTGTAGGTGAGTTTTTTCAGCGGGGCGAGGGTGTTGCCACAGTCGTCCATCCATCGTCTGAGGTTGCAGGCAGCGTCGTCGGTGTTGGATGGGTCGGGGGGAGGGCTGAGAGTGAGGTTTGCCCGTAGTTGGTCTTCGGTGACTTTGCTCCAGCAGCGGCGTGGGATCTGTTGGGTGTGGTGGTGTGTGGTGGGTTTCTGGAAGGTGAAATGGATGCAGCGGTGGTCGGTCCAGAGGAGTTCCGTGGTGTGGCTGAAGGAGACGTGGGAGCTTGAGGAGAAGATGGGGTCAAGCGTGTGGCCGGCGGAATGGGTCGGTGTTGTGACGAGCTGGCTCAGACCGAGGTTGGCGAGGTTGTCGATCAGGGTGGTGGAGTTGCTGTCGTTGTTGTTCTCCAGGTGAAAGTTCAGGTCTCCGAGGAGGATGTAGTCGGTAGAGGTCAGGGCATGCGTGCTGATGAAGTCGGCGATGGAGTCGCTGAACTGGGGTCGGGGCCCAGGGGGTCTGTAGACAAGGGTGCCTCTAAGGGTGGTGTTGGGGTCCGTGTGGATCTGGAAGTGCATGTGTTCGGGCGGTGCTGAGAGTGTCGTCGGTGCTGGTCGAGAGCCTGATGGTGTTCTTGTGGACGATGGCGATTCCTCCTCCTACTGCGTTGATGCGGTCTCTACGGGTGATCTTATAGCCGTCTGGGATGGCTATGGCGATGTCGGGGGCGGAGGAGTCGTTCATCCAGGTCTCTGTCAGGAAGGCGACGTCTGGAGATGATGTGTCGAGCAGGTCCCAGAGCTCGACGGCGTGTTTGCGTGCGGAGCGGGTGTTCAGTAGGATGCATCGGAGGTGGTTGAGGTACTTCTTGGCGGGCGCCTCGGTGGCTCTGAGGCTGGTGTAGCTGCAGTTCCGGTAGGTGAAGGGACCATGGGTGCGTTTCGGGGCGGCCTTGAAGCAGTTGTGCGTCCGTCCGGGGTTGAGAGCGTGGAGTGTGGTGGCATCGTATCGGCGTCGGTCCTCGAGGCTGGAGCGGGGGGCGCACGGCCCAGGGGTTCTGGCACTGGGCGCGGTCCAGGCGCGGACGGGCGCAGACGGAGCTTGCCTTAGGCGCGCCTCGGCGCGCCAGCCGGCGCAGCGTGCAGCGGCCGCCATATATGGGGAGGTGGGAGGGAGGAGCAGCTGGGAGGCGGGAGGCAGGGGCAGCGAATGGGCAGTCAGGGGGCGGGGCCGCAGGGGACGCAGGGCGGGAGTGGAGAGAGGCAACGAGGGGTACAGAAGGCAAAATGGGCACAGGGAAATGGGGGCAGCGAGGGGAACAGAAGGCAAAATGGACACAGGGAAATGGGGGCAGCGAGGGGAACAGAAGGAAAAATGGACACAGTGAAATGGGGGCAGCGAGGGGAACAGAATGCAAAATGGACACAGTGAAATGGGGGCAGCGAGGGGAACAGAAGGAAAAATGGACACAGTGAAATGGGGGCAGCGAGGGGAACAGAAGGAAAATGGACACAATGAAATGGAGGCAGCGAGGGGAACAGAAGGCAAAATGGACACAGGGAAATGGGGGCAGCGAGGGGAACAGAAGGAAAAATGGACACAGTGAAATGGGGCAGCGAGGGGAACAGAAGGAAAAATGGACACAGTGAAATGGGGGCAGCGAGGGGAACAGAATGCAAAATGGACACAGTGAAATGGGGGCAGTGAGGGGAACAGAATGCAAAATGGACGCAGAGAAATGGGGGCAGCGAGGGGAACAGAAGGAAAAATGGACGCAGTGAAATGGGGGCAGCGAGGGGAACAGAAGGCAAAATGGACACAGATAAATGGGGCAACGAGGGGAACAGAAGGAAAAGTGGACACAGTGAAATGGGGGCAGCGAGGGGAACAGAATGCAAAATGGACACAGTGAAATGGGGGCAGCGAGGGGAACAGAATGCAAATGGACGCAGAGAATGGGGGCAGCGAGGGGAACAGAAGGCAAAATGGGCACAGGGAAATGGGGCCAACGAGGGGAAACAGAAGGCAAAACGGGCACCGAGGCCACAAGCAGAGGGGCGAGCTTACCAGCAGCAGCAGCGGGCAGGACACCACAGGCGGAGCTGTGTGGCAGGGGAGCGACCTACCTGGCAAGGTCAAGGGTCGCTCTCCTCACGCGCAGCGGCCGCCATATATGGGGAGGTGGGAGGGAGGAGCAGCTGGGAGGCGGGAGGCAGGGGCAGCGAATGGGCAGTCAGGGGGGCGGGGCCGCAGGGGACGCAGCGGCGGGAGTGGAGAGAGGCAACGAGGGGTACAGAAGGCAAAATGGGCACAGGGAAATGGGGCAGCGAGGGGAACAGAAGGCAAAATGGACGCAGAGAAATGGGGGCAGCGAGGGGAACAGAAGGAAAAATGGACGCAGTGAAATGGGGGCAGCGAGGGGAACAGAAGGCAAAATGGACACAGATAAATGGGGAAACGAGGGGAACAGAAGGAAAAGTGGACACAGTGAAATGGGGGCAGCGAGGGGAACAGAATGCAAAATGGACACAGTGAAATGGGGGCAGCGAGGGGAACAGAATGCAAATGGAGACAGGCTGTTGACTTTGGCTAATCTGAGTTTTCTTAGCCATTTGTGAAAATTATATTTGGAGCAACCATGATACTAGGAACTCTCTAAGAAATGTATATGTTTCTAACGATTTTGAAAATGTAGAATTTGTTTTATGATTTCAAACAGCTTTAAGCGTGATCCGTTCAATGTGTCTCTCACTCGCCAATATTAAAATACATGAATGAATATCGTATTTTCTTTTCGAAGTTAATGCCAGTAAGCCCACATTGTTCGATGTACTATACGTTACCCAGGTCCTAGGGCTTTTTAGGATACCCCAATAGCTTATAATAGCAGGAGAACATAGACATCAAAAATGGTTGGACTTAAAGAGGAGCCCTGTGGGACTCCACATTCGATGGGATAGGTAGCTAAGAGAAAAGTTTCATCCCGAACTTGAAAGCTTCTATTGTTCAAAAAAGCCTTGAGCCATTCAAGAGCAGTACCTGTAATGCTGCCATTTTTTCAGTCTTTGGATCAGAATTCCGTGGGAAACAGTGTCGAGTGAGGTCCAGCATGATCATGGCCCCCGAACCACTCCGATCTAAGATGGTCCTCAGTAGCCAATAGCAATGCGGCCTCAGTACTGTTTCCAGGCCTAAATCCTGTTTGGGTAGGAAGGAGGATAGAATGGTTTTCTAGGAAGTTGGAGAGATGTGTATTAGCATGCTTCTCTAATATTTTACTAGCAATTGGAAGCAAAGAGATTGGTCTATAATTCTCTACCAGCAAAGGGTCTGCATGTGGCTTTTTAAGCAGATATTTACCTATTGCGTACTTCAATGCAGGAGGGACACTGCTAAGTGCCATGGACCTTTTTATAATTTTCATTAGAGTTGGTAAAATAATGTTGCCAGCTTTTAATAGGGCATCTGATGGAGCTGGATCTAAAGTAGAGCCAGATTTTATGGACTGTAAGATGGTTCCAATGTCATCTAGATTTAGGGGTCGAAAAGATGACAGTTGAGCTGTTGTTATTGGCTCTTCAGGGGGAGTTCGACCAGGTGACGTGCTTTTTGGGAGAGAGTCTAGGATTTATTTATAAAAGCAGTGACAAACATGTGACATCGTTCAACAGAGGCCGGAGGCGCTGCTATATGAGTGGGTGCCATCATAAGGGTATTGATTACCTTGTGTAGATCCCCAGAGGAGTTACTGCCATTTTCAATTTTTGTGCTGAAGTAAGAGACTCTGGCCAGTCTTATGGCCTGTTGATATTTATTTATCATTTGTCTTTAAATTATTTAGTTGCCAGGGTTATACCCTTTGCTCCGAACTCTTTATATTCTCTTTGACTCCTTCTTAGGGAGTGTGCCTGCCTTTGCTTTCCAGGATTCGCTGGCTTCTCCTGGTGCGGTACTGCTTTGGCCCGATAGTCCCACTCCACAATGCGTCCTGTGGGGCAGGAGAATGAGCCACGATATCTAGCGGTGATTTAGGGGGTGTGGTCGCCTTTGCCTCCTGTGATTCGCTGGCGCCTCCTGGTGCAGTACTGCTTGGGACCGGTAGTCCCACTCCCTAATGCGTCCCTTTCAAATATATATGTATACATTTTTAGAGGGGCTTTCAGTCTGCCCTCTTCATCCATTGTGATTACTTATTAGTCATTCACATTTCGCTTCCACCCACTCAAACATGCAGCATAAAGCAGAGGGTCAACCCCTTCACCCTTTCCCTCTCTTCCACTGTAAGTGACAGCGTTTTGCTCTTGCACAATGTCCATCTCTGCCAAAACAAGTCCTTTGTAGTGCTAGGTACTGGTCAGCCGGTGTGCGACTCAGAAAAAAATATTTTAACCTTTATATATTTTTCCTTTGCGAGAGCTTGGCAGCTCTCCAGACACTGGTCTTGGGCCCTTACTGCCGCTTGCACTATCATTGCGAAATGCACCAGAGTGCATTAATATTGCTACCTGCCTCCTTTCTCATATAAACTCAAGCAACAGCCACCTGCACTTCTTTGCTTCACAGTATTGTTTTGAGTGCTTAGCGCAGAGCGCCTTTAGAGGCACAATCTTGCATGGCACTATCCATACATGACTGCTGCAGACACACACTGCACACAAACACTACTGTCAGCTCAGATTTCTAAAACTGCCATCTGCACTTGTGAGCTAACTGCAGTGTGCAATTGAAATGTAGTTACTATATTTGTTGTTGCATGTTTTTATTTCTTTTATTACATTTAGTGGTCATGAAAGAACGAGCCGTCATTGTATTCCCATTTGGGGTGTTGTTGTTTGATTGTGATTCTGGACTCATGCTGCCTTTGGTGATCGTTTACTCAGAGTTGTCTGGGCGGTCGATGCAGGAGGAAGGCTGGATATGGGCTCCTCTTCTGATACTTATTGAACTCAAATAAAAGGCTGTTTTACTCACCTATTGCCTGCGGAGATTCTATCATAATAATTGGCAACGAATGGAGGACCCCTGGAGCCCAAACCGGTTTTAGCAAAGGCTGCCCCTAAAGGGGGCCTTGAGGGCCGGTGCCGCAATGGCCGCCAGAGCCCAACAAGGAACTGGTTTGCGCCCCCGGGAAGTGCCCCGAGGCAGAGGGGGGAACACTACACGTGAGGCAAACTCGCGCCTGAGATGCGTCAGGTCACCAGGCCAATGGGGGGCCAGGTGAGGGTTCGGATTCCCCAATCAGGGGCACCCCCTCTAAGGGCAACGGCGGGAGGGGAGAAGGGGGGGGATATAAGGCGACACTCCATATTGCAGCTCACTACTGCATCGTGGAGCTGGGGGAGCGACGCCGAAAATTTCAAGTTTCGAGTTTCAAGACTTCGTACCTGGTGACGAGCTGTACCTATACGGAGGTGTGACGAGCTGTTCCTGCTCCAGTTTTGACGGTCGCAGTGCTTTGTGGAGAGACGGGGGAACAGTGGCATGCTGGTGCCTGGAGCGCTCCCCGAGCTTCCCCTGCAGTGGACTGCACAGTTCCAGGGGCGGCAGCAGGTCCGGTCGTCTGCCTCGAGTTGGCTCAGGACTGAAAGCGTCTTTGACCTTACCGCTTCGGACTTTTCGAGCGGGTGCATTGAGTTGGGCTAAGGACGAGCCCCCATGCTTACATCGCACGCAGTAAGTGCACTGAGCGAGGTCCGGTCCCCCCATGAGAGTGAGCGGGGGAGCGGGAGAAGCACAACGCGGCTAAGAGCGGGGGAGCCTGAAGAGCAGGACTTCGGGACCGTGGCAATTGGCGGCTGCAGTGCAGCAGTCTCGTCTCCCTGGCACTGGGCGTGGCCGGTCCTCCCGCTGAGAGTGTGGCGGGTTAATGCGGCTGACCCGGAAGCAGCGAGGCTCGCGATAATATCACAGCTAGTCTACCGACTTTGGAGCTGGCGGAGAGGTGCCTCAAGGGGTCAATGCCCCCGTTGCAGAGAGCTATGCATAGCAGCAGGCAACAGGTTCCTGCCCTGCCAGAGCCTGTCAATTTCTTCAGCTCGAGCTGGCTGGGATTCCGTGCATCGTAATCAAGCTCCCCAGGGAGAGGCATTGATCAATTTTGAAGTGGACAAAACTGTGAGCTGTGCAAGCCCAATTAGTACAGCAACCCACTCTGCGACATTGGGCTGGAAAATCAAAGGTTAGATTAAGGCAGCTGGCTCCCGTGGGGGTCATTCACACCGGGCTATAAAGGCTACAGATCACAAAGGCAGGCAAGAAAGAAAGGTGACCGCTTGGGAGCATGGAGCAGAATTGACCTTGCATCACTGGACTACTGAGTGTTAGGAACAATCCCTGTTGGTGCATATAAAGGGCGGCAGCACCCCACATTGTGACAAGAGTCAACAGCACGCCGATCAAAGGAAGTTGGCCACGATGGCAGACCTCCACAGGGGAGAGCCACCAGCAGAACTGGGCGAATTGCTGCGGCAAATCCGGGCAGCTTCCATGGCGCACAGGACTGGCTGGCTGCAGACACATATACAGGGGAAAAGCAGAGAATGGGCCGACCAACCGACAGAGCCCTCTGTTCGTCCAGCGATCCGGAAGAGGAACAGGGCCCCAGCGAAGGCACCAAGGAAGCCTGCGGTCAAGAAGGTGGCCAGAGGGGATGACCTGCCACCTGTAGCCATCCCGGCAGCAGGAGGGCTGAGCAGAACAGACAACGCAACAAGTGGTGAGCATATTGGCACTGATTGTGCAGCAATGCCTGAAGTCATTTATGCCATTGTTATTTAGTGGCCAGGGCACTCAGGAGCTGGGGGTTGCAGATGCTACACCACAAGGGGGGTCTCAGGGCTGCCATGGCATCTTATTGACCCGGGCAGCATGCACCAGGAACGTTTGCGGAGCCAGCTGACTGGGTCCTGTAATCACAGCATCCAGGCACAAGAAATAAGGGGTGGGGTGGCATCCCCCAAAGAGGCGTGGGGTAGTGCAAACGGAGCAAGCAACTAAGACAGAACAGGTCAACCCCCTGAGGCATACACCAGGCCATCACCAGGCCCTGTGTCCTTGGTCACGAGGACACCTGGTTAGCAAGCCTCATTCCGTTAGCAGTGAAGGAGAGGATATGGAGAAAAGAGTTCATAGATATCTTCTCATTGTTAGAGATACAGCTAGATGGGCTGGACTTAACGTTGTGCGATAAGAAGGATGAGGACAGGAGGGAGAGGTGAAACGATAGAAAGGAGAGGACCTTTGATAACTGGCTGGATGCCTTCAGAATTATGGCCTGTATTATCGTGGAGAAATTTCCACAGAAGGCAGCGGATCTGTGGCTGTATGAGGCCAATATCCAGACGACGCACAGGCAGTTGCCAGGGGATGCCTGGTTAGAATATGATAAGGGTTTCAGGTTGAAAATGCAGACCCACCCAGAGATAGAATGGAATGAGGAAGACGTGTCTGGTTTAATACATAAAATGATGGTGGCTAAGGAGGTTAAAATATGGGCGGGAAAAAGTGAGCAGCCCTTTTGGGGTTCCTTTCACAAAAGCAAAGGGAGGTTTTTTCACAAGCCCAAGACATACAATAACTGGAACCCCCCGTCTACCAGCGGGCCACCAGCCATATGCTTGAAATACGAGGCCAATGAGTGCACATGGGGGGACTCTTGCAAATTTCAACACATATGTTCCATATGCGGGGGAGGGCACCCAGCAGCCGTGTGCAGACGCAAGAAAGAGCAGCGAGAGGACAAGAAGGAGAGAAAGAAGAAGCAATAAGACTGTCACAGGGGCAGCGGGGGGGCTAAAGGACTTGAATAGCTACCAGCTAGCCACATCCCCCTATCAACACGCACCAGCTCAGGTGGCTAGCTAACAAATACCATAACAAAGAGAGCGCAAGGACGCTAGTGAAAGGTTTTGAAGAGGGGTTTGTCATACCATGTGTGGGTCCTTTGCACACGGGCTCTGCCAAAAGCTTGAAATCAGCGTTGCAGCACCCAGAAATAGTGAGGCACAAAATTGACAAAGAAATAGCCAAAGGTAGGGTCGAAGGCCACCTGCCCTCCTCCCCCCCCCCCCCGGTACCAGAGGGACTAGTGATATCTCTATTGGGGGTAGTGCCCAAAACAGAAGCTGGCCAGTTCAGACTCATCCATCACCTCTCTTCTCCGGAGGGGGAGCCCGTCAACGATGGCATTAGCTCAGAGTTGTGCTCAGTGGGCTACACAACAGTGGACAACGCCATTGACCTAGTGAGGGCGGCGTACCGGGGGGCCTCATGGCCAAAGCGGACAATGAGTCCGCATTCCGCCTCCTCCCAGTCCACCCCGAAAGTTTTTACCTGCTGGGCTTCCAATGGGAGGGAGGTACTTATTTTGATATGGCAATGCCAATGGGATGTGCAGTATCCTGCGCATATTTTGAGCAATTTAGCACCTTTTTGAAATGGGCCCTGCACAAACAGCATCCTGCGGGGGGTAAACTGCACTACCTCGATGACCTTTTGTTCGAATGCCCAGCGGGGGCAGCGACATGTGGGAAGACCTTGGCAGCATTTCAAGACCTAGCAGGGGAGCTGGGAGTCCCCCTGGCGGGAGAAAAAACAGTAGGCCCCTCCACACGGGTCACGTTTTAGGGATTGAGTTGGACTCAGTTGCAGGAACGTTCAGACTCCCAGAGGAGAAAGTAAGAGAATTCAGAGACGACATTAGAAACTTACGCAGTAGGGAGAAAGCAACCCTTTGTGAGTTGCAGCAACTTATTGGGAAGCTCAACTTCGCGGCCAGAGTCATCCCCGCTGGCAGGCCCTTTGCCAGACATCTGACTCAGTTAACTGCAGTGCTCAAGCACAAACACCATCATGTTAGGCTGGGGGCAGGGGTCAAATATGACCTCGTCATGTGGAACACATTTCCAGCGGATTTCAACGGCCGGTTGATTTGGAGAGAAGGCTGGGTGTTGGCCAGACAGATTGCCCTGTTCACAGACGCATCTATTAGCACATGTTTCGGGGCGCTGCTTTGGGCCAAGTTGCTGGTGCACGAAGAGTAAATCGTAGCACGATGACTCCACCAGCCGGTTAGAGACGTGCCAATTATTAACTTTAAAAAACGCCACCAGTGGCGATCATAAAAATGGAAGAGGCGACTTCGTCCGTCTGTATCCGAATGTCAAGTGACATTCCATTTTTACGATCGCCACTGGCGGCGTTTTTTGAAGTTAATAATTGGCACATCTCTAACCGGCTGGAGGAGTCATCGTGCTACGATTTACTCTTCGTTATCTCAGACCACAACCTTCCGGTGTAGGTCTTCGCTTTCAACCTTCCAATCACAATCGGATCACTATCGACTTCTCCTATAGGATCCCATGCTTCAATTACTTTTGGCTGTCAACATTCCACCCTTCCCCCAGTCCTGAAGAAGACCCGTCTCTGACGCATAACAAGCTGCGCTTTCTCCAAGGGTCGAAACATCGACGTGATTGTCACCCTAGTCCATGCAGTCTCCCTGACCTGAATACAAAATAATACTAGGGTCTTGTATTCATGCGTTAATGAATGGACAGGAAGAACAATAACTTGTCTTTTTCATCATTATTATTTTTTATGTCTCTCACATTGATTGTACTTGTATAGCACTTTGGACTTCACACATCACCATATGTCACTTATCCTGCACTATTGTCACTGTTACTTCGCCTTATGTGTAAGGTTTCATTGACAGCCTTTTTCATTGTTAGTTGTATATAATATCTTAGTAAATAATTCTACTTTTGACTAAAAAATGTCTTTGTTTTTGTGGTGTGTTCCCTTCTCTTTTAAAAGTATTAAACAGTCAATAGTTTCAAGTCACATGATGTCTCAGGAGAACATTCATACATCATCGACATTTGTCAATGCTATAAGGAGTACTGATCATGTTGATGCCATTCACTTTAAGGATAAAAACTCGAAAGGTGTACAACACAATAATAACCCTTTCTTTTTCAGGTGCAGGTCTAAGTCACATTTAAGTAACAATGTATATTGGCCAGCAATAGGTAAACGCTGCAAGAAGTGCAAAGAAATGGGTTGTTTTCACAGTGTATGCAAATCTGGTAAAAACCCAGTAAAGGTACACAGTATTGAGTTAAGTGAGGTTGACAGCACATTTGATTTATCAAATTTGGTTTTGACTTTGGAGATTGATTCTGTGGCCACTAACGAAGTAAAAGACCCTGTGTTTCAAGTTACTTTGTGGGTTCAGGGGTAACACTGGTCATGGTGTGACTTGGGAGCACCTATAACTATTACATCAGATACATTGTTTAATCTACATTGGGGTTCTGATGTTGTGTTAATGTCACTGGACATACATCCCAGGGAAGATAGTGATCAAGACATTGATATGGTGGACTTTTGTTATTGATTATGTTTCTTGCCTTGGTAGAAAACATTGACAAAAATGTATGTAGCAATTAAGGGAAGAAGCATTGTAGGCTGGCAGGATCATGCCAGATTCGAGTTTATGCTGGTTCCAGGTGTAGACCCACCTGTTAGAATAGCTAATATATACATTTCCCTGAGTAATATAGATGACCAAAACTCAGCTGAGGATATTGGCAAGAGATTTCCAAAATATTTTTGGGCAAGATTCTTCTCATCCAAAAAACATCTTCACACAATCAAATTGAACAAGAATGCCATCCCAGTCTCACACAAAGATAGACCTGCTCCATTGAGTGTTAGAGCTGAACTAAAGACTCTTTTAGAAAAGTTAGTTAAGGATGGTATTATTAAAAACACTGACTCCTTTGAATTGGTAAGTCCCAGTGTTGTAATTGTACACAAGAAAGATGGGGAGATTCGCTTGTGCGCTGATATTCCTAGTCTTAATAAGAATATTTAGATCTATTGTCATCCTCTTCTCAAGGTTCAGGACTTGCTGGCTAACATTGGTGACTCAAAATGTTTCACATTATTAGACCTCAAGTTGGCGTACCACCAGATTCCATTAGATGAGAACTCCCAAGATTTAACCACATTTGTCACCCCATTTGGAGTATATAAAGATTGCAGGCTTCCATTTGGTCTGGCATCTGCTGCTAGCGGTTTTCAGCATCTCAAGGCAAGTTTGGCATAAAATATTAATTGCTTTGGGCATTCTATTAGTCCCAGTAGATATCTCTGACATTTTCTCTAATAAAAGCCATTGAGGATGCCCAACTTCCTCGAGATAAAGATACACATGATGTGCAGCATGACCACATAAGTAGGCATCTGGGCATCTGGACAGCTAGCTTGCCACTTGCCTGTGGCCTCCAATTCCTGCTTGTTCCAGACTGATCCAGTGACACCGAAGCTACCTGGGGTTTTCCACTGGGTTTTCCCACTTACCGTTTTTCTGCCAACAGAAGCCCCGCCCTTCCCAGGACCTACTTAATGGAGGCTGCAGCGCGACCTCATCATGTAGGCACCTGGACACCTAGATTGCCACTTGACTGTGTCCTCCAATTCCTGGTTCTTCCAGACTGATCCATTGACACCGCAGCTGCCTGGGTTTTCCAGCTGGGGTTTTCCTGACTGGGTTTTACCAATCACCGTTATTCCCCCAACAGAAGCTCCGTCCAACCCAGAACCTACTTAATGAAGGCCGCTGCACAACCACACCGCTGGTGTGCCAAAGGCAAGCCCGTCTGTGCCTGCCCACTCCTGGACTGCACACAGCACCACGACCCCTGGCTCTTCTGCCCCCTGAAGATACACCATCGCTGAGCTCTACACCCTCAACTCCAGACGCTGCAGCAAACACTACAACCACGCCGACCCACACTTCACAGTAGGACCTTTCACCTGCATGCACCCACTGTCATTTCACCTGCCACTACACACACACCAGCCCACCGACCAGCTTCACCCCAAACACACCACAGAAACCACCTGAACAAAAACACCAACTCGCATGTGCCCTTCTCAATACTAGCTCACTATGCAAGCATTCTCCTGAATTATAGGACCTCATCGCCACCCTTGCACATGACATCGTCTTCCTCACTGAGACCTGGCTCAACCCCACATCCACCCCAGACATTGCCACAGCGATCCCTGATGGATATAAAATCACTCACCAGGACCACACCAACAAGCCGGGAGTAGGAACAGCCATCAGCCACAAAGAGACCATACAGTGTACCACCACCATCAACAATTCCACCATCCCCATGGAACATCTCAACTTCAAGCTCCACTCGGAGGTCAAGACAAGCATCAGAGGCACCATCTGTCACCTACCCTCAGACCCACACTCTAGCTTCTGCAACACCATCGCAGACTTCATTGCGACCCTAGTTTTAGACTCCAAGGACTACATCTTCCTCCGCAACCTAAATTTCCACATTGACCACCCCATGACAAAAACACAGCACACCTCCTCGACAGTATGAGCAGCCTTGGATTGACCCAGATCATCCATGACCCTGCACACACCGCAGGACACACGCTGGACCCAATTTTCACCTCCAGCAACCGTGTCAAATACAGCCATGTCACAGAACTCACATGGACCGATCACTCCATCATCCACTTCCGCATCTCCAGCCTCCTTACCGCCTCCACCGAGATGACCAATGCCCCTAACCGGAGGTGGAACAAAATCTCAGAGACCAGCTGGGCAAACGCTCTCAACACCACCAATCCTGCTACCGCCACCAACTTAGAACAGGTAATGAAAAACTTCAATGCCTGGATCACCAATTGTACAGACAACATCGTCCCCATCAATAGCAACATCCAGAGAAAATCCTCCAAAAAGGCCAGCTAGTACAACCAAGAACTCAGTACAGCGAAATGAGACAGCAAACTGTTGGAGAGGAGATGGCGCACCAGCCAGGACACTTCCGACAGGGCAGCCTTCAAGACCTCCCCCAACCTCTACCACCACATGCTGAGGGCTACAAATAAGACTGCCGCATGCCTCAAAATCAGCACCAACAACACCAAGGAATGGTTCAACATCGTCAGGAATTCTCCAACCCGGCTGCCAGCGAAAACAACATCATACCCTCACAGGAGCTGTGCAACAACCTCGTCCACCTCTTCCACAACCATATTAGAAACTTCAAACCCCAACCCACACCTACAGACTTCCACAACAGATAAGCTACCACCATAACGAACACGAACAACACACTGACCACCTGGAACATCCTCTCCACCCACTTGGGAGCTTACACAGACCCATGCCAGCACCACAACTTCAACCTCAGAAACCAGAGGATTGGCAAAGAAATCATCACCCTACTCAGCACCTCTATCACCTCCGCAACATTTCCCGACCTCTGGAAACACACCAAAGTCAGACCACTATGGAAAAAAAACGCCGCTTACCCCAGCAAACTCAAATCTTCCGGCCAAACTCCCTGCTCCTATTCCCAGCGAAGTTACTGGAATAGATTATCAGCAATCAACTCATGACACACCTGGAGAAGAACCAGCTACTCAACATCTCCCAATCCGGCTTCCACAGCAATCACAGCACCAAAACCACCCTGATCGCAGCCACCGTCAACATCCAAACCCTCCTCGACTGAGGACAAACAGCAGCTTTGATCCTTCTCGACCTCTCGGCAGCCTTTAACATCGTATCCCACCACACGCTGATCGAAAGACTCCACCACATCGGCATCCAAGGGGACGCGCTAATATGGATCACCTCCTTCCTCACCTGAAGAATTCAGAGGATACACCTCCCACCTTTCACCTCTGAACCCAAGGAGATCACCTGCGGTGTCCCCTATGGCTTATCCCTCAGCCCCACGCTCTTCAACACATATATGACCCCGAGGGCCAACATCGTCAGATCCCACGGTCTCAACATAATTTCCAACGCAGATGACACCCAACTCATTCTCTCACTCACTGATGACCCCACCACCCCAGAACCAACTTCCACAGATTTATGACAAACGTCACCAACTGGGTGAAAACCGACTGGATGAAAAACAACTGCCTGCAGCTGAACATAGACAAGATGGAAGTACTGATCTTCAGAAACAGCAGCAACACATTAAACGACTCCTGGTGGCCATCAGACCTAAGACCCGCACCCACTCCCTCCGACCATGCCAGAAACCTCGGAATCATCATTGACAACAAGTTCACCATGAAATCACAGATTAACACCATGACCTTCGCTTGGTTCTTCACTCTGCGCATGCTACATAAGATCTTCAAGTTGATAACCCTACACTCGAGGCGCACGGTGACACAGGCCCTCATCACCAGCTGACTGGACAATGGCAATATCCTCTACGTAGGAATTGCCACTCACCTCCTACAGAGACTTCAGACCATACAGAACACCGCAACAAGACTCATCCTCAGCCTTCCTGACAAACCCACATCCCACCTCAGGCAACTCCACTGGTTCCCCGTACAGAAGAGATGCCAATTCAAGCTGCTGACCAACACACACAAGACTCTACATAACCAAGGACCCCATACATTAACCACCGCCTGAACTTCCACCAACTGTCGAGAAGACTGTGCTCCGCCTCCCTTTCTCTTGCCCATACTACTCACATCTACTGAAGCAGAAGTGGAGGATGCTCCTTCTCCCCCATCACAGCAAAGACTTGGAACAGCCTCTCCACACACCTCTGGACCATCAACTCACTTCCGGAATTCAGAATGGCCCTCAAGACCTGGCTGTTCGAATAAGCCTCTGGGACCTGCAAGCACCAGGATACCCTATCGGGTGATTAGCTACGCTTTATGAATCCTGATTGACTGATTGATTGATTGATACGCTTCACTCCTTTCTTGAGGTTAGTGAATACTATTCACGTTTCATGCAGGGCGATACATTAATTGTACAACCATTGAGTAACCTTAAAAATGAAGTGTAGTATATCTGGTCAGATTCAGTGCACAAAGCTTTTCAGAATGTAAAGAATCTCATCATTTCTGCCCCAGCATTGTCTCCATTTGTTGCTAGCAGAAAGTGTGCATTCACAGTTGATGCTAGTCAAATTGGATTGGGGCTGTTTTTCGCAAACATTTCAGGACAAAGAACACACTATTGCTTTTGCCTCTTGCTCCTTCAGTGATGCTGCAACATATTACAGTACCAGTGAGTGAGAGGCATTGGCCTGCTGTTGGGCAGTGGAAAAATTTACGATGTTTATTTGGGGCTTGTACTTTGATCTTTACACTGATCATAAACCATTACCACATCTACTTAATGTCATTGATTCTGGAAAAGCATCATCACGGTTAGTCGGATTGCTTTCCAAACTACAAGAGAACAATTTCACTGTGAAAAAGTAAGAGCTGACTGCTTATCCAGGTTACCTATTGCAGATGAGTGTACGAACATCGTTCAAGACAATGAGTGTGTGGTCGCTCCGATAGACGACATCCTGGAATATAAAGGTACAATTACTCATAAGTAATGGCTGGAGGCTTCCAAACAAGATCCCACTTTGCAATCTATTGGTACGTTCATGAAAGAAGATTGGCCCTAAGAGAGAAATGTTGAGGCTTTATTGAGACCTTATGTTCAGTTTCAGAGGATCTATCTGTGGTTGAAGGAGTGTTATTACTGAGTGATGTTTGTGTACCTCCAGTGTCTCTCAGAAATGTGCTGATTAAGGAAGCTACAAGGGTCACTTAGGTGTCAGTAGCACCTGTAAAAATCTTAAACAGTTTTACTGGTGGCCTGCTATGGAAGCTCAATGTTAGACCTGGAAGCCTTGGCATGGGTTTCCCCTGTATTTCTGCCTTTGCCTCCTGTGTTTTTACTGTGTTTTGGACTTCGTTTTTGCTGGTCCAGAGGCTTTGGGCATTTTGCCACTGCTTTTCAGTGCCAAAGTGCAAGTGCTCCCTCTGTAAATTGTTGTCATGGCTTATTTGGTTTACTGTTAAGCCCCTAGTACAGTGCACTGTGTGTGCCCAGGGCCTGTAAACCAAATGCTGCTAGTGGGCTTGCAGCACTGATTGTGCCACCCACACAAGCAGCCTTGCAAAAGGATCTCAGACCAAGTCCTTCTCTTTTCCTTGGCAGAAACAGCTACTGCAGGCCAACCCCAGACCGCACACAGCAAAGGGGCAGTACTTCTCCTTCAGTTTCTCCTGCTCTTCTCCTTGGCAAAGGTTCCTCTTGATTTCCAGAAAGGATTTCAAGTTGTAGGTCTGGCCCCGTATTATACAGCATTTCTCTTTGTTCTCTTGTGGCAGAGAGGCTCTGGGCTAAGGCAAAACCAGTTCTGTCCTCTCTGGTCCAGCTTCCCGGAAGGAGGAGGAGACAGCATTGTGTTAGGCAGACCATGCCCATTCAGGTGAAAGGAAATCTCCTCCCACTACTCTAAATGCAGCCCAGGTCTATTCAGCCCAGCCCTGACTCATCCAATCAAATGCCGTGATTGATTGAGGAAAGGCAGGACATACGTCCACCCCCAGTGGCTGTCTACAGTGAATGCACATCCCCAGCCCCTGTCACTCCAAATCCAGACAGTTAATCCACAACCCAGCAGAGGCACACAGGATGGCTAAGCAAGAAAATACCCACTTTCTAAAAGTGGTATTTTCAAACAAACAATATAAAAATCATCTTTACTAAAAGATGTATTATTATATTCTGAGTCCAGACATACTAACTCTATTTCTCTATCTTCTCCCAATGGGATAGTTATCCTATGGGACAGATAGCTTTTCAATAGTGAAAACGAAATTCACTATAGTTCACTATCAGGACATGTTATACACATCAGGACATGTCCTACCTTTCACATACACTGCACCCTGCCCACAGGGGTACCTTGGGCCCACCTTAGAGGTGACTCACATGTAAGAAAAGGGAAAGGTTAGGGCCTGGCAAGCGGGTGCACTTGCCAGGTTGACATGGCAGAACAGTGCGCACAGACACTGCAGTGGCAGGTCGGAGAAGCCTTTGAAAGGCGGCTTGTGTGGGTGGCAGAATCAGTGCTGAAGGGCCACTAGCAGCATTAGACTTACAGGCCCTGGGCACACACAGTGCACTGTACTAGGGACTTAGTAGTAAGTCAAATAAGCCAATCATGGCAACACCAATCCATATTCACAATTTACAGAGGGAGCACTTGCACTTTGGCACTGATCAGCAGTGGCAAAGTGCCCAAAGCACCTAGACCAGCAAAACCGAAATTTAGCACACAGCAAAAACACAGGAGGCAGAGGCAAAAATACAGGGGAAAACCACACCAAGAATTCCAGGTCTAACACACGCTGACAAAGTCAATAGCTCTTGCATAGGCAAGAGCTATTGGCTTTGCCTTTGCTGGTTTTAAATACTTTACTCCAAGTCTATTAATCTCACCATTGACAAATACTGTGCTTAGTAATGCTACAGTGAAATTTTAGATTGAAGATTTTAGATTGAGAAAGCTGCTGTTTAGGCCAAGCACCTTAAAAGATGTGTCTCCACTGGTTACAGTAGCAATGTCTGTGCCTCAGCTGAAGTCCTACGTGTTCGGAACAGAATCATATTTTATTCTGTTTTTATGCTTAATTCTCTGAATTAACAAAGTACTTGTATTTTAGCTCTCAAATGTTCTTATCTTCAAAGGGCATATGCATTCTGTTGGCAGAAACAATGTTGGGTGGTGTAATTAATAAAGAGTCATTGATCTTTTTATGAAAGCAAATTCATTTTAAACCACAGAAAGGCATCCATACTTTTAGGGGATAACTAATTTGTGGCAGGAAAATCAACACAATATCTTTTTTTACACTACTAGGTCTGCTTTCTGCTCTGCAATGAAGATAGTTTTCATAGCACCAATACACACCATTTTAACCTAACTACAGTAGCGTCTGTTTACAATGTTATTAACTTCATTGGCAAACTGGTGAAACCAACTGTAGAGGGATGTTGAAACGATCTAGTTTGGATCGACAATGCGTCATCATTTGAGCATCAAATCAAGGCTGTCACATCCGACTGCTTTGGACTACGGAGGAGCCTGAGGAAATTACTTTGGGAGTTCCTCTGGCGATCCAAAAGACCACAGTGCAGGCCCTGGATATCTCACGCCTGGATTATTGGAATATCCTCTATCTGGGATTTGCTAAGCATATCCGGAACAGATTGCAGATCATCAAAATGCTGCGATGAGATTGCTTTGTCTGTCATGTGCCTAAATCTATTTCGGTTTATAAGCAGCTTCGCTCTGTACACTGGCTTCCTGCGGAAAAACGCACCCAGTTCAAGGCCTTGTATATCACTCATCTCATCAAACTTAAAACTGGTCCACACATTCTCGACTAATTTATTGTGCCATACAGCCCTAATAGATGTTTGAGATCAGCTGAGCTTGGCTGCGATTCCGTGCTTCAATTTAGCATGGCAGGGAGGCAGATCCTTCTGCTTCCTAGGTTCTAGGCTTTGGAACAATCTGCCTATTAGGATCCGGAACATTACAAACCACTATACCTTCAGGAAACAGCTTAAGATCTGGCTGTTTGAATGATGCCTCTGCAGGGGTTAGCTGTCGCATTTCAGGTGCGCTGGGAAGAACTGTGAAGGGCATGCGTGTTATAAATTATTTAACATTAACATGTGAGCTGGTTAAGCTTGTAAACCTCCCTGTGAACTGATGTCAGACTCACTGCCTCATTTCAGAGGATTTGCTTCAATGTGTTTGCTCCTCTGATGTATCCAGTAGTGATCAATGGCTGTGAGCCATTGCCAACTTGTATGTGCAAAAAGAAGAGCCATTCAGAGGACACTGCGAAATCATTGCTTTTTTAATGCGTGAAATTGACTTTCAGAAACAGCTAAACTTTTTTAACTCATTCTGTACTTGCTGGCCAAGAATATTGCATGTAGTGGCTGCCAACTTAAAATGTATTTTGACAAAGTATTAAAAAAAATGACAGAATGGCTGACCATGGTTCCTCACATATGGACGCACAGGTGGCCATCTTAAAATGCTTTTTGTTATACTTTAGCTTTAGTTAACCATTCCAAGAAATTCAACGTGTTGTTTATTTGGACCTATTAACTTAGAATAAACTATAGTTAAGGAAACACGCATTGTCATAACCAAAAGCTCTGTAGCCAAAGCCAGACCTCTTGCCTTTGCCAATGCCTTTTTTTAATGCTGTCATTGCATATTGAGTTTACTGTGTTTGGTTAGCATGTTAAATCTCACCTGCATTTAAAATGTGCTCCCTCTTCATGGAGCAAGTCTTGACTCCTCCATGTAGGTACCCTTGGAGAATGAAGTGTAGAAAGTGAGTAACTTGGTCAAATGGGGTGCAAAAGTACATGAAAGTCTGAGACACCAGTGGTAATGACATTACCCACGAAGAATACTACTCAATACCACTGACTGCTCCAGATCCAGAGAAATCTCAGCTGCATGAGTCAGCTCAGGCAACAGTGCTTGCGAAGAGCAATACTGGCTAAGAGCACTACTACATGTGCATTATTTAACAATATTATGTGAGGAGGCACATACTGCCACCCCCTTAGTAGCATGCAGCCGCATATCAACTGTTCAACTGTTTTCACAACC
The DNA here is from genome assembly GCA_963921515.1 of Calotriton arnoldi. NCBI lineage: Eukaryota > Metazoa > Chordata > Amphibia > Caudata > Salamandridae > Calotriton > Calotriton arnoldi. Next base: position 786,461 of record CAWUFW010008033.1, on the reverse strand, counting down.
ATCTCATTCTAGATATCTGGCCACAAGCTTCCTGACTTGGCTTACCATCCAGAGCATGAAAGTCCCAAGAGGAAATAAGCAAAGAAGTCGGTCCCTCAAAACCACTTTTATATAATGTTAGCAGATTGTACATTTTTTGTAACGGTCCAAAAGCTTATATCATGGCTCCAAATTCAATTTACTGTCCACCAAGATCCCCAAAAAGTTAAATATAGCACCACTCCAAGTTATTGACAGATGGCATATAGTCCCAACCTTCATTTTACTCCCATACATTTCCAATAGTCGATGGTTTAGTAAGGAACCAAAGTTTCCAAAACCCTCTGCAGCCTCCAGATGATCGTAGTCACATAGGGTTGGTTGTGTCATGTGCAAAGAAAATAGCAGATACAGGATTTCACATAATTTTGATGAAATACATTTTATTCCTTTAGCTATTTTAAACACAAAAATATATATAGTGTGGCAAGTAAAAATCTATGCTTAGTTATGTTTCTTAATGTAACTTTACAAGTGACTACCTCCATTTCAGAGCTTCCAATCTCACTCAGCCAGCATCATAGAGGGTAGTAATCAAACAAACCTAAGTCGGCCATCTTTCTCCAGTGAAGCCACGTGTCCCTTTGGTCAATGCCAATTGAGAATTTGATGAATACTCAATTCAGTGGTGGGATCCCTTTCTTCAGATCCTCTGTACTACAGTCACCAACATCCTTGCTTTGTGCATTATAACAGATCCTATTATTGAATCCCACCCAGACGTTGGATCACACTTTGGCTATCTTCTGCAAATGTTTCTATACTATATTAATTATTTAACCAGACTGTAGGTGGACTATATCTAGATTACTGAGTTCTATATCCCTGCTTATACTTTAGGACCATTATGGCTCCTTTCCATATGCCTTGAAAATGTGATGCACTTTTCACCATCTCAGTACAGACCTCCACCCAATATTTGATCAACCTCTTCATACTACAGCTCATGTTAATTTAGTAGCCATGGCAATACTAATCAGTATTTTATGCTGTATGCTGTATTTCACAATAAATCACCCGACAAACATATTTGACTGAAAATAGCAGCTACCATAATATTATGAAGGTAAGTGCATATATAGGTAGGTAGAGATTTGCTTTTCTTAGCTGCATAACTGCATACCTTCAAACTATGTATAACAGCAAGGCACAAATATGTGGACTTAAGTATTATAAATCTTCACTTACCTTTAAACCCTTACCTTTTCGATATTTTGGTCTCTATATTCTGGCAGGACGAGATTTAAAACTCAGTGTGAATGAATACCATATTTTATAATATGTAACATATATCTTATAATTATAAATTACCATGAGTAACATCCTGCAAAGCCTCAACTACCTCCATAATTCCAGCATCACTAGACACTGCATCCCAACTTCCCCCTCTGACTGACTAACTGGATTAGTAATGTTGGGGCACATGCATCAAAGGTTTTTGCGATCGCAAACGGTGGGATTCGCAAAAATCGGCCGTTTGCGATCGCAAAATTACCTTTTGCGATGCATCAAGGGTCAAGGCCCTCGCAATTTGAGAATTCGCAATTAATTGCGAATTCTCAAATTGCGATTGCATTTAAGGAATCGCAAATTGAGATTCCTTAAATGCAATGCATTAAAGTAAAAAAATAGCGATTTCGCTAATAGGGGCGCAAATTACCATGAAGTTGAACTTCATGGTAATTTGTAAAACTTTGAAAAATGCACTAAAGTGCATTTTTCAAAGTTCCATTTACACACACACACATGCCCTTGGGGCATGTTTGTGTGCAAGATGTACTCATATGCAGATTTCAGGGGTGCAACAGGGGTCCTTTTGACACCCTGGCACCCTTGAAATTGCATTCTCAATTTGCGATTCTCTAATTGCGAATCGCAAATTGAGAATGTCTTCCCATTCATTCCTATGGGCCTCTAGGCCCATAGGAATTAATGGGGAGGTATTCCTTAATTGCGACTCGCAATTAGCAAGTCGCTATTAAGGAATGTTTAGGAATCGCTATTTTTATGGCGATTCCTACATGCATAGGCTTTTGCGATTCCTTAATTGCGATTCCTTAATAATCGCAATTAAGGAATCGCAAAAGCCTACCTTGATGCATGTGCCAGGTTGTTGGTACAGCACTGTAAAAATCATAGCAGTAACTACGGAGGAGTGGGGAGAAAAGAGTGAGAGGAAGGAGTTGGAAACTGGAGCGAATAAGAGTACATATACTCATTCCTGACTGATTCTAGATTCACCAGCCCTGTTGTTCCTTTTCCTCTGGCTACCAAAAGGTGACCAAATCCTCTTTAAATGACAATCAACATGACCTCCAAACGCTGTTGTTTTATGGCACACGTTTTGTATTGAACCAGTGCTTTTCAGGACAAACTACCAATTTTTATTTCCTAAAAATTTGGAATAATGTCCCTTAAGCCTTCCACACACACCAAAAAGGCTGATCTGCTGATGATGCTGTTGCCCCATTTGGTGACTGTTCTGCATCTGTCCTCCAAGTTCTTTTATATTTTTGTTTTATTATTGTACACACTTTAGTTTGTATGCTGTGCATTGCCATTTATAAAGCTATCTGTTGCTGTTGGTCTGCTGTGTTTTATGAAAACAAATTAATCCCTAAACTTCAGTATCCGCTGGCAAGCATTTGCTCGCTTGAGCCGGGCCCCTACATGAAACCATATTCCACATGAAACCATTTCGGTGAATCTTTTAGCATTTAGACTGGCAAATACACTTTCCCAAATACCAAACAATCCATCCATTTGCAATAAGTCGAATTCTACATGTGCTTTATCAGCGAGCTAACTTGAATTCGTCTTTTAGTGGATTAATGCATCCACTGCAGTGGCCTGTGTTCGCCCTCATGGTCACAGGTTCAAATCCCGGAGGGTCCGCTCCGCCTTCCATCCTTTCTCAGGTTGATAAAATGAGTACCATTGAGTTGGGTAACAATAAACATCTGTTATTCAGCGCCAAGATCCCTTTGTGGTTGAACGTGCGCTTTACAAATACACGTTATGTTCTGTTTAAATAGATTGAACCAGTCTTCAAAACGTTTTTTCATGATTTAAAACTTGAATCTCAAAGGAGAGTATTCTGAAGTGGATGCCTGGAGGTGCCACATTCATGCCTGGAACTAGAAAGAGGGGTGGAATGACACCTGGGCATGCTCTAACCAATGGGGTGAAGTTCTCAGGATCAACTCTACCCACTTTTGATCCATCCGTAATATTTTCTTTTTGCGGTTAGTTTGTGACATGCTCATACATTTATTTACGCATCTGCAGGACAATTCACCCTGGTGGGCATCACAGTTTTATACGATTTTGAGAGAACTAGCATTTGCTGGTAGAGCAGTCTAGTCGGGACTAAGGCAGTTATGAGATCCCTTCCAGCTATTTCAACACTCTTCCGAAAGCAACATATTTAAAAGCTGACAGCAGCACGTGTGAATGTTTGAAAACATCCATCAACAGAAGGCGTAAGGCAAACACATATTCTGTTCAGGCATGTCAAAAAATCTTCACTACTGGGTACATCCTGACAGACTTCAGCAGACTGTGTGATGTTGTCTTTCTGTGCAGCTCACCATTATAGAAACAATCGGTCGTTGCATTCCAAGAAGTTGAAATTCAACAAACTGCATTCACTTCTACATTGAGGCTTGCTTGGTATCTAAGAAAATGGGAAACAGCGTTTACAACGCAGAAAGAACTACGCAGTGCCATTACAACGCAGGCACTACAACAAACGCGTTGTTACCACGCATTCCATTACAACGCAAGTCGTTACAACAGTTTGCATTATGGAATGCATTTTTGGATTTTAAATCCAACACTTTCCCTACTGTTGCACAGACTGTAGTTGGAATAGTAAAATATACTATTCCAAAGTCCAGCGCTTCCCTGAGGCAAATCATTGTAACGACTTGCGTTGTAATAGAACATGTGGTAACGACACGTTCGTTGTATTGCCCGCGTTGTAAAGGCATGAGTGAGTACGTCATACATCCAAGAAAACAATTTTAAAGGAAAACAAAATTGAAACTTGATTTATGAATCACGGCATGTGTCCTGTAAATGAAGGCGAATATCTGGCTAACAATTAGTTACTGTAAGCTTGTAAGCCTGATTTAAAAGCCAATCTGAAAGGATCAAACATTTCAGCTTGTGTTCTTTTGTGTTTCACATTAGATTTCAGTGATAAGAGGAACATACATTGGCTTAGAGCATATGAGCAAAAATCATGGGGGTGAAGGAGGAACAATTATCAATATATCATCGCTGGCAGGTAAGATATTTCCTTATAGATATTTTGAAGCTCATATGCAAGGTTCAGCAATGCATGTGTGGGAACAAGAATATATGCCCTGTCCATTTTCATCCTTTTCTCATACTGAGATGGTCTGATAACACAAACAAGCTGGTTTGCAGCAGGTGTAGCGCCTAACCTTACTTCATCCTTTGTTCTCACCTATACTTCTCCTCGTCCATCTTCTTTTATCACCCCTCTTTTACTTCATTTATGGACCCATCATATGTACCTCTTCTCTTGACTTTTACCTTCCTCCTCTTTTTCTACTAGAAGTCACATTCGCTTCCTCCTCTTATTACTCTTCTCTTTGCTTCTCCCCTCCCCTCCTATTCACCACATCCTGATTTTGCAATCCTCCTCCAACTACAACTCCTGTTGATCTTGTCGATCTTCCTATTGTTTCTATGTATCTCCTCAATAGCCTCTTGTTCTTTTTCCTCTTTTCTGTTGCTCACCTTTTCCTCTCCTCACCTTATTGTCATTTTATTTTTTTCTTATTATCCAGTTCTGCTTGCGCATCTTCTTCCTCCTTTTTATTCTGCTTTGCTGGTCTGTCATTCTTCACTTTTCACTCCAATCTTCTCTACTGTTTAATCTCAATTCACTTCCTTATAAGAGTGCCTCCACCTCCTATTTTTTCTTCATTTTTTTCATCATTCTCCTACCCCATTCCTCATTTTGTTAGTTTCCATCTTATCTTCTCCACACCCCTGCTCTTCTTGTTATTCCTTCATCCATTCCTCCCATAATCCTTCACTTTTTTTATCCTCCCACCTGTGTTTGCTTCTCTCCACCTCATTCTCCTTATTTTCATCTACCTCTTTTCTCTCATCCCCTTTCCTTATTTTATTTGATTGCTCATTGTAACACCTAATATTTTCTCCCCTGCTTCTTGCCTTTCTTCTTTCCTGTATTTTCTATCCTCTCTTCCACCTCCTCTTGTTATTGTCCTACCTCCTTGGTTACCCCCTCTGAATGTCCCTTGTTTTTTCTACTCTATGTTCTCATACAGTGCATCTTCCCTTTTGCATCCTTCTCTTTTCTCCCATCATCTGCCTCTGTTTTGTCCAATTCCTTTTTTATTCTGTTCTCCTCTCACTCTCATGCTTTTTACTCATTTGTATTCTACTCTCCTTGTTCTAGAATCCTTTTCTTTCCAGCTATAGCTTTCTTATTTAGGCTGTAAGCATTTGTGCTTTTGTTACAATGTTAAAGGATATGACTGATGCCATGCTGCTCTTTTGGCACTTTACATAATATAAGTGCACCAACTTTTGTTCGGGTTAGCATGGAGTGCAACATAACGATGGACTGGGATGCGACCCGAGTAATTACCAGTGGCTGAGATTAATTCAAGCATTCCATCCATAACTTTCTATATATTTTTGTGTTTCACCCAAAATGGTACTGGTATGCTCAGACATGGGTCTTGTGCTCACTGTGCAACTGGAACCAAGCTATAGCTCGCTGATGAACCCTAACTAGGGCGAAATTGGTCCTGGGTTGCTTGTGTTCCAGTTATGGGAGAACCTGGCCTACCAGTTCAGGCTGGACTGTTCCCATTGGAGCAGGGCCAAGACAGATTGGAATATGGCTGGGTCCAAACTGAGGTGGCATGGTGTACAAAATACTGATATACTGGAATGTGGCTTCGAGTAACTACCAGTGGATGAGATTAATTCAAGCATTCCATCCATCATTTTTTGTTTACTTTTGTGTGTCTCCCTAAGTTGGACGTGTATGCCCAGACATAGGCCCCATTCACACTGTTTCCCTGGACCCAGGTTATACCTAGCGGATGAGCCCTAATTAGGGTGAAACTGGGCCTGGTTTGCTTGTGTTCCAGCTTAGGGAGGACCTGGCCTGTCAGTTTGGGTTGGACTCTTCCCATTGGAGCAGGCTCAAAACTGCTTGGCATATGGCTGTGCCCAAACTGAGGTGGCATGGTGTTTTAAATATCGATGGACTAGGATGTTGCCCTGAGTAATTACCAGTGGCTGAGAATGATTCAAGCATTCCATCGATCACGTTTATATACTTTTTCAAGGTCCAGAAACAGCATTGTCCTTCATCATGAATGTAAAAAAAGGTGATTATTATTTGGGGTGGGCAGTCTCTCACCTCAAGGAATAATAACATTAACTTGTCAGGGCTAACCCTAAAGTCACTAAATTAACCTGAGCTCAACTACTTGGTTGCTATGGCACAGAACAGGCAAGGTTAACTTAGGGCAATGTGTAAAGTATTTATGCAGTACCAAAACGTAATAAAGGCAAAGGGCTAAGCAATAAAAATCCAATAAGTGGATCTGAAAAAATGAATTTTTAAAGTTTTAAGTAAAAATAGCAAAAAAAGGCACTAAGCTTTGATGAAAATCTACGGAAATGTTACACCAGACACCTTGGCATGAGGTCCCTCTGATGGCTCCAGAGATTTTGGAAGTCCAAGTATTTTCTTAGTACCAACTATTCTTGATTTCTGGAGCAGCTCCTGTATGCCTTTTCTAAGGCTCCCAGGACCTTATGGACAGCACTTAGGGGCCAGGACTCACTCCAGGAGAGCATCTAGGTCCAGTTGAGTTGGTACCTATTAACTAGTCACTTCAAGGAAAAGGCTTCTTGCTTCTTGTTGTGTTCCTGTAGTCACACAGGAGGATGGCCAAGTGACTCTTGGAGTCCACTTCGTTGTCCTGGGAAGGAGCAGGTTTCATCCTTCAGGGTTTCTCTCAAGTCACAGACAGCAGGTCCAGTCCTCTTCTGATCTTCCGCACGTCCAGAAAGTGTTCTGAGGAGGGTTCTTTGTAGTGCCAAATTTATGGATGACACTTACTAGTAGGTGGGGGTGTCTCTGGGACATTTCCTAACCAATGGCAAAACAGTTCCCAGAGGATATCCCACCCACATTTTCAGCAGTTCCTGTTTGCCCCACTGCAAACAATCTCACAATGTCCTTCCCCTCTAAAATGCAAGATAGGTAAACCCTTTTTCCCTTGTGCAGAGTTCTTATGTCCACCCAGAGGTGTGGCTAGGGAAATGAGCAGTCAACTCTCCTTTTTCCACTTTAAACTATTTCTGAGGGTAACTTCCTTCCCACTGAGTTTGGTACCACCCCGGTTAGTGTGGGCCTTGGGGGCAAATGCTTTCCTTTGTTCTGGTCTCCCCTTACACTAAACTATGAATTAACTGGCTTCCGCTCTGTCCCTTTCAAGCAAATGAAGTTCCTGGGCTCACCCCCTAACTGTACTTTTTAGAGGTGATAAGGGCCAAATGCCCACTTCCAGTCCAGCATGCCACCAGGCCTAAACCAGTGTTGTGCTGCTTGAGCACTTTTCACACCTCATTAAGGTTAAGTACTGGCTTGGCAGCTACTGGAGAGCTAATCCAAATTAGCTTCCTCAAGCATCAGGCGGGAAAAATTTAACTTTCTAAATGTTACTATTTCTATATATTTATTCAACTTCGAACTTCACTAAATTAATTGGAATTTTAGTACACATAAATATAGACTTTGAATGACATTTGTAACCATTGTTTCTTGTCACAAGTTACAGACAATAAGAAATTGGGGTGACTACCAACCTCAAAGAGCAATCACAACCCATGTCAGGTCACACCCTCAAAGTCACCAAATAAACCTGAGCTCAACCCCCTGGTAGGTATGGCATAGAACTGACAGGCTTAAGTAATGGCAATGTGTAAAGCATGTATGCAGTACCAATACAGTAATAAAGGCAAAAAGGCAAAACCATAAGTAAATATGCATAAACATAATGACACCAAAATGACAAAATCAAATTAAGGAACCAGAGATATGAGTTTTTAAAGATTTATGGGAAAATAGCATCAAAAAGCACAAAGAGCCAGTGATAGCCTAGGGTTGCTGTAGACCGGAACCTATGCGCAATTCCAGGCTGACGGCGATGTAGCACGGATCAAATACAACAATCAAGTATGTCCTGGTCAAAAATGTTACCTTCTGACTTAGGTGCTGATTTAGATCTTAGCAGAACCTGTCCCACCGCCACTTTTTCGACAGTTTCACCACCCGCCTACTTGGCGGTCCACCCGCTCTATTTAGATGTTGGCAGGTCTATGGATGAAAGACGGTCCGTATGCCACCAACTCCTCCAGGAATCATCACAAACATCTCAAAAAGGTACCCCCTACACCATCAATCGTATGTCATCTCACAGAGAAAGACGTTATCATTATTTTTCTGAATGTCAAGTTAATGACAACTGGTGATTTAAACAATCTCAACCTCTGTACACGGATTATATCACGTCCACAAGTTTAACCATGTTCCCAAGGAAATAAACAAGGGATTATGTTTGTCAATGGGTATTTATTCTTAATAAACAAAATGCCATGCATTTAAATGAGACAAAAGTGTACACGTAACATCATTGTCCACAAATACATGTGTATACAATATAAACAAGTCAATCAAAAATGATGTTACATTGAAATAATATTTAAACGTGATTAAAACATCAAAACAACATGTGTTGTGTCCTGCAGTTACAATCTATGGGGTTGTAGCATGTTCTAACCCTCTACTGCACAGTCCAAAGCGTACTTCTGGGCCCTTTATAGTGGTGGTTGGAGCACTTTATCTATTTGGAGGTGATGTGGTTTATGTCACCAATATTGTATGAATCAATTTATAATCTTCAAGGTTGATGATAGCTCCTGGCCACACCCGTAGATGCGCCGACGCGTTTCCATCTTCGTGTTGAGCCTGGAATGTTTTTCAATGAAGGTCTTCTTCAGGGCTGCGGGGCTTTTTTGAAGGGACACTGTGTGAAATACATCAAATAAAACAAACAGTGTGTATCAAATTCCCTTGTGCTTCCTAACTCAATTTAAAAAAAAAAAGGGAATTTCAATAAAGGGAATATGTTTATGTGGGGACATACCGTTAACACAAGAACTTCCTGCTGCTTCAGTGGGTACAAGCATTCTATTTCTTGTATGAGTCCGTGTTGTACATGAATTAGACATGTGACCCTGGATATAAGAGGAAAGGATACTTCTAATCAGTATTGTCATCTTTTCTGTAGTGTAAGACTTTTAGACTGTTAAATATTTTTTTGAGAGATAAAGCGGACCTACCTGGCGGGGTCAAGGGACAAAGGGTTCTCCAGAGTTAAAGATTTTCTGGGGATTCTTTCCAGTCCGGTGTTGGTGACCTAATTGGTATAAAAGGTCAGGGTGTCACCTATCACAAGGGACATCTGCGGCTGGTGGCGTAGGTGTAACTCGACCCCATACTGTTTTTAATGTAACGGTGTAACTCCTGTTGTGCAAATGCTTCATGCAAGTGGTCCCCTTACTTTTTCAAAAAGATCCATAGTGTACTATATTCATGGCTGCTATCTTCATATGCATGCATTTATTGTTCTAGGCGGCTAATGAGGGCAACCGACACCATCCCAGATTGTGCATCACAGGTGCTATGGCCAGAAAAGAATCTGCCTCCGCATGCCCGATGTGACAATCAAAAACATTGCAGTGCTCAACGTTTTATTTATCATACCAGCGGGTCGCAGTTTATGGGGAAAAGAAACTATTTTTGTGGTGAGTGGCGGCAACCAAGTGTCTTGGGGCGTAGAGGCAGCATACTAATGAATTGCCGTTTACCTCAGTCACGTATTCGGATCCCTTGCTGCCGGGGTGGCATTCATGTTTCTCCATGGTGAAAGCGGAAGTGTAAGGGGTGGAGCCTTTAGATAAATCTAACCTCCCTTGAGTGTGCTTCTAATTGGATACAAAATTCCACTCTTGCAACGTGCTGGTTTTTGTTGCCATGGTGAGGAATGCATGCTGGCCCCATAGTGCAGGAATACCAGCGGAGAGTCAATCATTATTCTTACTCTATTCTACTGGTTCTCTGATTACATCAATTTCGTTTTACATTGTTGTTACGTGCACATACCTACCTTCTGTGGCCCTCTTACCTCGTGACTTGATTGCATATTGTAATCAAGTCACTACAGCTGGTGTGGTCCCTTGGGCACAGACAATGCGTCATCACTATGCCAGGGTTTAGCAGGGATAGGGATTGTGACACATTGGCAGCGCAGTGGCCCAAAGCGAAAAAGAAAGTGGTAAATACCACTGCAAGCAGTTTAATGGTAGACGTTTCTGATGCAACGCCTACCTTGCATAAATTAAAATGGCGCACAGTGATTCCGAAGCAGGTAAAAACCGATGCCATTTGAAAAAAAGTGGTGCATCTGCATCCATGTAAATATGGAGCAAATGAAGGGCCACCGTTGTGTCAAAAAAAGTGACGAGTGGTGGCGCAAGGCAGCGCAAGGGGCTTGTAAATAGGCCCCAAAGGATTTAGCCATATGTTTCCTTGACCAAGTGCCGCTTAGCAACTGAGAAAGCACAGAATACAAACCAATAGCCCCAATGGAAAATTTCTCCATCATCAATTGCATAATGTTAAAATGTTTCATATAATGATTATATGGTTCATTACATAAAAATAAAAAATATATATTGTCTAGACTTAGTTGCTTGCCATAAGCAAACAGAGGATGTCTCCAGTATATGAACACTGCTCACAAAACAATGCTATTTGCGGCATATGTGCAGAGTTGTTCTGACGTTTACTTACATTTGCAATTATATTGTGTGGGCCATTCTATTAATTTGCATGTTCACTAAATTGTGTCTTTCTAATTCAATTTCACACCTACTGGGATGATACTTTCCAGTGTAAAAGGAAACTCAACACTTCGGAACAGCCTAAAGTCTAATATGCGTTTAATGTAAACTAGGCAGTATTCAAGTAAAACAGTGCCCTGCAATTGCTATGTCAATAGACCAGAGCTTCTGTTATGCATGTAATGCTAACATCCATACATCTTGAGCACATTTTTATACAGTTTTTCTCATTACAAGTGAATGTAAACGAGAGAACGTGATCAATACTGTTAATAAATGAAACTAAACAATGAGCCAGTGGCAGGATCTTCTCACAAGAAAGAATGTAGAAGTCATTGAAGATTAGATAGGGAACACACAAACAAGCACGGGCTCTACTACTTTCACAGATTCACTCTTTGTGGTGCCAACTCTCAGAGCAAGGACATGCTTACTACACAGTGCAGAAAATGTGCAATTGTACAAAACTGAAAAATGGCTTTATTGCATTGGAAATAAACTTGCAGACATACTGGATTAATGTGATCTACAGGTTGCTCTAAAAACGACATTACAATTTAGTAAAAAAATAGTCAGTGTATGTTAAGGCATATGTGAGCACTGGTATTTGTGCAATAAAAGTGATGGTGCTAAGGTATGGAAACTGGTATTTCCACTTTCTCAACCAGGCTAGTGTTATTTACACTATAAAGCAAACATAGAAGCACAAGAGAGCAACTGGTACAAGTCAAGGAAGAATGCTGCCTCCAGCAATTAATTTGAACTCTACATTCACTGTAAAATTTCACTATGCCTAAAAATGTGAAGTGTAATTTTTTTAATTTGTTTGTATAATTCCCACTTAACACACAGTACTGTTGATCGTCTCTCAACACCCCACTTAATGTATAGCACTCTATTGCATCCTAGCTAGGTTCATGCTATGTAAATACAAATAAATACATATAATACATAAAAGTGAAAACGCTATCATGGGGTGCGAAGGGGGAACAGGGTCTCAAAGGAAGGATAGGCAACATGGCCCTCACAGGGTGGTCACTAAAGGTGGTCACTAGAGGATATAAAATGATTGAGTGAAGCTCTTTGTGCAATGTTCATAGAAGAGCAATGCTATGCACAACAGTCCTAGAACTGCAGCGCTATGTGGCAACCTTCTCAAAGTGCAACACTATGTGGAAGGCTCTCATATGAGCTTTTGTTACAACGTTATAGAATGCAATGCTCACTCACACAAAATCCCCACTTGCCACTTTGTACTTTCTATACTTTGTCTAAGCTTTTTTTACATTGGAAGGAGAGAGAAAACCTAAATAGTAGACCTTTCATGTGCCTCACTCAAGGGAAATCATAAGGTGCATATTTCTATATTATATATAAAAAATATATATTTGTATTTACTATAAAAAACACAGTTAAAGTTATGTTATGGTTCCATTAATATCAACACATGTTCCAGTTTTGATAGCTACTTGAACCATAACCCACATATTACCATGTCACTGCTGTCAGCATCACTGATTACATTTCACATGGCACCATGTATGATATCACTGATGAGAATTCAAATGACATCATTAATGGCATCACCAAAAACATCTTATAGAAGATCATCAGTGTCATCACTGGTGCCATTATTGATATGCTAAGGGGCAATGGATCATGTGCTCTTCCAAATGACCTTGGTGGTTGTGAGTCAGAGTTTTTCTAGTCCTACTAGTACAGTGTCTGTTTCTCACCTGTGGAATATGCTTCCTGGTCTATGAACTAATGGAATATGCTAAAATATGTTGTTGTTTCCCTGTCACCATGGAATTGTCACATTTGCACCAGCCACGTTCTCAGGGTCCAATGGACGAGATGGTCTTTTCCATCTGTCACCACCCCCACGAATGATCACATATGATGCGATTGAAGGTCAGTGGTAAAGGAAGGCAATGGGGAACGAGATATGTGAGAAAACACAAACACAGGACTCTACACTGTGTCTCATCCCTTCTGTGGGTCAAGTAGGACTGAAAGATGTAGTTGATATATGCAAGATAACTGTAATTGCAAATGGATAACCATAGCAGTAGCTCTGTATAACTAATTCTCTTTTAATCTTTAGGAAATTAGAAATTCCTGAAAACGAAAAACATACAAACATATGGATTTTGAAAATGCATTTGCACTAGCTTTTATCTCTATGTTTTGAATTACTACCTAAACCTTTGTCACTACGCACTCCATAGTTTCTTCTTGACATGTGTAGAACTGATATATAAGGAATACCATTAACATCTTGTTGGTTCCCACTCTTAGCAATATGTACACAGACTGAGACTCTAATATATTATACACAACATTTATGCATATCTAACTTTTCTCTTAAGAATCCTTCCTGTTCCTTCACATGGACCTTTAGTAGAACACACAACCTAAATTCTCTCAAGCGTCAGATAATTGAAACCCAGTCTTACAGTTCAAATAAGATGCAAGAAATTATTCAAAGGTTCGGTTTTAACAACATCAGGATACTTCTCTGTATTCTGAAATGTCCATAGCACAATCCTTTAGGAAGCAATAGGTCTTCGTAACTACGTAACTGAAATACAGTATCCATGAAGAGAGGTCCTGGCAGCAGCAACATTGAAGCATGATTGCTTCATAGCAAGGACACCATGAACAAGTAGGGATGTTATACACAAATATCCAAGATGACCACTGCCTCCCGCAAGAGTTTGTGGCCTGCTGGGACTGTAGTTCTGTTAATCTTGAGTACAACATTCCTTTCTTGTTGTGTCTGACATTTCCTTGCTCAATGTCACCCAGTTGCTGGAGTGTTTCTGTCCAATGGCCCCCTATATCAATGGCTCCATGCCCACCCCTTTTTTTTATCTGTCCCACCAGATTCATCTGGGGACAGGTGAGAGACAGCACTAATGTGAGATATACATTTGCTGTCTGCACTAAGCAACATTTCAGCCAGCTGAACAAGGAATTTATCTGCCGAAGGTGATGGATGGATAGCTCTGCTGTCGATGGCAGGTGAGGGATAGCTGCTCTGACTGTGATAAGCGAGTGGTAATTATGCTGTCCGTGACAGATGAGAGATTGCTCTTCTGTAGGCAGCAAGCAGGATATCACCCTGCAGAACATATGATTGAGCTCTCAAAGATGGGGGATAGCTCTGCTGTCTATGTCAAATGAGGAATATCTGTGCTGATTGTTGCAAGTGTCTTTGGCGCATGAGAAATAGCAATTTTGAGTAGACTCATTGAGAAATGATCCAGAAAGGCACGGTACTAATCTGCAAAAGTTGAAGGATTGTCTGCTTTCTATTGCAATTGAGGAATAGCTCCGCGGGCTTAGGGTGCTGAGTGCTAGTGCTTCTCTCTGTGATAGCTGAGAGTGAGAGAGAGAGAGAGCACATACCTGCAATGAGTGAGAATATGCCATTTGAGCAAGGATGGCTTTGTTATTAGAGGTGCATTCTCAGAAACCTGCCAAGTAGGACTACCGAGACAGACTGGCCTTAGTGCTCCCTTTTACTAATGAATACATCTAACTGCAGGCATTAGCAGGCCCATTTATTTGTAGACCACAAAGTTGCATAGAAAGCTAATTGAATGGGGAGCAGTGCTAAGAAGTGCCTTTCACTCATTTGCTTAAAGAACGTTTGCTTGTGGGAGGAGATAGGCACCTGGTTCAGGACATGGGCACTCACTTGGATGTTAAGAGACAGGCCCTACTACTCTCAGATTCTATGGATGCAGGACCTAGACTGCCAGAACTTTGGCCCAGACCCTACACTGCTGGTGTGGATGCTCTAGTAAGTCAGCAGTCATCTAGTCCTGATTTGGGTTGTAGATGCAATTGGGGCACAAAAGAGTGTGCTGAGTGCTAAACTCTGTTGCACCGCAGGATCTCTCTCAGAAAAGGCAGATGCTAACAGGCTGCCAGTCTCTAGTGGATGTGAAAGAGCACATGCATGCCTATATGCGCACTCAATGTACATTGTTTCCAAACCTTTCCCTGGTGCCCAATAAAGGCTCAATTTAGTGAACATTAACTGCATTATAACTTCATCATTTAAGTTCGGTTTAGGTACAGGTGAGTAATAACTGAATGCTTGTAGCTGTTGATATAGAAGAATGCATTAGTGAAGAAGAGAAATTCGACACGGATAGAATATTCACTGATACAGCACTTTCCAAGAATCCGCAACACACCCACATGAGCAATTCTATCTACAGATGAATCTATACATGATGACAGGCAATTAATTTTATATACAGATTTTCTTTTATTATTTGAGCAAAACTTTGTTTTTCTATCAATTTATTATGAAATAGCATTTGCCTTTAGTTTTCTGGTCTATGTCTGTGCAGAAACACTAAATAGGCAAGATGGAGGCAAATGTAACACTGATTTTCATCTCAACAAATTTAAAATGTTTGCAGCAGAGTACTACATTATCTAATTTTGTGTCTCACAAAAAACTATTATTGAAGGCATTAATTATAAAGGCTTATTTACATGAATGGCATTTAGGGGTCGCCAGGGATCACATTAGCGACCCCTGGCTTGAGTCTTGCTACCCCTGGCCCTTGCTACACCTGACATCAGAGAGTCTCAAAGGCATTGCTACTGTGAAATATTGTAGCTTATTATTTCCACTCAGTCTCCGCCTGTTGCCTTTTGTACGTGTCTGCTTGTTGTTTCCTGGCAACAAGCTAATAGGCCCTTATGACCCCATTCCCCATCAAGCATGAGGGCGCGAACTACTTTGTGCTCTGCAGGGTCACAGTATTGGTGCCACAGAGCACAAGAAAATTATCAGTTCTGGTATGCATGCGTGTGCATTGTTTTTTTATTTAAAAGATGCCTGTCTGCTGCTTCTGCAGTCAATTTGAAGGGGAGGTGCACGAGGTCCACACTCCAGAGGCATGGCTGACTTTCTTGATGATCCAAGCGCATGATTTTGAAAAACATTCCACCTGAACTACACAAGAGTTGAGAAGAATAACTTGCCACTATCCAGTGCATTACCTAAAGCCAAGCAGCAGAAACTTTAGACAGGGAATGAAAGGCAAGCAGCAGGTAGGAGTGACATTTCCTGTCATTTATTAGTTGTTGAGTGGAGCAACCAAAGATCTGCATCATTGACACGCAGAGCTACATTAAATCCTTATGTTTGTGCATTTAAAAATGCCCAAATTGCTTCGAAGTAGTCCCACATCATCAACCTTGTGTGTCTTTTTAGCCAAATGCCTTTTGCATGGTGCCCTTTTTACGCCTATAGTTACCGTGTTACTTGTGAAACTAAAAGTTCCCGACTACAATATACTACAATGAAAGCCGTTTCTGAAGGAATAACACATTATCTGAGGCTACTTGACAGCTGTGACCTGCTCTCACTACTTTCTGTAAGGTTTAGTATTGTAAGTTGCATGGTGCTCAAAAAAATAGAAAAGAAAAAAAGTTTCCAAATGACATGATTGGGCACACATTTTAACTCAGATCACAATTTAAAATAAAATTATAATGGAAAATGTATGGTGGTTATTTATGCGCCTTTATAGATATAGTAACACTGTTTAAACGGGGGATAAGCAGCAGTGCTGACTTTAGGGCGATGTGACTGCTGTCGCAGCACTCGGCGTCAATCTCAAGGGTGCACGTTTGCATGACAAGTTGAAGTGAGATAAAAACAGCCAGCAGAGATCTTTGTGTTCCTGGAATTGTTCAGGGGATAATAAAAATAGCATGATATCTCTGGTGGTTAATGCGCTTGATGGAAATATCTGTGATTTGTCTAGGCATTGTTTTTGACTCATGATAAAGTAGCATAGAGGGTTATTGTTCCAGCTGTGAAGAAGAAGTTGTAATTTACAGGTCACAGATTTATATTTTATGTAGATAGCTAAGTGGGTTAGTGCTTTTTTCAGAGAGATTCTTTTGTTACTTGGAGTTCATAAGTTACAATCCTTCTAATATAGAACATTGAGCTATGAACTGGCATCAAATCTCTCCAAGCAAATTGCAAGGCATAGGTTTAGAAACTTATTTTTTCCCTCAATCTTTTGTTAAGTCTAAGGTTGCTACAAAGATCTTCTTTTGGTAGTGATAAAATTGTATTAGTATGCCACCCTCAATCATTGTGTTATGTTTCATATTCTGAGTTTATGGCGCAGTTTTGCTAAATCTTTGCACTTGTTTTGCATTACAAAAGTGTTCTTTTAATTTTACTTTCCTGTTCAAATCCAGAATTGGAAAATAGCCCTAAAGTAACACAGAGCAGCTCTATGCTCTACTTTGATTCAAGGAGGGGTGCTAACAGCGGTACATGTACATTTCCATGCACCCACCCATAGATGTTGATGCTAATCCCTATCTACTAATTTAGGTAGAAAGGGATTTGCAGCAAACAAATGGTGTAAAGTTGGATAACAGATTTATTTTCTCCAAACCTTTCCAAATTTGCATGTGCACTTCACCATAGAGCACACTTACAAAGTGGAAAAGTGTTAAACTTTGTCAAAGCATAGAATTTTGTGATGAAAGGGTACCCTTCCAGTATAAAACCTTTGCTTGACATCAAGCACACACCCTTGCACTATGGTGCAAATTTGTGTGTATTGGTGTAAGGCAGCCTAAGTTACGTCAGCACTAGGGGATAGAGAGAGTAACAGTACCATATCTTAGTAGATATAGTGCTGTTGTGCTTTCTCCTCCTCACGCAATGCAGCTCAGCAACTTTGGTGACTGCCCTGCGTGAAAACATAGTAAATCGCCATTTTGTTTCTCCAAAGCAAACACTCTTAACCTTCTAATGCCTACCATTATACCTTGTAGTCCTCGTTGTCTTAAGTAACATTTCCTGTATATTACCGTACACACTTGTATTACTCATTGTCCCTGTATAATATGTTTGTGAGGTAAATAATAATAATAACCTTGAATTTGTAAAGCGCACAGCTACCTCCGAAGTGGTTTCCCGGCGCTGGGGGCCCTCGGGAAGATTAAGCAAGCTATTGCCCAGAGTCACATGGTGCTGGGCTGACCTGCCGCCGGCACCAGGGATCAAACCGTGAACCCCGTGGTCCGGAGTCAGGCACCCTCTTCCACTCTGGCATGCTACATTGGGATGAGTAGCACTATATATCACTCACTAACGAAAGAGTTATTGGTGCCAGAGCCTGGAAGACTTGGTTTGAAAACAGGCACACATTGCAGAGGCTAGAGGCTTTAGAGGCTAGAGAAATGGGTATACGGTGAGAGAACAGTACAAGGCAGCAGAGATGAGCACATAGTAACAGCAGCAGAAGGAAGGAAATGGGTGGTCACATGGTAACAGCACTTGCTCTGTCTCGCAGCTGCCATTGGCTAGTCTGTCTGTGGACCTGCCCTAAGGCAATAAAATCAGAATTGGCCCACAAAAGTAAGTTGGCTAGGTTCTGAAAGATCACCTGATGTCACTACCTGTAATTACATCAGGTCAAAGGTGATGTATTGTCACTTTCTGCAACATTCCAGGTTAAAGGTCACATGATGCTAATTACTATGTCACCAGATTAGGGGTCATGTGATGTCACTTTGTGTGATGTCACATAGGGATCAAAGGGCACATGAAGTCACTTCTGCTACCCCAGGCATTTTGGTGAATCAACGTCCATGCTAATTTATGGTGTTGGTTGCCAGTAGGTCAAATTATTCTGTGAAGGTGCCACCAAAATTGTAGAAATTGCTGGGCATGATTACAAAGAAAGACCGATTTATCGATCCAGTTTGTTATCACCTGTCTGCTCTTGACACAAGAATCCTAGATTCTCACTAGCATCTTCCTTACTTGGACCCCTAAGGCCTTTGAATGGATAACTTATCTCAGCCTCGCCCTTATGTCCTAGAACCCTTTTTTCTGGAATCAAACTCACTTATAAAGACAAGCACACGAAAAAAAAAAAACTACCATAGTGAGAATATTCTTAAGTCACCCTCTTCTTCACACGTCTTCAGCTAATTCAATTGGATAGTAAGCTTGTGGGAGTTATGAATACGTCTATCTATAACTTTTATTACACAAGGTTAGTCTCAAGTAGATCCAAGTTTTGAGGTTTCTGTTGCTCCTGCGGTTTCCTATTTTTCGCACACCTATTCCTATCTATCTATCTATCTATCTATCTATCTATCTATCTATCTATCTATCTATCCATCTATCTATCATGAGACATGGTTAAAGCAGATGTGTCTTTGCATGTCTTGGGAGAACTGTAAAACTGGATGTGTGGTGTATATTTTTCTTTCACTGACAGCGCATTTACGTAACCTGCAAGACTTTTGTGAGTGCATGCAAATACATTTGCAGGAGATTCGACTGTAGAGAGCTCCAGCACTTCGCATAATTTCTGTTGTATTTGCGAGAAATATAGATGTTATCAAGAAAAAAACTACATGACTTCACATCACCCTCATTGATAAGGAATAAGAGAGAAGCATGGTTTATAATCTGAATCATCGTTTTTTAACAGTTCTTGATGAGGTCAATTAAACATGATGCGTATAAGCTGTAACCAGCTTTATCGGCTCATAAGCAATCTACTATGACCTTTAGATCAGTGTTTTCCAAAGTGTGGGTTGTGAGCCCATTTCTGGCCCAAGAAATAAATAAGATGTCTTTCAATCCTGTATTTAACTTGTCACAGTTGCTTAAAAGATTGAGGTCAAATGTCATGCTGTCTATTTTTTCAGCATGGGAATTGGTGTTTATAAACTCCCTCACTTTGCAGTCAGAGAAAAAAAGTAAAGTGGATTATGTGACAATCGTGCTATACTACAGGGAGTGGAAAAAGAAAGGTTATAGGATGTAATGTTTTTGTAACACACAACAAAATGTAGATACGGGTAAATGAATTGTACACATTTTACAGTTAGAAAAGCAAAAATGAAGCTCTTGTTTTGTAATTCTGGAGTGTGAAACAAAGATTTTAATAGGATCAATACAAATGAAGACACTTTACTTGTTGATGCGCCAATGATAAATATTAACTGAAACTCAATTTCCACACATTATCATTTGTGTGCACTATAGTTTTAAAACTGTATGTCTGTGCAAATTTATTGCCCATTTCAATGGAAAATGTGCTGTCTGTAAATGACAGTGTTACCACATGAGGATTTAGTTACATTAAAAAATCGCCAGCCGCATGTCCAGTATAGCTAGGTGGGTCGTAAAAGTTTGTCGTTCTAAAAACTAGGTCGTGGTTCTAAAACGTTTGGGAAGCACCGCTTTAGATCTTTTTTTTAGTAGAGATCAATGTACTGATAGTTTATTTCCTTATATAGGTCAATACATGACTCAGTAAACTAAGCAGATAACATACACATCACCTTATTTTGTCAGCAAATCTATCTTTTTTGGCGTGTGTAAAAGCAAATAAACTCACTGTTTTGGCAAACATTTTGAAATTATGATATAAGGCTGCTCCAGTAAAAAAATATATAGAACTGAGTATTATGAAGTTGTTTGCCTTTCATAGATTTTCTCATATGCACTTGAAGCAGGAACTAACTCATTAGAGGAAGCAATATACTCTGGGGAAAAATCACAAAGGTAAATCTGCGGTTGTTATTTTTCACACATAGCTTACTCCTACATCTAGGAGTAAATGTCCCCTTAAATGCAATTCAGGATAACTAGAACCCACACCTTGGACTCTGCTCTCTTTCCTTGAACTGCAAAAAATGAATCTAAATCCCAGAAGTTGTGTTGTGTGTCATTTGTTTGTCTGTGTTGATGTCTGTGTGAATGGGAAATTCAATATGCTAAGTTGTGCACTTAAGAGTGTGCAGAGTTGTGTTAGATCAGAGATGAGTCAATTTATTTAGAACTCATGTTTATTTGTTTGTAATTTTCTAAATATATGCTAAACCTGACACCCTTAGGTGGCAGTCACCCAAATGTTTCGCCTTCACCCCTCCTGTTTTGCTGAATTCATTTTTGTTGGCTTTAGGACTCTGTGCACTTAACCACTGCTAACCGGTGCTAAAGTGCCTGTGCTCTCTCTCTAAAACATGGTACAATCGGCTAACACCTGATTGGTATATTTAATTTTCATGTAAGTCCCTAGTGAAGTTGTACTACATGTGCTGAGGGCCTGTAAATTAAATGCTACAAGTGGGCCTGCACCTTTCGTGCCACCCACTTAAGTAGCCCCTAAAAACATGTCTCATGGCTGCCATTGCAGTCTGTGTGCAGTTTTAAACTGTCATTCCGACTGGGCAAAATAAACTTATTGCCAGGCGTAAACCTCCCTTTGTAATACAATAAGTCACCCCCAAGGTAGTCCCTAAACAGCCCCTAGGGCAGGATGCATTGTATTTAAAAAGTTGGACATGCACTTTTGAGTTTTACATGTTCTGGTAGCGAAAAACTGACATGCATTTTTCAATACTCTGGGGCCTCTGTCTCCCATAGGATAAAATTGGGTTACCTTATTACATTTAATAAGTGATACCTTTTGTTTGGGAGCAGGTAGAGATGTCATGTTTGGTGTCTTAGGAATTGTAGTTTAAAATTCTCTTTAATGGCAAAGCCGGGTTTAAGTCATAACTCTGGAAATGCCACTTTTAGAAAGTTGGTATTTTCATGTCCTAACCATTTGGTGCCTGAAGTCTGTTCCTGGGGCACATGATTAGGTGTAGTTGGCCTTTGTGTATTCCTCCCAGACAGTATCACAAAGGGGGGACTGGGTGTTAGCAGGATGGACCACCCTGACTTGATGGGAGGGCCGGAGTTGATACCTATCAAACTTCCACTTCAAAGGAGCTGCCTCAGCACACACAAAGAACGTCACACTACTCCCTTTATGACTCCAGAGATCGTGGGACGAGTGCAGTGAGGCAAGAAATCGCAGACTCTTCTGTGAAGGGAAGCCTCCAGAAGTTTCTCCCGCTTCAATGCTGGCACTAGATATAAATATTGGACCCTCAGACCCATTCTTTAGATCACTTCTGGACCTGCTATGCTGCCCTGCTGCTGAAAGGACTGCCCTGCTGCAAGAAGGACTGTCCTGCTACCTGAGGAAGGAAGACTGGACCCACTCCTTGAACCCAGAACCACCAGAGTGACTCCAAAGGCTAGCTGACTGGCCTCCTGTTCTGTGCCAAACTACCAGAAGGTTAAGCACAGTTTAATTTAGTGACTTCTTGTGTTTCACCCTGACAAGGAGTGTGGCTGTTTCTTGAGTAGGGTTTCATCCCCTCAAACAACAACCTAATGTCTCACTATATATGTCATGTTTTTATTTCTATAATGTGATTTGTGTAGGTGTCTTCAATGGTTAAAGGCTTATGACTATTTTTAAGTTAATGTTATTCTGCATTTATTTTATTATTTTTATGTTATAATGTGATTTCTATAGGTAAGCTGCCTGCATTGTATGCAATACAATGATTATGTTTTACATTCATTGTTTTAAAAAAATATATATTTTCAACATTTGTAAAATGTCATATGTGGGTGTTGCAATGTTTAGACTGATATGATACATTTTTTTGTCTATTTATTTTTTGTGCTACTATCATTACTCCTTGCCTTCAATGATTTCTATGTTATTCCTTTGCAGTACCTGTGAGTGGCCACATGTGTTGTGTGACTGACTCCAAGGCTTGGTTGGGGTAGCATTGAGCCTGTTTGGGCTGTAGTTCTGCTTGAGTAGATGTGAATGTAACTTTTGTGATGATCTCTTTTGAAGGTGTGTTTTTTATAATTGTATGTCCCCCCCCTGTGCTTCTCTTAAGTTCCACATTCCTCCCCTCACTTTACAGTTCATTTCCCAATTTTCCAGTCATTCTCCCCTGCCACTCCGACATTTACATCTAAAATATAGAAATACATGTGTGTAGTTCTGCTCACTCTGGTCTTGATTCTCAATGACTATGCTCTGTCTTATTCACAGCTTTCTCCAGGTGTATGCCAGGAGGAAGTCAAAGTACTATTGCCATGATTACTACAAGAGTAAGTCACTCATAGTCATACAACAGTCTTTGTCAATCAGGACTCTCTCAGCAGAGAACTCCGCAAATAAGAAAAGGAACCTGCTTAGGGCTTCATCTCCGCCCATACCTTTGTGAATTTGATTTAAGAGTGTGTGAAATAACACTACAGGATTACTACATCACGTGCTCATAAATGTCTTTGTGACCTTGGCCCTGCAAATACATGTTTTTAAGATATTGGGCCGATTCACATAGAAGTTGCTTAGATTTGCTCTAGGCTTACTGCTGAATTTGTGGAGTGAGCCAGGAGTACTACTGGCTTTCTCCTGAAAATCATTAATAAGTGAGGAGTACTACCAGAGTAAGTAACACCCACTCCTGGCAACATCTTTGTAAATCACGTTTAAACAATGGTGATTTATAAATGTTGGTACAGCATATAGGATTTTCGTTTCAACATATGCATATGGGGGATTTTGTAACCCATTAGTGTGTTATTGTCACACTAGTGATATAACTATGCATGAATTTAGATAATATGCCAAAAAAGTGGGATTGATGCATATTTTTCAAGAAAGTATTGAAAGCACAGTTTGGGCCTGATTCAGAAAGATTTTGCTGTGAGTGGGGGTGACTGGGTTGTAGTAACACTGGCTGACGCCTGGAATTCAAGAGTAAGCCAGTAGCACAATCAGAGCTAGCCACACTTCCCCACAGCAAAATCTTTGTGAATGGGGTGCATTGTACTTTGTCACCAGCGTAAATATGTACATATAATAGATATCTCCTAGGGTGTAAGTCAAACTATTATATCTTGCAGCATTCTTCCTGCAATGCTTTATGGTAGATGCAATTCATTTTTTTTATTTTGATTTTTATTACATTTTTCACAGCACAGCAGATAAATCACATTATTATAAAAAAACAGGATTTAACTTAATTCAGCATATACTTTACAATACTGTTATCATAAACTCATATTGCAGCGACATACATCAAATTAGCTAATTGACAAAAACCGAAATGAACCAGAAGGAGGACACTTTACAATAAAACTTATAGAGGTATAAACATAGAGGCATCTAAAAAAGAAAAAATATATATTTTTTGCCTCTACTAAGCGTTATCCTTCAGTCTATATATAGGGTTCCAAATACGTCTACCACGTTGCCTACCCTTTTTCCCCTTTCTTTCGTATATATTTTTTTCCAGATTAAAGGTAGATAGCAATCTGTTAAGCCACTGTTGAAATACTGGAGGATCTCTATCAAGCCAAGCTATTGCTATGCAAATTCTCAACACCGACATTGCAACGAACATGAAACTCCCATTCGTGTTGAGCCTATCCCCATTTATAACTCCCAGCAAAATCAACGACGGCATCAGGGAGACATTGATACCAAGATGAATACCCAGAAACTCCGAAATATCATTCCTTAATTTTTGCAGCTGGGGACAGGTTGCAAACATATGTACAATCTCAGCTTCTAGACTATTACACCGTGGACATCTAATTCCTAATTGTCCCCCCCACTGCGCAATCCTTGCCGGTGTGTAATACAGAGAGAATATAGTCTTGTAATGCTGAGCTTGTAGGGCAGCAGAGCATAGTAGTGTTTGTCCCATTTCTAAAGAATCCATTACCGTGGATTGCTCTATATCAAGTTTAGCTGCCCATTTCCCACCGTGTTTCTCAAGATCATCCGATTTCAGGGAAGATAACTCCGTGTATAACCTCCGAATGGTGCAGTCTTCCCCAGCCCTAATGATGTCAATAATTTTATTATCCTTAAATTCAGCACTCCCCCTGTCTTACTACTAAAAAGCTACGAATTTGTAAGTACTTAAAAAAATTGCTGCAACCTATGTCATAAGTCTTCTGCAAATCGACAAATTGTACTATACCACTAGGTCCCATTAAATCCCCCACCCTCTGTATCCCCGATCCTTCCCACTCTGCCATCGTTGAGTCTGCAAATATTTCCCCTGGTAAAGTTGGGTTTTTATATAATCTCGTATAGGCATTCAAACGGCCCAGGCCAATTTTTTTACGGAATATTCCCCATATTTTATATACTGCCTGTAATATCTTGAAACGCGTTCTTTTAAAATAGTTTGGGTCAGTAATTTTCAAAAAACAGCTCTGAGCATTTTCTCCAATAAGATATGTATACAGATTCATTGAGCCATCCCCAGGCCCTTCCACTATACCCTCTCCTCCCAGTAATCCCCGCATGTGCTGGAATGCAGTGGCCCAGTAATATAGTTTAAAATCCGGAATGGCCCAACCACCTCGTTCCCTTAGTAATGACATGAACCTTGCTGCCCTTCTGGTTTTCCCGTGAGCCCAGATAAATTTGTTCACTAAGTTCTCTAATGCACTAAACCACTTCTTCTCGACCTCCAGTGGGATACCCCTGAATAGATAAAGAATTTTTGGGAGAAAAACCATTTTAACAACATTACATCGCCCTACTAATGATAAATGGAGATTGTGTACCCTGTCAAAGTCTTTCCTGGCTTTGTTGATTATTGGTGTCATATTTTTATCCACTAAGTTCCCCAGATCAGCTGTAATTTCTATCCCTAAATACATCGCAGAGTCAGTGACTCGGGTGTCTGCACAGACTGCCACCGTGTTCTTAACTATTTGGGTTTTTTGTTTGTTCAGAGCATAACCTGACACCCGGCCGAATTTCTGCGCTTCTGTCTCCATTGCTCTCAAAGCCATGACCGGGTTTGGGGTGACTAACGCGATATCATCTGCGTATGCTAAGGTTTTACATTCAAGTGCATGAAATCTCATAGGGGGGATGTACTCGTTTGCCTCCAGCTTCCGAATTAGCGGATCAATATAAATTGCGAAGAGCAATGGAGAGCAAGGGCAACCCTGTCGGGTGCCACGCTTAATATCTAATAGAGCCGTATATCCTCCATTAATCTTTAGTCGGACTGATGGAGAGTCATACATCACCTGAACCGCTCTTATAAACCCCTCCCCTAAACCATGCCGTCTCATTACAGCCCAGAGGTAGCCCCAGGAGACCCGATCAAAGGCCTTTTCTGCATCCATAAATAGTACCGCCATGGGGTCCCCTGAGGCTGCCACAGCATCAAAGAGCGTTATGACCTGGCGGATATGTTGTATCGTCCCCCGCCCGGGAATGAAACCGTGTTGAGTCGGACTAACCATTCTGGAAATTATCTTTCCTAACCTAGAAGCCAGAGTCTTAGAAAAGATCTTTGCGTCCCCATTCATCAGTGTAATGGGTCTGTAAGACCCAGGCTGCCTAGGGGTTTTCCCCTTTTTGAGGAAGACCACAATGTCTGCCCCCGCCCAAGAATTTGGAGCCGAGCCCCCGATCTGTACTTGCTTAATCATCTCAACAAGTTGAGGTCCTATGGCGTCATTAAAAACCTTGTAAAATTCTAAGGGTATTTGATCGGGGCCAGCCGCTTTACCCGATGGAAGGCTGATTAAAGCCTCCAGGATCTCCTCCGACGTAAATGGGGCGTCCAGTGCCTCTCTGTCAGTTACATCCACCGCATCTATGGTAATCTCATCTAAATAACTTTGAATATCTGAGAGGTCCTTATCCTGATCTTCATAATACAGTTTACTATAGTAACTCCTAAAGGCCTCCTGAATCCCCACTGTGTCATTAATCAGTTCCCCATTTCCATCTTCAATCTCCCTGATCTCTGCAGCTGCCTCCTTTTGCCTTATACGTATCGCCAAGTTGTGCCCTACCCTTTCGCTGAATTCGTGACACTGTTCCCTTTTAGCCAAAAAGGTCGTAGCCGCTTTGGCTGCCATTCGGTCCTGTGCATCTGCTTTAGCAAGGGCCAATCTGAGTAAAATGCCATCTAGGTCTACCCCAAAAGTAATTGCCTGGCATAGCTCCTCCTCTACCTCTCTTACTTTATTACTTTTTATAGAGTCCAGCAATCGATCTTGTTTCTGTCTATGCAGACAATAATTTAAAGTTTCCCCTCTTACTCCTGCTTTAAAGGTATCCCATACTATCCCCACGCTGGCGGTACCTCTATTAAACTCCCAAAATTCAATCATCCATTCTCTCATATATTTTATATACATGTTGTCCTTCAGAAGTCCCCTCTCGAATGTCCAACTTCTCACCGGCCTTCCCAACCCAACCATGTCTAGTGTTAAAACTAAAGGGCTATGATCTGACATTACCCTGGGAAGTTTTTCTATCATGCATCGAGAAACTAAAGACTTAGAAGCAAGAAAGTAGTCCAACCTGACTACTAATTTATGTGGGGCTGAATAAAAAGTACTACCAGGATCATCCGGCTTCAGTGTATCCCAGATATCTACCAATGCATTATTACGTACCAGGCTAGAAAGTGCTCTAAATACTTTTTTCTTCCGGCCCTGATACCTATCTCCTCCTTCATCCCATAGTCCTCCCAAGCCATTAATATTAAAGTCCCCACACATGATAACCAAGGGAGACCAGGAGGCCAGCTCTGTATCCAGGAACTCAAAAATATCAGGGTCGACTTCCGTGGACCCATATATCGAGCATATAGTAAAAATCTCAGCCGGCATCCCACATTCTACTAATACCCATCTGCCCCATTTATCCTCAAGTTTCCGTCTTACTGTTATATCCTTTCTTTTCGTCAGGATAGCCACCCCACGGGTTTTGGTCCCCTGCCTCGTACATGCCAATAGACGAAAACCTAACTGCTCCAAGAGCCTACCTTTAATCCCCTCAATGTGTGTTTCTTGTACACATAGAATGTCAAGCCGCATTGTTCGTAACATTAATGCGACTCGTTGTCTCTTGCCTGAATCATTCAGTCCGTTCACATTCATTGTAGCTATTCTCAACTCCATTTATTCGGTTTGAAGATGAGACCCCATACAGTACCCTCTCCGGTCATCTTGCAGACTCTTTCTCCCATTTTTGTAATTTCCATCCTCTTGTATCCTTTACACTGTTCATTATATCCCCTAACCATTCTGCTGTGCTGTGTTAAAACCCCCCCACCCTGACTACCCCTACCACTCCCCCCCTGCCCGAAACCCAGACCCACCCCCCGCCCTCCACCCTTCTTGTTGGCAAATAGGTCACGAATGACCTATGTGTGGCAGCAGAGATCTGAAGAGGGCAGTGCAGCCGCAGCCGCCCCATCCCTGCCTTCTCATATGTCATATTGCACATACGATTCATTTATCATAATACTAATCCATATATAAACCATATCTATAATTTAAAACGATCCTAGCCTACCTATTTCTATTTCTTATCAGAAATTGCTCTAGAAAAACAGCCGTAATTCCCATTCGAGAGTGATCAAGATGTGTCTTAGTATTAGAACGCCAGTCAGTGTAAATTAACCTTAACAACCTTACATACCCCCCACCATTTGAACCACAATTCACACCAGCCCTAGAAAAGAAAATATCATCCAAAATTAACACCCCCTTTGTGACAACATAATTAGGAGGTCAGTTTCAAATATTTGATAACAGCTCAGGAGGTGCCATCTGCTCCTTTCTTACTTAAAAGTTACGTTAGATAAATTTGCGCTTTGATCTCAGAAGAAAACATGCAGATTTGGCCATTGGAGATAACCTTTAAGCGGGCAGGGTATAGCAAATAAGCCTCACTTTTTGCCTGCTGAAATGATCTTATCATTTGCCTGAGACGCCACCTCCGCTCAACAGTGGCGTGGCAAAAATCGGGGCGGGCAAAGAATGTATTCCCATCAAACGTACGTTTGGCCTCTGGCTTCGCCTTATCCATAATAGCTTGCCTAAGGAGGTAATTACCGATATACACAAGCATAGCCCTTGGATACCCCCCCTGATCCTCTGCCCCTCTTCTCTTTTGAATCAGTGGGAACCGATGTGCTCGCTGGACCTCCGCGTCCCAATTCCACTCTGCAAGATCCAGAAATGCCCCCTTCAAAAGGGCAACCACAAATGTTCTTGCATCCCTCCCCTCAACGTTTTCAACCAAGCCCAAAAGTCTAACATTATTTCTTCTCTGTCTATTTTCGAAGTCCTCGATCTTCCATTGCAGGTCTTCGGATATCTTTTCTTGTGTATTCTTGAAAGTCTGCCATTCATTAACCTGATCCTCCAGCCTCCCAGTCCATTCCTCCACCTGAGTAACCCTGCTCTCTAGACCTTCGTATAGTTTATTTATTTTCCGGAGTGAACCTTGCAGTTTCTTTGTCGCCTTTTGCGCCCTGCGAGACTCTGATCTAGCTTCTCCCTGCATTTGCTTTAATGTAGTGTATAACAATTCCATCGTAGGGGCAGACGTAGGGCAAGTGGCAGGAGCTGTAGTGGTTGCATTCAGACCGGTATGGTTGATGCAATTCAGGTTTCAAATTACATACAGTAAATACTTTGTGAGTCAGCCCTGGGTATTTAGTTGTAATTTACACCTAACACAAGAGTAAGACACAACTACTCTATGATTCTGTCTGGTGAATCGGGCCATTGATGAGAACCAACTGTAAAAGAATTTGCACCAGAGATCTTAAATCCAAGCTTCAGATGATAATGCTTTTTTGTTAGTAGATTGAGATGTTGAAACTGGGCCAGATGTGTAATTAGTTTGTTATAGTATAAAACGTGCTCCTTTCATCTTCTTTTCCTTAAATCAAGGAAACGTTTTAGGACTTGCTCCAGATGGCTTTAGCTGTCGGTCATTACCTCTCGTCACCACTGCACAAACCACACAACATTCATGTATCTTCTCAGCCCCAAGATAGCTATCACCATTTGCCTCATACGACGTGTCACTAACAGCAACTGAACCAGCACTCCATGCTGGCATGCTGCCTCCCTAGTATCAGTCCTATTCTCTTTCACTATCGTGACGTCATTGCTCTTGCTCCAATGACTGGAACATCGAAGCAGCAGAGTATGAACACTCCACACCCACTGCGAAAAAGAATACAACAAATAACACCCCTCACAGCTGAGACGTGCATGCCCTCTAACTAGATGACTCAGACACTCAAATGACACAGGCTGCAACCTCCTTGGAGCCAGCATCTCTTCGAAGCTGACTCGGGAGTCACACACCAGGCCTAACAGTTATGATGGTGTATGGAATGGTCTCTGCTCTTTGAAGCAGCCCACCTGCCATGACAAGCTTATCCATCCCTAGATAAACATGCAGCCTGCTCCTGGGCATTAGGGGGTAAGTTACAGTCTCAACGTGAGAGAGGCTTTGGTTAGTCAAATACTTCATTAGGTTATTCACACGCTGGACATTGTATTGTATTGTAATTGTGTTTTTGTAGCACTTCCTAGGGTGCAAGCCTGCAATTCTCAGCGCGGGGAAGGTTGTAGGTGGTCGGGAGCTGGCAGTCATGTCTCCAAGTCGGGCCACGAGATGATTGCGGTAGCCCAGGTGTCTGACCATCTCTTAGCAGAATGTGAACCCCCCACTTATCACAGAGAGAAACAACATATGGGCCTGGGGAGCTCTGTGGAGGTGTACTACCAAACGCAACACTTGCTTTAGAAATGGTTTTAAGGTTTATTTAAAGGAAGGAGCCTACTCTGATAACTGATATCTGGTTTGATTGTTTATAGGCCTGTTGAATTTCTGCTACGTGTGCATTTTTGGTTGCAGAGCTCTACCAACTTCCCAGTAGCACTAGTTCAGCTGGTAATTCCAGAGAGCTTACATTCCTAATTACTTTTCTTTCTTCTGAAAAATGTGGTTAATGTAGATAAAACTGAAACTTCTGAATAGTGAACTAATGTGGACAGTTGAATCTTGCCCTTGCTTAGCACCTTTATGTGTTGGACCCATCTGGATACTTCTTGAACATTCTTTCTCTAGTATTTTGTCTACTGCAAAGAAAGTGACCTACCTCCTGCCATTTCCTGGTACAGCCCAGACAGTGCCCTCCTGAGAAAAGGAGCGCTTCTTTAACCCCTTAACTGCTGGGCCTTCTAATCCCCCCCCCGTGCTGAGCCCTGTTTTGGCTTTTTGAGGTAGTTTGCACTAAGAGTTCCAGAACGTTTTTTCCACATAAGCTATCCACGCCAAAATTGAGTCCTTTTTCTAATATATTGGGGATTCTAAAGGTACCCAAGGTTTGTTGATTCCCCTGGAGGAGACTGAGGAAATAGTCAAAATATAGCTAAATTTAGAGTTTATGGGGAAAAATAGGAAAAAAGTGCTCTGGATAAAAGTGTCTGGTTTTTTCCTAAAAAGGGCATCAATGAATAGTTTGATGTGCTAAAGTCACCATCTTCCCAGCTTTAAGGAACATGCAGAGATATATAAAAAAAACTATATTTTTATCACAGTTTTGGCATTTTTCAAAGAGTTAGCCCATTTGTCCTATTTTTTTGTGTCTTCAACATAGTTTGTGGTGGAAACCAGTGTGAAACTCATGGGTGATCCAGGAAAGCTAAAAATTTCTAAAAAGTAGACAAAATTCCAAATTCAGCAAGGGTCATATGTGTAGATCACTCTAGGTTTTCCCAGAGAAAAGAAGGATCTGATTATGAGTTTGGCGGAAAGGCACTGCGTTTGCTTTTTTAGCAGTCTTCCCGCCCGCTACCATGGCAGTCCGATTGCCCGATTACGATCCTGGCGGGAACTCAGCTACAAGACCGCTGCTGGACCAGCACCACTGCTGAGACTCCTGCTCTGGCGTCGACGGCGGGAAAGCCGGAGGCAGGACTTGAAGGCAGTCCCGCCAAGGTTCCCGCCTTCCTGATTACGATCTGCCCTTCCTTCGAGCTTTTCCTGGCAGAGACACCACCATGTACAAGTTGGCGGAAAGGCACAAAAGGAGGTGTAAACTTACCTTTTTTTGGGGTCTCACTTCGGAATCTGTGTCATGCACCATTATCCAGGTTCCTCCTGTGCTGCTGCCACCAGATCATGACGCTCTGCAACCCCATTGTCGCCGGATGCAAAAGTAGGCTTCACCATCACTTCCCCTACATAGTGCATTGTAACAGTTCGTTGAACATGCAACAAAACATACAGTACACATGATCTAAATATACATTATGACACATACACAACATATATATGTGTTTCAGATATACACATGTTGTACTTACCTGAATCTCCAGAAGCGAAACTTCACTCTGTCGGGACACCGCTGCCAAAAGACCACCAGCCCATCTTGAACATCGTAATACAGCAGGTGGGAGACCGCTGAGCTGGTGGTCTTCTTTGGACTACCGCCACAGTGGTATGGCAGTGAGACCGCCAAACTCATAATCAGGCCCTAAGTGTTAAAATTAGGAAATATTGAAAATGAGTTCGAGAAAACGGCCATTTGTGACAACATTTTTATCTGTAACTTTTTGTCATGATGACAGATTTGCTAAAGCAATATACAATTATGTCAGCTAGACCCTCCTGATTGCTAGGATATGTAGGGTTTGTAGGTTCTCCAAGAACCCAAGGAACCAAGCGCCAACAACTGAGATGCACCATACAATGGTTTTTCTTTGTGTACCGAGTATAGACCAATTAATTTGGTGAAGTATGTAGAGTGAAAAATGGGTTTGAAGGAAAACTGTGTATTTCTGAAATGGGCACGAGATATGAAGTTTAGGAGCAATGGTTATTTGTACATCTCTGAAATTGTGGGTCCCGTACTAGCATATGATTTAGAGGGTATTTTTGAAAATATCTTCTTTCTTACACAATGGCTGCCATTTGGAAAGCACAAATGCAGTGAAATCCAATTGGTGTTAATAAATGTTCTACTATTCTATGCTCCAACATGTTTTCCGCTAAAATGGTATCTCGCTTGCGTGGATAGGCCTAGTGGCCGCGATAGGAAATAGCCCAAAACCCAACATGGACACAGTACCTTTTTCCACTGAGAACTGACCGTTTTTTTCCATTGTGGGTAGCAGTGAATTTTGGGCCATAGTTCTGCCGGCAGCTAGGGAAAGCTCGCACTCCTGAAAATTATTGAAAACTAGGCACTGGGGAAATCCAGGGTGGGTTGGCTTGCGTGGCTCTCACAGGTTTTTTTTACCCTGAATCCCTTGCAAACTTCAAACTATGACCAAAAAAAAGCCCACTTTTTCCTTACATTTCTGTGATGGAAAGTTCTGGAATCTGCAGGGATCCACAAACTTTCTCCCACCCAGCATTCCCCCAAGTCTCCAGATAAAAATGGCACCCCACTTGTGTGGGTAGGACTAGTAGCCACGGCTGGAAACTGTCCAAAACGCAACATGGTTACATCACATTTTTTACTCAAAACTGCCCCTTTTATTGCAAAGAGGGTAGCTGTGGAGTTTAGGCCATAGACTAGCACACCTGAACTTTTTTGAAAACTAGAGACCTGGGGTAATCCAGGGTGGGTGATATGTGTGGATCTCACCAGGTTTTATTTTACAGAGAATCGCATGCAAACCTCAAACTTTGACTGAAAAAGTACATTTTCCTCACATTTCTGTGAGGAAAAGTTCTGGAATCTGCTGGGACCCACAAACGTCCTTTCACCCAGCATTCCCCCAAGTCTCCTGATAAAAATGGTATCTTACTTGTGTGGATAGGCCTAGTGCCTTCAGCAGGAAATGGCCCAAAATGCAACATGAATACATCACATTTTTCCACTCAAAACCGAACCCTTTTTTTGCGATGCGGGTAGCTGTGGATTTTGGGCCATAGCTTAGCCAGCACCTAGGGAAACCTAGCAAATGTGCCCATTTAAAAAAATTATTTGCCTGGGAGAATCTAGGGTGGGGTGACTTGCATGGCTGCCACCAGGTTTTTTTACTCCGAGTCCCTTGCAAACCTCAAACTTTGACTAAAAACATATTTTCTGTGAGAGAAAGTTCTGGAATCTGCTGGGACCTGCAAACCTCCTCCCACCCAGAATTCCCCAAAGTCTCCCAATAAAAATGGTACCTCACTTGTGTGGGTAGGCCTACTGCCCACGGCAGGAAATGCAACATGGATACATCATATTTTTCCACTCAAAACTGACCCTTTTTTTCCCAACGTGGATAGCTGTGGATTTTGGGCCAGAGCTCAAACGGCACCTAGGGAAAACTAGCAAACTTTAACATTTTTGAAAACTAGACAGCTAAGGGAGGCCAGGAGTGCATTACTTGTGCAGCTCTCACTAGGTAATTTTACCCAGAAACCCTTGCAAACGGCAAACTTTGGTAAAAAAACCACACATTTTCCTCACATTTCTGTGACAGAAAGTTCTGGAATCTGCGGGGGACCACAAATTTCCTATCACCTTGAGTTCCTGCATGTCCCCCAATAATAATAGTGCTCCATTTGTGCAGGTGAGCCAAGGGACCAAGACACAAAAGGCCCTAAAGCTCCACATTAGTAGATAAGCAATATGGGCTGCGGTATTTGGGGGCGTGCACTAGCGCCTCCCATGCAAACCTATGACTCATAGACATTTTTGAAAACTAGAAAACCAGGAGATTACAAGGTGGTGTGCCTTGCATGGATCCCATGAGGATTTCCTACAGACAATGCCCTGCACACCTCAAAATTTGTCTGAAATCACGCATTTTCCTTACGTTTCTGCGATGAAAACTTCATGAAACCCCAGGAATCAACAAAATTCCTGCCACCCAGCGTTACCCCATTATGCCGATTAAAAACACTGCATGCTTGTATGGTTAGGCCAAGTCCTTGCGACAGGAATACAAGTCAGGTACCATTGTCATCGGGAAGCTTGGGGTTATGCTGGTTGGTAGGAAATTTGTGGCTCCCTGCATATTCCAGAATTTTCCTCACAGACATATGAGGAAAGTGTGTGGTTTTAGTCAAAGTCTGCAGTTTGCAGGACACTGTGGATAAGAAAATGTTGTAGGATCCACACAAAGCACACCACCTCTTTTACCCCCAGGGTGTATAGTTTTTAAAATTGTCTGGGTCTGGTGGGTTTTCCCAGATGGCAGCCTACCCAAGCTCATCAATTACAGCCATTCACCTTTGCAAGTGAGAAAATGTTGGAAATTAGCTACGCTCTCCTATCCCATATGAAAAAACAATCCCCAAATGAATCAAATGTCCTCTTGATTGCCATTGGGATGGGAGTTCTTATTGCACAGGGTACCAGAAAGGTTGTTAAGGCTTTAAGGGTGAGGGTGGGGCAGATGTTAGGATGAGCCAGAACCCCCACCCCACCCCCCCCATTATTTTATTTAAAAAATATATTCCTGCCATAGAGAGGACTTTCTGGGCCAAAGACCATCTGTCTGCCCCAGGGAGGGGCAAAAAGACTGTTTTGTTCCTTTTTTTTGGGTGGAGTTATGGGCAATATAAGAGTGCAACAAACTGCACCACTTTCTTTTCCCCCAAAGGCAAAATCCTTGGTGTCAGGGTATCTGGTGGACTTTCTGCCCGCTGCAGGGGCATATTTGGGGCAAAATCCCCAATTAGAACAAAACTCCTACCTGGGGCAGAAAGACACTATTGCCCCTTCTTAGGAGAGGGTATGGCTCAATGCTAGGGTAGGCCACACCCTCCTTTTGTTTGTTTTGGCTCTGTTTTGAAGTGTCAGGTGTTTAGTGGGCATTCTGTCACCCTGGGGAGCAGGTTGGGTGTGAATACACTTATCCGCCCCCCCTGGGTGGCAGAAAGTTTATTGGGCCACGGGGTTGGAGGAGCTTGGGCACATGCCCAGGGACGGTCTCCTCCCCCACAAAAATACTGCACAATCTCTGGTGTCGAGTGGGCTTTCTGCCCCCTGAGGAATGGGGGGAATGGGGGAAATTGCCCCAATCTGCCCCTGACAGGGCAGAAAGACTGTCAGTGCCCTTTTGGGGTGGGGACATGGTCATGTGGATGGTGGACAGCCCACACCCCTATGTTTTTCCCCTGGTGTCTAATGGGCTTTCTGCCCCCCCCCCCCCACGGGGGAGATAGGGGACAATCACCCCATCTGCCCTGCAGAGGGGGCAGAAAGGCTGTCACCATATTTTTATAGGGGTGGGGTATGGCTATGCTCACAGTGGGCAACTCCACCCTTAAATTTAATGTTCTAATTGACCCTGGTGTCTAGTGGGCTTTCTGCCTTTCGGGGGTAATTACCCCCATCTGCCCCTCATGGCCCGAATGGGCGAAGGTTAAGCCTGATATTTTCCAGAATACTCTTGCACCCTTGGAATTGGGTAGTGATATCGACTCAGCATCTGATATTGCTAACTGGATTCGTTGAGCCTTGGATAGTATAACTCTCCTGAGCTATATAAAGAGTTTGAGGGTCTCTCCATCTGCACCCTGGTACAACAAGGATCTCACAGCTATGAAAAAGCACTGTAAATGGCTGGAGCTCCTATGGGGTAGGGACTATAGCATGGTCAATAAAATTAACTACAAAGAGGTGTTGAAAACGTACCATTGGCTTATCAGGACGGCGCTTAGACAGTTTTACCAGCAGAAAATTGAGACCTGTAGTAATTGATAAAATGAGTACCATTGAGTGGTGTAACAATAAACATCTGTTATTCAGCGCCAAGATGCCTATAGGTGAACATGCGCTTTAAAAATGGGAAACATCCATTACAAGGCAGTCATTACATTGCACTGCTTTTACAACACAGCTGTTACAACGCATGCCATTACAACGCATGTCACTACAACGCATGCCATTACAATGCATACCATTACAACGCATGCCATTACAACGCATTATAAGGTAAGTAATAGAGATTTTTTACTTTTAGGGTGGGTATGGGTTTTGGGGTAGATGGGAATAGTAATATTTACCCCTACACTATCCAACACTATCCCTACTGTTGCACTCACTGTAGTGGGAATAGTAATTTTTACCCCTACACTATCCAACACTTACCCTACTGTTGCACTCACTGGAGTGGGAATGGTAATTTTTACCCCTACACTATCCAAATCCTACCCTACTGTTGCCCTAAATGTATTATGCATTGTAATGGTATGCGTTGTAATGGTATGCGTTGTAATGGAATGCGTTGTAATGGTAGTTTTTAAAAATGCATTGTAATGGCATGCGTTGTAAAATCATGCGATGTAATGGTAGTTGCGATGTAAAAACCACGTTGTAAAAGCATGCGTTGTATTTGTTTGCGTTGTAACGTCATATATTCTTTAAAAATACACATGTTATCTTTATGTTAATTAAGTCTGGATCCCCACTGGACCCAGGCCCTCCTAGAATATTAAAGCCGGGTATGTCAGCTATCCTGCCTCATCTTCATGGCCTCATCACCTTGTCCCTTCACTCGAACGGGTTCCTCAAACCTGGAAGCATGCAATAGTGTTGCCACTATTGAAGAAATCCACCCTCGACCCTCTGCTCCAGAGAATTTAAGACCTATCCCTATCTCCCTTTTACCCTTTTTTGCCAAGATCACAGATTCTAACCGGCTGCTGCATCCTGCTCAGTCTGGTTTTAGGGCCCATTATTTCACGAAATCTGCTCTTCTAATAGCCACAGAGTCTTTGAGATGCTGTCCTGACGCAGGCCAGACCGCTGCCTTAGTCGTACTGCATCTCAGCGCAGCCTTCCACACCGTGTCCCACGGCATTCTGCTCCAGGGGCTTAGGGGCAATGGGGTCGGGCAGCGCTTTGAGATGGCTGGCCTCTTTTGTGCAACAACGTACTTTTCAGGTAGCCCAAAAGCCCTTCCTCTCCGATACTCTGACTCTTCCCCAGGGGGTGCCTCAGAGCTCTATTCTGAGCCTTATTCTATTCAATCTTTACATGTGCCACCTGGCAGAACTAATAGAAAGGCATAATATTAGTTTTGCATCATATGCAGATGACACGCAGCTTATTGTTGGAATGTCACAGGTTGAGGAAGGCATGGCAAGACAATTCAAATCCTGACTTGTGGAGCTGGCGGAATGGATGTCCAGCAATTGTCTTCGCCTCACTTCAAATAAAACAGAGGTCCTGATTTTAGGGAAGGCTCCTTCTCTCTGGATCACAGCATGGTGGCCAAACGCACTGAGGCAGACTCCAGTGCCCAAACCCTCAGTGAAAAATCTGGAGGTCTGGTTCGATTCCAAGCTATCATCCAACAAACAGATCTCGAATGTTGCTGGGAAGTGTTTTGCCATCCTGAAAACTGTTAGGAAGGTCTTGAATCTTCTCCCCTTAGAGGCCAGGAAGACTGTAGTCCATGCTCTTGTCACCTCTCAGCTGGACTACTGTAGTGCCCCTTACTTAGGCGTAATGAAGGGGAGATTGATAAAGCTGCAAAGTATTCAAACTAGTGCCCGCCGGATGGTACTAAATCTGCCCAGGAGGGCTTCTTCCAGCCTTGCCCTCAGCAGACTTCATTGGCTTCCTCTTCATAAAAAGAGGACATTCCCTGGTTTCTAGTGGGCTTTCCACCCCCCTGGGGGGGAGACTTGGATCAATCACCCCCATCTTCCTTCTGGTGGGGGCAGAAAGACTGTCACCATATTTTCTTTAGGGGTGGGGGCATGTCCATACCCACAGTGGGCAGCACCTACCCCTATATTTATTTTTTATCGAACCTGGTTTCCTGTGGGCTAATTATGGGTAATAATCCCATATGCCCCACAGGGGGGCAGAAAGACTGTCTGTCTTCTTGTTGGGGGTGAGGGCATGGCCATTCCCATGGTAGGCAGCCCCACTCCTATATTATTTAAAAAAAGAACATTTCCTGGTTTTTAGGGGGCTTTCTGCCCTGAGTGGTAGATTGAGGGAAATCACCAACATCTGCCCTGCAGGGGAGGCAAAAAAGCTGTTGCCTTATTTTCATTAGGGGTGGGCCGCCCCACTCCTATATTTTGTTTTTGATGACCTTGATGTCTATTGCAAAAAGAACAATTGATGGACAGAATGCAGAACAATGTCATACATTCACCCCAGTACAGAGATCTGGGCCTAAATCCATCGTTTTTTTGCTCACCATGCCATTCCAGTTTAGACCCAGCCATATGCAAATCAGTCTTGACCCTGCGCCCAATGGGAACAGTCCAGTCCGAACTGCCAGGCCAGGTCCTCCCTGGACTGGAAACAAGCATCCTAGGACCGGTTTCGGGCTTTCAGCCCTCATCAGCCAGGATAGCTTGACTCCAGTGGCATGGAGAGCACGGGACCCACGTCTGGGCATACCCGTCCCACTCGGGGTGACAAATGCAAAAAGAACAATTGATGGACAGAATGCAGAACAATGTCATACATTTACCCCAGTACAGAGATCTGGGCCTAAATCCATCGTTTTTTTGCTCACCATGCCATTCCAGTTTGGACCCAGCCATATGCAAATCAGTCTTGACCCTGCGCCCAATAGGAACAGTCCAGTCCGAACTGCCAGGCCAGGTCCTCCCTGGACTGGAAACAAGCATCCTAGGACCGGTTTCGGGCTTTCAGCCCTCATCAGCCAGGATGATGGATTTAACCCAGATCTCTTGACTGGGGGTGAATGTTTTGATTTGTTCTGCATTCCGTCCATCAATTGTGTGTCTTATGCTTGATGTCTATTGAGCTTTTTGCCCTACAGGGCAGATTGGAAGTAATTTTGGGCTGAGCGACGATCCTTGAGGGACTCCGCAGGTGATTTTGTTGTGTTCTGAGGTGTGGGGGGAAGTATAACTCATTGAGCTCTGTCCATGAGGAAGGATGATATTCACTTGAGAGTTAGTCCGCAGATACCCACATGGTGAAGCTTTCTGATGAGTGACTTGTGGGAGTCCGTATTGAAAGCTGTGGAGAGGTTGAGGAGGATGAGTGTAGCCATTTCTTCTTGGTCGAGGATGCTTCTGATGTCATCGGTGGCTACAATGAAGGCTGTCTCTGTGCTGTGGTTGCTGTGAAAGCCTGATTGAGAGATCTCTAGGAGTTGATGGAGTTCTAGGTGGTCTGCGAGTTGGGTATTGATGGCTTTCTCAATGACTTTAGCTGGAAAGGGCAGGATCCAGACAAGTCTGTAGATGCTGAGGGTGTTGGGGTCCGCTGTTGGTTTCTTCTGCATTTTTCCAGCAAGATGGGAAGGTGGTGATAGTTATGGAGGTGTTGATGAAAGCAGTGAGCATGGGGAAGATGATGGTTTGTTCGGGGTTGTATATGAAGGGGGCATGGGTCTGAAGGGGCTCCTGAGTGGATAGTAATCATCATGATGGTGGTTTCTTCATTTGAGAGGGGCTTCCAGCTGCTTAGCTGCTATTTAGCAAAGATTGAGGTCTTCGGCTGCTCGGGGGAGTTCGTATCGATATGCTATGGCTGTGGGCCAAATGTGTTGTAGATCTTGGCAATCTTCTGTTCCAGAGCTTGTTTCAGTGTGCTTGAGATGAGGTGATGTCGTTGTTGGCAGCTGCAGAATTGGGGAACTCCTTGACGATGGTGAAGAGTTCTTTGGCATTTTTGGAGCTGGCTTCGAGTCTGAGAGTTAGTGCCTTTCTCTTTGCATCTTATAGTTGTTGATGGTAAAGGTCGAGGGTGGATTTGTTTGTGGATCTTGTGGTGGTGTTTTTGTAGAGTCTCCATTTTTCCTCAAGTTGTTTGCAGTGGCGCTTGGACTCCCTGAGGTCATTTAGACCAGCTCAGTCATTTGTTGTTTTCGTAGATCTTGCTTCTGGTAGGAGCGGTTCGGTTGGCGCAGTTGATGAGTCATTTACTGAAGAGCTTGGTGTCGACATCAAGATTCCTGGTGTGGTTGGGTGAGTATATGTAGGGTCTTGGTCCAGTTTTATTCAGATATTGTATCCCATTTGAGGCTGGGTTGAACCATGTTTCAGTCAGGAAGAGAAGGACGGGTGTGTTGCTGTTGAGGAGGTCCAAGTTTTGGTGGAGTGTTTCCCGAGGGCTCAGAAGTTGTGGAGCATGGTGTGCAGTTGGTGCCGGGTTGTGTTGGTGGCATGTATTGGGTGTTTGGAGGTGGTGGTGTCAGCGCCGGGCAGGTGAAATCACAACGGGTGCAGGAGAATGATCCTACCGTGGTGCTGGGGGATGCGTGGCAGAAGCGTATTTGCTGGTGTGTGTTGTTGAGGTCGCGGAGGATAGTGGAGGAATAGTGGTGTTGTTTGTTGGCTCCAGTGGTGACTGTGGTTGTGGTGCTGAGTTAGATGGTCATGGGGG
Source organism: Calotriton arnoldi (assembly GCA_963921515.1). Lineage (NCBI taxonomy): Eukaryota > Metazoa > Chordata > Amphibia > Caudata > Salamandridae > Calotriton > Calotriton arnoldi. The sequence continues at coordinate 745,397 of CAWUFW010008033.1, read as the reverse complement.
CAGGATGCAGTCCAGGACTGGACAGGTGCAGATAGGCTTGCTTTTGAGTCACCAGTGGTGCGCACACTGTGCGGTCGCACTGCGGCCTGCATTAAATAGGTCCTGGGGTGGGTGGGGCTTCTGTTGGAGGGAAGAACGGTGATCTGGAAAAACCCTAGCAGGAAAACCCAGGCAGTGGCGGTGTCACTTGGTTTAAAGACGGGAGCTGGATAGGTCTGGAACAAGCAGGAACTGGAGGCAAGTGGCAAACTAGGTGTCCAGGTGCCAACTGATGCATTCGCACTGCAGCCTGCATTAAGTAGGTCCTGGGGTCTAGGTTTGTCCTGCTGAAAGCTCCAGAGATCCAGACTTCCAGGATTGGACTGGGGCCTCACAGACAGTCAAGCCAGCAAACCCTCACTGAATTCGGACTGCTGTGGTAGGTCGAGCGACGTTGGAAGAAAAAGCTCCAGAAAAGTTTCTAAGTGTGAAGGTTACATTTTAACCAGGGCTTCCCGCTTAGTGTGTCCGGCCCGGGCTCCATCACAGTCAGCCTCAAACTTTGACTTTGTCCCGGTCAAGCGCGACCAGATGTCCCAGATTGGGGCTATATGTTTTTAAGCACTCTAAAGTGGTAAATGTTTAAAAATTAGTATCTCCGGTTCCCTACATTGGAGTGTCTATTTGTTCATAAAAATATTTCCTATTTTTGTAAATTGGTGTGGGATTTTTATTGTGGGTTGTGCCTTACTTATTTGATGCATTGATGTTTTTAAATGCTTTACACTCATGTCTCCTAAGTTAGGCCTAACTGCTCGCTGTCAGCTACCAAAGGTTGAGCAAGGGGCTAATTTACTGAGACCTTTTCTGGACCCTATACCAAGTTGATGGCCTTATTACTAATGCTAGGTGCATACTTACCACTACCAATAACACACTTTCCAACAGACACCCATTACAAATCATAACTTGGAAGGGGGTTCAAAAGGACGTCCTATCCAAGGAGGGAGTTGCAATGGAATGTTCCAGTGCAGTCACAAACCATTGATCAGATAGCAATATCTCAAAAGCGGTGGTATATGATTTGCAAAGAGTTCCTCTTTGGAAATCATATCAGGCAGACTTGGTAGAACACACAGTAGTGTGGGGGACCACTGCATGCTCCCCCCTTTGTGTTTCCAAAAGGACACGTTTTTGGAAATCAGTATTTGTCATGCAAGGATGGTGGTCTGCTGTTGATTGTAGGCCACCATTCCTCCAACCTTGCATTTGCAGTCATCGACAGGGGTTCACAAATTGTGACCTGAATAATTCATATTCATCACATAGTTTGCTTTGGGATATTTTATGAAGCAACCTATTAGTAGAAAACACAATGCAAAGTGACAGGTTGCAAAAAGTCAGTGCACAATTTCCACTCACTAAATGTGAAGTGCTTGTTTATACTTCAGACCCATAGTTTGATGGTGTCTGTCATTCATTTACTCTTAATGTGAGCACATGGATTTCACAACATTCATTAGGGGCTTGCACTTGCTGTGGAGGCCTGGTAAGAGACCTGCATCAATGGGATCTTCTGTTGGTTCTTGGAATGTGACATGCATATGGTTGTTCTTCCTTTAGCAATAGATTTGTGAGAGTTATCAGGAGGGTACTTTCTGGTGGATGTGGGAATGTTACACACAGCAGAGTGGTTTTCCTAATGGCAGTGGTTATGTGATGTTCATTCAGGCATAGGCTCCTTGATGGCCTGGGATATGTAACTTGCAGCAGAGTGATCTTCTTGGACGCTCAGGGTATGTGATCGTTGTGCTCTTCTGCAGTTCCTAAGCATACAATATGGCATTCCTCACGGTTGGTCTTCATGTTTATGATGAGTTTATGAAATGTATTCAATTAGGGTTTTCTTCTTGGTTTGGAATATATAATATGCCTCAGGTGGTTTCCTTATTGGTGATAGGGTATGTGACATGCATGTGAGTAATCTTCATGACTATCCTATCCTATGTTAGTGGTGGGTTTGTGACAATCACTGGAAGTTTTTCTTGTTGATTACATGTAACATTCCTCTAGGTGACATACATTAATCCAGGTGGGATTCCTTTTGGTACTTGATGGCACTCATTTTAGGAAAGGTATTCCTGCTGGCAGGTGAATGTGATAGATTCATCTGTGTGTGGGAAGATCTTTCTCTATGGCAGTATCTATATTGAACTTATCTTAGAGGGGCAATAGCAGTGGACATCTGACACCAATCTGAGGTCTTCTGGAACATGCATGGTGCTTTAAACGAGGTGAGGCTGCGGTCCTGCTGCTTTTTCTCTGCAACATCCATCCATCTTGTCTTCCTGCTGTTGGCGGTAGGTATGTGATATTTAATACGTGGTCTTAGTATTGGAGAGCGGTATGTGAGATAATGAGGTGGAGGCTTTTTGCTGGTGACAAGTATATGCTATTGCATGAGACTGAATTTCTGTACTAGGGGGAAATCAAAATGTGACATTCATTAACATACTTATCCTGTTGCCAGTGTGTTAGGGCATGGGATGGCCTTGATGTTGGCTGCATGGCATTCAGAGAGAGTCTGTTTGTGTTAAATATCTATTCTGCTCAAAATTTAAGCCATATGGTTGAAGCTGGTGAATGTTGAACGCCTGTGTCCTTTCAAATCCACAGTGCTTCCCTTTTCAACTGTCTGATGTTGGTGGGTTTGTGATTTTTTTATCCTTTGAAACCTCAGGAGGACATTTCTGTAAGCATACCTATGTACATTAGGTAATGCAAAATAGCAATGTTGTGGGTGCAGAAGATAGAACTCTGCCCTGCACCAGACAGGCAAGTGCCAGTCTCTTCATGATTCTCTGGTACCCTGAGATTGGGGAGCCAGTAGTGGATGCCTCTAGTTGAGGCTAAGGTACTGGAGCGTGCTACAGAAAGCACTTTGTGTCAGACTCAAGGAATAACTAGTAAAGGCCTCAAAGGTACTGCAGCATGCAACAGCAAAGTGGAGTCTGTAGCTGTTAAGTGCATGTAAAAGTGTTCCCTAAAATTATTGCGACGTAACAGCTTTGCCGATGCTTACTTAGTAATAGGCCCGGGCATATTTTTAATTACGCTGACATAATCAGAGTAATTTTGGTAATTCCGTGTTATTCTTTGATGCAGAATTACCGACAGCAACGCAATTATGCCTGCTCATGTAATTAAGAGTAATTTCGGGGGAAAACAATCCTACTGCAAGAGCACATTTAGTGACCGCAAGCACTTGCTCACACTTACTATTTGTGTTCTGCTGCATTTAGCGCTATTTCTTAATGCAAAATGCATCCTCGCATCCATTGTAGATGCGAGAGGGTCATTTTGCAAGAAGAAAATAGCGCTAAATGCTGGGGGTATGTTGCATGAAAATCATATCCCAAGAGCACATTTAGCAAGCACGAGTGGCTGCTTGCTATTTATATTCTGTTACATTAAGCACTATTTCTTATTGCAAAGTGCATTCTCGCTCCAATTTTGGATGTGAAGGGGCATTTTTGCTTCAAGAAATTGCGCTATACCAGAATTACTCTTCGGGCGTAATTATGCGTAATCTCGCTTAATTTTCAGGTAATTCTGTGTGAATACGCTACATTGAATTATGCAATTTATGCCCACTCCTGCTTATTATATTTCAAGACACTGATTTCATGTTCTTCAGTGGTACCTGTGTTAATGGGGCTTGCAACACCAGCACGTCATTAAAAAAAGCTTTAAAATGATTAATGATGTAAAAGGCTTCAATTAACCTTAGTCTGAGATTTGCAGTTTGTGCAAAGGTTACTTAAGTAAACTGTTCTAACAACAAAATTTAAGAATCATTTACATGAATGGCAGAGAAGAATCGTCTCTGGTTCTTTTCACATGCAAATTTCTGCACAGGTTAAGTTTCATAATTGTCAAAAAAGACAGCAGTATCAGTGCAAATATCTACATTAGCTATGATGTACATGTTTAACTGCCAAGTAATGTCACTTTGCTCCAATTAAAGTACTTTGGTGACGGTGATCTAAACTCACCTGATAAAACAATGCAGAGCTGGCCCATGGGAAAGGGGAACAAGATTGGGTCCTTTCAGAAACTGGCTAGCCAACTGTAAGAAATTTGGTTACTGGTTGAGGGGGTGAAACCCTACTCAAACAGCAACCACAGTACTTGTCAGAGTGAAGTCACAAGCCAACCCCAAATTAACCTGTGCTGAACCCTCTGGTAGCTTGTCATAGAACAGTCAGACTTAACTTAGAGGGAATGTGTAAAGTATTTATGGAGTACTTCAAACACTTATAAACTGAAATCATCACACATGAAAATCCCACACAAATTTTATAAATTAGAGTGAATTTCAATAAATAAATCATCACCAAAACAACAGAAATCCAATCAGTAAAATCTGAGATATGCAAGTTTAGAGATTTCAGTGAAAATATCGCCAAAAAGCACAAAGTGCCAACTGTGGTTATCTGGTTGCACCAGACCAGTACAAATTCACAAGTTCACGCTGACCGTGATGGAGAGCAGGCCAGCTAAAGACACCCACTTAGGTTCACCGAACCCAGTACCTTAATCCTGGTTGCGAAGAGATGCAGAGTCCTGCATTGAGGATGCGTAGTGCAGCAAAGTCCGGGCGAGGAGATGCATCGAACAGTGGCTGTTCTAGGGAGTTGCAAGGAGTGATGTTATGTTAGGCAGACTTATAAAGCGCATAGCTGCCCCAGCAACGGGGCGTCCCAGCGCTAACGGACAAGTGGCCATAGGGAAGGAATAACTAGAGGTTGGAAAAGAGCCAGGTTTTAATCAGTTTCCTAAATGCCCAGTGATCTTGTGTGTCCCGGGCTGCAAGGGGGGCAGAGTTCCATAGGGCGGGGGCCAACGCCCTAAAGGAGCGCCCACCTGCTCTTTGCCTATGCACTCGGGGGTACAGGCTAGGTGCATATCGGCGGAGCGCAGGGTTCGAGTCGGAACATATGATGAGCAGAGCCCTTGCAGAATTTGGGGGCCTTGGCCATATAAGATTTTGTGTGTGGTGCAGAGAGTCTTAAACTGGACTCTCTGTTCAATCAGCAGCCAGTGGAGATGGCGAAGAAGATTAGAAGCATGATAAGGCTTGGGAAGGGCAAAGAGGGTACGTGCTGCCACATTTTGTGCCCGTTGGAGTCTTTTGGTTACAGACTTGTTCACGCCGAGTAAGAGCCCGTTGCAATAGTCTAATCGAGACTGCACTGCAGATTGGACGATCATTTGGCGGATGGGTGCGTTGAAGAGTCCCAAAATGGGTTTCAGGCCGCGTAAGAGACCAAAACAGGTGCCTGCCACTTTTTTTTGCGTGACTCTCAAATGAGAGGGCGTTGTCCAACAGAACTCCTAAGTTCTTAACCGCAGTTTTCGGTTGGGGAGGGGTACCCAAGGCCAAAGGCCACCGTTGGTTGTCCCATTGGCCAGTATCACGGCCCACCAGCAGCACCAGATGTGATATCCTTGCATGGAGATGCCTCATGCAGTGGCTGTTCTGATATGCTGTGATGGGCGATGCGAAGTCCTTGCATTGGAGAAGTCCAAGTAGCAGAGGCGATGCTTCAAGTGGCAAAGGTGCTGCATCTGTTCTGCAGGAAGTGTGCTGCACCGCGAAGGAGATGCATTGGTTCTGCTGAATCCACAGATGGGGTGGCAGAGTGCCTTCAGGCCCACTTTTAAGGGTCCAGGACTAGGGTGGTCCACTTGGGAGGGCAGGACTCACAAATGGCAAAGTCCATGTGCTGGGTTCAAGGTAACTGGAAGCCTCTTCTGTCCATGAGGCTTCTGATCAGAAGGCCAGCCAACTAGCCCTTGGAGTCACTCTGGGGTCCTGGGTTTAGAGATGCAGGTCCAGTCCTTCCCACTTAGGCAGCATGGCAGCATGGCAGCATTCTTTCCAGGCAGCAGTCCAGCAGAGTGACAGAATTGTGACTAAAAATCCGACTTTACCATTAAAGAGGGTTTTAATTTCCATTCTTTAAACACCAAACTTGACTTGTATACCTCCTCCCAGTTGAAAGTAATCACTTATTAAATGTAATAAGGTAACCAAATGTTATCCTATGGGAGAGGTAGGCCTTGCAGTAGTGCTAAAACAAATGTAGGAGTTTTTTACTACCAGGACATGTCAAACTTGAAAGTACATCTCCAACTTTTTAAATACACTGAACCCTTCTCTCTCGGCTGATCAGGGCCTACTCTGGGGGTGACTTATATGTATTAAAAAGGAAATATGCCAGGCAAAATGTTTATTTTAAGTTTTAAACCCGCCCACAGGCTGCAATGGCAGGCCTGAGACAAGTTTAAAAGACTAACTAAATGGGTGACACAACCAGTGCTGCAGGCCTACTAGTAGCATTTACTTTATAGGCCCTGGGTATATGGAGTACCACTTTACTAGGTTCTTACAAGTAAATTAAATGTGGCAATTTGGTGTAAGACAATTTTACCAAGCTTAAAGGAGAGAGCACAAGCACTTTAGCAGTGGTTAGAAGTGGTAGAGTGCGCAGAGTCCTAAAGCCAGCAAAAACAGGTTCAGAAATCAGGAGGGTGAAGGCAAAAGTTTGAGGATGACCTTGCAAAAAGGGCTAACTCCAACTCGAACCTATGAAAATCTAGCATAGACATATATGCCGCCACGATGCAATAGGGGTAGAACACTGCCGCAATTGTTTATTACATATTACCCACCCTACTTCCACACCCTATGCACTTCATATCCATCCAGGATTACTTTCAGTATGAGTGAAGCTAGGAAGGAAAGAGAAGGATGAAAAGTGATCTGTGCTTGGGGGCTGCCATCTTTTATCTAATGATTTGGTGGCCTTTTTGATGTAGAAATCCTGTTTTTTTTAAATGCTGATTCTCCACTGGAGCACAGGATTGGCCTGGTCTATTGGGCAATTGGGCAATGCCAAAAAGACTGATCTAACAGGTCTTTGTGTGGGCTGGTATTTTGCTGTTTGTGAGCCTGTTTTATGATTTGCTGGGCCAGTTTGTACTGAGGATTTCCCTGATATTACCACAAACATTGCTTGCAACAAGCACACATGCATATAGTCCTCCATATCTTGCAAAGCACCTACGCAGTGTTTCTGCACAAGTTCAAAACTGCCCCAGTTTGCAAATGGGGGTCACTCTTTAGCTATATGATTCGCTAATAGGGGCCATTTTGTTTTTGGTGCTGGGTGTATTTTCTGTCCCATTTTAACCATGCTGGCGCATCTTGCTTATAACCCTTGAGCCCTTGGCACCCTAATGAATCATCCTTGGTCTCACTGTTTATATCTCCCAAAACTGTGGATGTAATGCTGCTTTTTCACCCCAATCTAGACCTGCACAGTGACGCAAACCATTGTGGTGCAGAATACGACGCAAGGAAGAAATGGCTATTCATAAGAGTGTGACCTGTGAATATGGCATATATCCAGGACCTAGTTATGTAAGCAGATATAGATATACCTGTGTATCTGGAACCCCTCTTAGTGTGTGCTCCAAGGTTGTACCCACCTAGCAAACTGCTTATAGCCAGACACAATGATTACCATAGGCTTTGGGCTGCGTGAACTGAATGAACATGAACTTGTGTTGGATTTGTAATGCACCAACAGTGCACAGAGCTGCCTTTACCTCGTGGTAGTAATCAGTGAATATGGTTGGGGCTGCTGTGCAGCGCAGACCCCTTAAATGTATAGCGAACGACCACTAAACCGATATTCATCACAAGCGTGCCAGATGCACCAATGACATTTCTTGCGAGCTTTCAGCAGTAATACACAAATGCTGCTGGATGCGATGCGCTGCATGATCCAGTAAGCTGCTGGTTATGGACCGGTCCTCTGCAGAGGCAGGAGCGTGCTCAGTATCTCCATGGGGAACAGAGGCAATGTGGGCTGGCGACTCCTGTATTTGCCAAAGGCTATTCTTTACTTTGGCGTCTGTGAGGGGAACACCAAAAGCAAACAGCTGCATTCTCAACACATTAATCTTACTTACAATGGGGTAAATAGAACAAAAGCTCTAATGTTTTGATAAGGGTGTGCAATTATTCTCTCCACGATGAATTATCAGACACTATTTTTGATAACAGCCTGCTCGGTACAATCACAAAAATATTTGTTCTCTTTGACAGATTGTGAACGCTTAGAAAATATTCCAAAGGTCGCCACAAAACCATGGCAATGCAGTTCAGACAAAACATTGATGTTTGTCTTCCTGTTGCTGCTGGTAGCTGATCCTGTCGAAGCCGATGGGAGTTACACAGAGGCAAGAAGTCACGGCTGATTGCAATGTGCAAAAACAACTGTACAACTTTCTATTTCGACTGGGCATTTGTGGAGTAAGAAAGAAGTGCGTTTATACGTGCTAATTTTGTTATCCCCTGGTGGAGATGCAAAATAAAAAACGTGGTGAATGGGCTCAACTCAATCAACATTTTGTGATGAAGAATTCCTATTTTTTGAAGAACAAACATTTGAGTTTCTGGCGTATTGTGATTTGTGAACAAAAACATCTTCAAAACGACTAAATAGTTATGCAACAGTGCACTTTTTTAGTGCATGGGATAAGCGTACAGATCAAGTAATTCTTCTGTATCGATAGGCAAATGATCAGGTATTGCCAGCTGTCTCCATTCCTTGGGTGATCAGCAGAAAAAGAACATTTAGAAGGGCTACAGTGAGAGGGGCTTTGGAGCCCTAACGTTGATTTTCTTGAGTAGAGATTTTGATTTGGCAGACGTTGAGTGCTTTGGGTGGAAAGTATTGCATTTTGTTACCTTGTGGGAATGGTTAAGCTCTATGCAGCAGCCCTGAGATGGTTATGGTGACAAGGCACTGATCAAATCTTTAGACATAATCTGTTTTTTATGAAAGATTACGACAAAAGCATTAGGCCTCACATATTTATTGCGAAAAGCATATGGTAAAGCCAATAGGCTTTTGTTTGGTGGATTGTCATTACACTGCGATAAAGCTGGTAGACAGGTATTTTGTTACAAGAACCTCACAGATTACCTCAGTAGGCAAGGGTTGGGTGTTGTTTACCCCCTCTGGCAAACCCAAGGGTCAGAACGTTTGCACTTGAAGAATGCTTGTAAGGCCATTTAAAAAAAATGATATACATTGTTTTTACAACTGTAACTGTGTGTATATTTGTAATTTTTCAACTACTGAAGGAGGGGTTTTGGCTCTACCCAAATGTTGATACCTCGAACTACAAATTTAACTTGGGCAGAAGTTGTGGGCTTTCACTGAAATAAAAAGCTTGTGTAGCACTTTTAGGCTTGTGGGAAAGCTTATGCTTATTACAGCCGCATTGAGGGCCATATTATCAAGAACGGCGCAAACATTATCGCCGCTTTAGCGGCAGGAAACTGCTGCTAAAGCAGCGATAAGGGGCTTGATAATATGTCCTAGAGAATTCCAATAGAAGCCCAGGTTTGATGTCCTTGACACCAGAACCTGGGCTTCTATTGGAATTCTCTAGGGCTTATTATCAAGCCCCTTATCGCCGCTTTAGCGGCGGTTTCCTGCCGCTAAAGCGGCGATAATGTTTGCGCCGTTCTTGATAATATGGCCCTGAGTTGGTTATGTGACAGACTATTGATCAAGGCTATGGGCCTGATCTGTTCATTATAAAACATTATGACATAGGCAGTAGGCTGGACTTATTTACTGTCAAAAGCATAAGTTAAACCCAATAGGCCTTTAAGGTGGATTGTCATTACACTGCATTAAAGCTTGTAGACATGCATTTTGTCACTGGGTATTTTACAGATTACCATGCTAAACAAGGGTTTTGGTGTTGGTTACCACCTTTGCCAAACTGTGCGGGTAGAAGATTTTGCAATGTGTAATCCTTGCTGGCCTCTCTTGGGAGGTCCTGGCAGGCATAGTTGTCTGCTGACCCTCGTAATAAAAAAATAAAACTACATATATCCTTGAAGGATCTTTGGATCAGCTTTCTTCAGTCTGTTTGAGTGTCATTCACATTCTGCTTCTCCCATGCCAGTATATTGCATGTGGAAATGGGTTAGCAAATATCTGCCATTAGATCTATTGCCCTGTGAGTAACAGCATTTTGCCTGATCACATGTTCACATCTGCCTGTAAATGAGTGTGTTTCAGTATCTGGGCTGAAGACGGTCAATCCTTTAGTGTTCCATGTTTTCCTTTTATTGGTTATCTTCCATTTCTTTCCTTATTCTCCTTTTTAGGTCTCGCCTAGCGTTGCAGCGCGCATGCGCTGCCCGCTTTGCGAGGCATGCAGTATACAGTATAGTGGGGGAAGCTCCGCCCACTTTCCGGTCATTTTTTTCATTGGCTTAAATTTTAAATGCTGTATTGTGATTGGTTTTCAGCTTGATAGTCCCGCCTCCTGACGGCCATGTCGTCATTTTTATCCTTCCATGGCTATCATGCCCTTTACTTTAAAAACTATTTTGTTCCCCTGCCTCCCCGTTCCCTCCCGCAGTCTGTGACTTCTCGTCCCACCACCACCCCCCTTCCACTCCCGTTTGTGCCTTTTTCGACACCCCCACTTCCGTTTAAAATGCAATAGGTCTTGTGTAAATACGAGTCATATTGCATTTGTAAATGCTTGTTTTGTCATGGGATTGGCTGGGTGAATTCGCACTTTATTTTGCCTGACCTGTCCATAACACATGCGTAACAGCGACAACTCGCCGCCGTCATTTAGCAGAGCATCACTTCCGGTCCTTGTCAGCTGGTGGGTGCACGGAGCACAGACAAACAAGGACGCGCGGGGTCGGCCAGCCTTTTGCCAGCTGAGAGTTGCCTGCAGACCCCATAGGAGCCCCGACGGGGGACGCTTGTTTTGTTTGTTTACGCAGCTGCTCGTCTGTGCATGTTTCCATTCCTGCTTCCTTTTGTGCTTTTTAAAAGCCAACGTGATGTTAACTGTAAACATCTTAAAATGCCATTGTGCATTTACTGACGGGCTAAAGCATGTGCGCGCGGCTTCCCCGGGGGCGTTTCACGCTTTAATGAGTTACTGCAAACTGATCCTCCTCGCCTCTGCTTGCAGTGCTTCGCTCCCCCAGACACATCTCTTCTACTGGGGTTGTAATAACACTGCCGCCCTGCAGACTTTACAAACCTCTGACTTTTGGTTGCTGCAGGTGAGCTGCGTTTTACTGTGTGGTCTCTTCTTTACTGAGGTGTCCTAACTGGGAGGAGAACACATTGCATCAAACTACCCCTCCCCCCATCCCTACCCCCTCACCCTCCAACCCTGAAGGAGAAACAATGGCAACTGCAAGGAGTGTAACCTAACTTGCAGCAACCTGTGTACACAAGTAGGTGCTGTTAGGAGAAAATTCAATGAAGAACTCCTTGTTTTAAATAAGTTACCAGCTGACGTCTAACGTAGATTCCGGTTTAAATCCTTCCCATAATTCAACTATTTATGCCGGGGAGCCTTATGCATTTGTGGCCTCGTCCCTTCCGTGCTCAAACTGTTTTTGTTCCGCTCGCCGTGCGAGAACTCTTCATGTATCGCAATTTGTCTAACTGTTCGCCCTCCCACCTCCCTAACCCACCCCATACACTTAGGCTTAGTGGTCATGTCATGCCACCATGTGACTGCTGTAGCAACACATACCTTGTTGCCGTACCCGCTGAAGTGGGTGTGAAGTTCTTTTAGCTTGGCCTGTTACCCTCCACAACCCTGGCATTTTCTCTTGAGCATGTGCTGTTCCCTGGCATCAGCTTCTGGTGGCATAGAGGCATGTTACAAATCACCACGTGCCGCACAGATGTATATGTGTATCGGGTCCATGACCAGGGCAGTGAGCGAGGCTTTACTCAAGGGAGTGTAACAAGAACTCAGTGAGTACAGCCCTCTGCAAAAGTACAGAGTGAATAGCCTGGGCAGCTGTAGGAGCACAACCTGCTCTGAAATGCCCCTGAAAGAGTTTGCTCTCATGTGCACCCTTCTTTGCCCTCAGCTGGGCGCCATCAGTACTGGGTGGCATGCATGAAAGCAAGTCTGTACATGCTGGCACCGCCTGTCAATTGGCACTGCTACTCACACCAAGCACTTTTTTTTAATATAGCCCAAAATCGAACTGAAAGAATTAGAGCGCTTTACATGTGCACCAGTTACATTACACAAGGACACACTCGTTTTTGGTAGGTACGGGAGCTTAAGGAATTTGCCCAGAATCACAGCATGCTGAGCTCACACCGAGGCTCGAACCTAGTTCCCCAGGTCCAATCAGGCAGCTCTCCTCTTACGCCACATCCACTCTCAACTGGCTGTGTTGCCTGCTTGCTCGGACTGTCCTTATCATAGAGACAGAAGCATAGCATTAGATTGCAGCTAGCAAGTGAATGAATGTTTCTGTGTCAGGGGCGTCCACGTTGATTATGCCAACTCTAAGCCCTTATAGGATATAGTCTCCTATATTCTCTTTGCAGACATGGCTTTATAGACAAGCATATTGCTGACTGTATGGTGATACCATCTTTAATCTGATAACAGAAGTGAAAGGACGGGCGATTCCCTGAAAAAGGTGTCATAAAGAGAAACTTCTGTAATTAAAGTACGTTGCAATAATATGCGATAATATGCTGCATGGCCAAATACTTATAAGGTCCCAAAGGCGAGACCGAATGCATTGAAAATGCTTGTTTAAACATACTGCAACTCCTTGAACAGTCCTACACGGCGCTCACTTGCCTCTCATTTCATTTGCAGTATATTGCACCCTGTGTGGTTACTATTTCAAAACCTGGTAGACTTCTTGTAATGGTACTGTCTACATTGTATCCTTGTTTTTCCAATCCAAGATGACCATGGTGTTTAGAAGCATTATGTTTGCCAGATTGAATCAGTCAGTACACAGTGATACACTATACACATTACCATTAGAAGATTGATACTCAGTGTTATGTTTACTGAGTGGCCATCTTTGAATGACATTGTGCATCAGTGTCTTTATGTCTCCAAGACGGGCAATATCTTGCTTCTAAATATGGCAGCTATGTTGCAGCTTAAAAACAATACATGATGTGCAATACCACTGCAAGATGGCTGCGTGTTGCTATGCTTAATGCTATTTTTGTACTGCAAGCATATGCTCATCAAGTGCAGGTGGGGGCATTTGTTCTTCCTGTCTATATTTATTCTGCTAATTTAGAGTCCATCCACTTGTTCAGTTTGTGTGTCTGTTTTGCTGTGAATGGGTAAGTGGGTGAATGCAAAAATGAGTAAGTGGGTAAATGTATGATGTATGACTGTAAGGATCATTGGCAGAATTCATGTATGATGTCTTACTGCATGCATGTCACTCATCAGTGACTGAAGAGTCACTTTCGGTTATAAGCCAGGCATATTGGCATTGCCAATTCTTATTTCTAGTTTTTGTCTGGCTGATGAAGACAGCTTGATAGACTTCCTTTACTTGTGGTTCAATGCTTATTGTGAGCTGCTTCAATCTTTACTCTGTGCTTTTGTTTATAGTAATTAAATACTAGTTGTATATTTCTGTGGTTGCAACTCATGTTTACCTCATACCTCATGCATTGCAGTGAGTCATGGCTGTATGCTAATTATTAAACACTTTCCTTTCCAAATCTACGTCAAACCGTGGTTCCAGAATTGTCCTATGTGTTTGACTGACGGCTAATTTATGCATCCCAAAATGTCCTCTATTAAGAATAGGTGGGATCTTCCCACATTAGACCTTCATTTATTTCTAAATGCAATGACATGACTTTTCTTTTTAAATATCTCTTGTTTACTCAGAGCATGGCTGAGGGCTCTTTGGTAATCCTATACACTCCCCGACTCTTGGGTTCTTTCTTTGATTTCTGTGGTTTATTCTTCATGGCAACTTGCCACACAATTCCTTTTTCAACTCAAATTGTTCAGGACTCAATATACCTGGAGCTTGCTGTGTGTAAACCTGATGTACTTTTGACTTACTCTTGACTTACTCATGAATTTCCAATAGTGAGACACGCTTCCTAGTGGAAGAAAGCTTTGTGAATTGGACCCTAAGTGACTAGCAAGTGTACAGTAGTCTTTACATGGTTTGACTGAAGGCTAAATGGTACATCTTAAGTATTTTGTATCCACATGGGATTGGTTCATGGAAGGTAGCAAAACGCAATGTTAAATACTAGTCCTTTCACAAGACTTGAAGTTCATAAATGTCAATAGGGCTTTTGATCTATGGGTTCTTTATTTTGGAAGTTTAACCTGATAATATGTCTTCTATTAACATGTTTAGAGGCTAAAGAATCTGAGCACATCAGTCTTTGTTCTATAGTACGCGCACAACGTAACACTCACTCCTCCCCCACTTTTGTCACCATCCCGCCCCCGCAGGGCCCAAGAACACTCTGAATCATGTTATGTTGTCCAAGGCGTAGGCTTTTATTCATATCAAAACAGATAATCACCACAAACCACTACGAGAGTAAAAGTATTCTACTTGGTTATATATCATTATTCACAGCATCACACTTCAGCGACATCCCCATGTCAAAAGCAGTAAGGAAATTAGGCCAGACATTACACTTGATCTTCAGCTTGGCCGTACACTTTAACTTGAATTTGGCCGACTCGGCCGACATGTCAAAGGCAGTAAGGAAATTAGGCCAGACATTCCACTTGAGCTTCAGCTTGGCCTTACATTTTAACTTGAATTTGGACGACTCGGCCGTCCCACTCCGCTGCACGCATTGTGCCAGCAGGCCCCAATGCGCTACAGCAAACAGTTGCATTACTTGAAATCCAGGGCACCGCATAGCGCACCGGCCCACCGGGGTACCTGAACACAGGCCGCCTCCCCAAGAATTTACTCAGTCCATATGTTGCGGTTCGGGCAGTAGAGTCCAGGATCACCAGCAGGTCAGTCCCCTCCACGCATACCCTCTGTACACTTCCATCCTACCCCCTCCTGGGGTCCATCCAGTCGATGAACCTCCATTGCTGTGCATGCCCCCTTTACTGTTATCTGTCAGCTCTCCGCCTTGCTCTTCTGCCGGGTGGGTGGGTGGTTTAAGACGCTCCTGCGGCTTCCCTGGGATCCAAGAAGACAAAGAGGACGAGACCCCTGGGACGCCGCCTTAAATAACTTCACTAAGTTTCGGTTTCCTTTACGTGAATCGGAGACGTCACCAGTGATCCCCCTCCTCATCTAGCCCCTGGAGGAGGCTCGGCTCCGTGGCACAACTAAGGGCGCCCCTACCCTAGGCGTGGGGGGCGCATACTCATAGTATGCGCACAACGTAACACTCACTCCTCCCCCACTTCTGTCACCTTTCTGCCCCCGCAGGGCCCAAAAACACTCTGAATCATGTTATGTTGTCCAAGGCGTAGACTTTTATTCATATCAAAACAGATAATCACGACAAACCACTACGAGAGTAAAAGTATTCTACTTGGATATATATCATTATTCACAGCATCACACTTCAGCGACAGTCACATGTCAAAAGCAGTAAGGAAATTAGGCCAGACATTACACTTGATCTTCAGCTTGGCTGTACACTTTAACTTGAATTTGGCCGACATGTCTAAGGCAGTAAGGAAATTAGGCCAGACATTACACTTGACCTTCAGCTTGGCCGTACATTTTAACTTGAATTTGGCCGACTCGGCCATACCACTCAGCTGCGCACATTGTGCCAGCAGGCCCCAACGTGCTACAGCAAACAGTTGCATTACTTGAAATCCAGGGCACTGCATAGCGCACCAGCCCACCGAGGTACCTGAACACAGGTCACCTCCCCAAGAGTTTACTCAGTCCATATGTTGCGGGTTCGGGCAGTAGAGTCCAGGACCACCAGCAGGTCAGTCCCCTCCATGCCTACCCTCTGCACACTTCCATCCTACCCCCTCCTGGGGTCCATCCAGTCGCTGAACCTCCATCGCTGTGCATGCCCCCTTTACTGTTATCTGTCAGCGCTCCCCTACAGGGTGAGAAGCTCCCTGGCGCACTCGCCCTCCCCCCCCTGCGCTGACTGTGCTCCAGAATAGCCCAGAAAAGTCTGGAAAAAGATTTCCTGCCCTTTTGCCGACCAGATGCACCCCATCCAGATGGAACAACTCCCATTTTCCTGGCTGTAGCCAGTTGTGCCGAATTGTGCCTAACGTGGCACTGGCTAAGATTCTTTTGCTCAAATGATTCATCTATTTTACAAGTTCGTTGATGGCCTTCACCAGAGCCCCCCGAACCCATACCGCCTGCGGTATGACTACCGACTGCCATATTGACGTTGCCGGTAAGTATTGTCTAATCCTAGCTATGGCTGCGAACAAGGCCTCCCTCACCCTTCGCCTGCCCAAAGGTAACATATCATTCCCGCCAGCGTGAATGACTAAAATCACTGGACAGGGAACTCCTTGATTCTATTTTTTTTTTTTTTGAGCCGACCAAACAGATCCTGCATTGTTAGATCCCTCACCCCAATCCAATGGTGTGCAAACCTAATGGCCCACTGTGCTTCCTCCATACTGGACCCACGGAAATGCTGCTATGCTAAGTGAATAAAGGAACTGCATACTTAAAAACAGGGCACCGCATAGCGGCTTAGCCCACTGGGATACCTGAGCACAGGTGTGATCCCTAAAAGTACCAACAAACCTGGCCTCTCGGGGCAGGAGAATCCAGGGACCACCAGCAGGTTAGCCCCCCCCTCCCGCCTGCCCGCTGCCTACACAAATCCCCCGTCAAGGGGGCAGTCCGGGCCAAGAGTCAGAGTCCTTGTGAAACCCCTTTTTATTATGTGCTGTGAGGAGCTTACCGGCTCCGTTGCCCTTCCCCGCACGACACTGACCGATGCTTGCCACAGACCCCTGAAGACTAACAATATTTCTGGATCATGTGATAGGCCTGTTATTTTATTTACTAGAATTCCCATGGGGAGAGCTGCTTGGCCCGCCAGTTGCAGCCTGATAACCCCCCAAAATATCAATGTTCCTTGAGGCCTGATTGACTATTTTACTAAGGATGATGCGAAGTATCCTCTCTGTAAATGCCTGCCTTTCACGGAGGACTTGAGATAACCCTTTGTTCTATAATTTCCCTTTGAACGGTTGGACATCAAGCGGTAGCCTCATCAAGAATCATCTTAACGTCAAGTGATGAATTACGTGGGCCGAGAACGCCCCCTAAATGCGTGTTTGGCAGCAAAGGTTAGGAAATGGTATGCTATCCTGGAGTCCAACTCCAATGCTCCGTATCCCAATCAAGAATCCATGCCAACCTGACCGGAACTAGAGACCAGTCAACATCCGTACGACCACCCTCCGTATTTCTAGTACCCTCCATCTTGGAGGAAACGACCAAACCAGGGCCTCCAATAAGGCATTGTCCCAGCCAGGGTGTCTGGAGCCCAGCGCAACACTTAAAGAACATCCACCGAGCAACACGGGTGCGGACAGATAGTCTGGAACCACCGGCAGGTCAGCCCCCTTTCTCGCCCGCCCGAAGCCCAACAAGCTCATTACAGGCAGATGACAGCCATGGGCACCTTATTGATGCCTCCTGGGAGCCACACAAGGAGTCCCATGTGCCGGGAAGCCTGGATTGTGACCAACCCCCCGGCAGTTCGTATCCAGGAAGAACTCCAGGCGACCATGGGTAGGGCTGAAAGGTCCAGGACCCCCAGCAGGTCAATCCCCCTGTTCCTTTAGCCAGCCCCGATCCCCCAATAACATTACTGGCTGACGTCCGCCATAACTCCCTTTCCCATGCAGTCGAAAACATATGGTACCGTCCTGTACACTGAACCAACTCAGCTATGCTACTAATTCCATTTCCATCAATAGACCCACATCAGCAGTAGTCCAGGACCACTGCCGAGGATTTTTTTTTTTTTTTTGACTCTGCACAGCTCTAACGAAAACCAACCCATAGTTGCCGAGAAGCGTATTCCCCCCTTATCAGGACAGCTACCCGGAAATAATAATATCACACCCGTAGTGTGTACCACGCCACCTATTGCTGGACGTACCATTGGATTGGGATTCCTTAATAGGTGCCCTCCTTCCGGCAACCAATTGGTGACGGATAGTCCACCAACGGCTGTCCACCATCAACCATAGAACCCAACCAGGCAGAACTATGCCAGTGGCCTTACCGTCCCCAAAGATGAGGAGCCAGCCGGTCCCATCGCCCCTCCTTTGACTCACAATGTGAGCCCAACGTGCATGCTCCCATACTAATCAATGTTGTAGACCCGCCCTCGCTCATGCTTTGCCATCTCGTCTTCTGCGTGAGTTGAAGATATTCCTTTGATGTACAACTTCCCCCTGCTGACAGATGTTGCTCCCTAACTGGGGGTTGGTGCTTGTCCATACACAGTTAAGACCCATGGCTAGATGTTCCGGCGAGGGCATAAATGGCTGCTTAACTTATGATAGTATACCGCAAGATGCGTATTTACCCAGCACCCAAGATGAAGCCTATCATTATGGCAACTTATCACCACCACTACCAAGCGGCCTCTAGAGAGGCTGGACCCATTGTGGAATCCAACTCCTACGCCACCTGCTGTTATTGTGTCCCTAGCTATGTGACTCAGCTTAGGTCTCGCTAAGGAGTATTGAGACAGAACCGTACTGGCAGGAGTATTGGGACAGAAGATACTGAAAAGTGAGTGACAAATGGCTGATGTAAGTACTGCCATGGCGCTCAGCCCTGCAAGTCATATTAAATCTGAAAGCAAGACTCCGCTGGATCTACCTCCCCAGCATTGTCCGATTGCGTGTTACATAAAGTAGCAGACCATACACCCCAGTCCTATCCCCGCCCATGTGAACAGGAACTAACGTAAATTAGAAAGAAGGCCTGTTGTGTTTCCGCCTCATTAGTGTGCAAGGAGAAGGACTGCATGGCTCCGCGCAGGCCAGGCATGATAACACTTTCCCCGCTAAAACCCTCGCTCCCAAGTAGGCAGCTCTAGCCTTTACTCCATCACCCCTCTCTACATTATGACCAACCGTACAATCCACAATACCGATCCTGCTATGCCGTTTGCAGCATTGGGAGGGTGGCTCTGTATTGCATTTGGGCTATGCTACTCTACAGCGAAGCTGACTATATCTAGCCTGAGCCCATTTGCATATACCATGCGAACAGTTACCACACGGGACACGGAATCCTTCCCATGTCTGCTGGTACCGATATGTCGGCCATCTTGAAGTTCCTGCTAGTCGCCGTCTTGAGAGCATGTTGTCGCCCTGTCCGCGCAGTGCGCCTCCCACAATCATATAAGGGAAGAGAAAAAACAAGCCATCAATGTTTGGTGCGCTTCCGCGTTTATTACACAAAATCAGATGCATTTATTTACCCGCCACTGAGGAGGCTCGCCCTCATGACTGCACACCTATAATATATACACTAAGCCTCCGAAATGTTGCTCGGATCCAGCGCAGAGACTCAAACCTTGTACTTCCATATTCTAACTCGGCAGGTCTGGCTGTAACGCCACCTATTATTAATTGTGTCCATGTAATCCCAAAAGTAACTTGTTTGCAAAATATTTCTGACAGAATACAAGTCTTCTATGCCCACCGAGTCGTTATGCATCCTTCTGCATGCATTAGGTTTTCACTGCCTGCTTCCATATAACGCTCTGCCTAATCTCAGGCTATGACATCACTTAATAAATAACAAGCAAGTAAATAATATTGCCAAGAAAGCCAGCCAATAGGCTGGTCCAAAGTCCATTGAAAGGACTGGTATTGTCTACGGTAGGTGAATGATTATCCACTGTATGCTTTCAATCAGCTACTTTCCGACCAAGCATTTAAATGAATGAATAATGTGAATGAATACATTATCCTACCGGATCATGTCATGGCGATAAAACGTCATAGGGTAACTATTTTGGTGCTCCTGGAAAAATTCGGACCCACACGGTCTGAGCTCCAAGGCCCCTGGAGTCTTCTGTGTAAGAAGATCTGAGAAGGGAAAGCCTGAGATTGAGAATGCCCCATGGCTGCTTTGATCTCTCTGGCGCGAGGTTGGCTGTGCCCGAACCAATTATAGGCCGGCCTTTTTACATCTGTGTAGGCATGGGCACAGCGCCCTCTGCCCATCCCCCGAAGCATCACGCTGCTGCTGTTTTGTGCGCCTAGGCGCCCCTCCCCCGGCCCGGGTCCAAGACGATGCTCCGATACTGGAGCCACACCCTCCGCAGAACGCGGCAGCCTCACGAACTACTCAGCTTGTCGCGCGGCCCCGACTATCATAGCGGCCTCGGTACCTTTGCCCAACGTATTAAATTAATTAAAGCTGTTACATAAACAGGTATGTTATTCCCATAACTCAAGAATGTAAATAAAATTGAAAAAAAAAAACTAAAAAAAAAAAACTGCAGATTGGCCCCTAAGGGGAATCAAACCCGTGAACTTGGGGTTATGAACACCGCGTTCAAAGGCCCTGCTCATTGATCTTATTACTGAAAACCTGAACCCAACGGTGAACACTCTGCTGCCTTAGCCACGCCCCTTCAACCCCCGGACGTGGCTTCACTCAGCTCTTCCACCACATGTTTGGGGCTAAAGGTAAAGAGTCTGGCAGATGTTCAAAGGCCCTGCTCATTGAGCTTATTAGTGAAAACGTGAACACGCCGTTGACCGCTCTACCGTCTTAGCCACGCCCCTTCAACCCCGGATGCTGCTTCACTCCCGAGCGGTCGTTGCATTCCTAACTAACCACACGCAACAAAAACGGCGCACAGCAAAGCAAAATAACGCTGCCACATGTTTGGAGCTAATGGTGAAAAAGCCTGGCAGATGTTCAAATGCCCTGCTTATTGAGCTTATTACTGAAAACATGAACACGCCGCTGACCGCTCTGCCGCCTTAGCCACGCCCCATTAACCCCCGGACGCGGCTTCACTCCCGAGCAGTCGTCGCATTCCCAAAGCTAAAATAACACTGCTACAAGTGTTTTAATACCACGAAAGCGCATCGTGTATTTATATTATTTAAAATGCGCGTACGCTGATGCACAAACACCGGCCTGGGCGAAGACGGTGCTCCGATACTGGAGCCCCACCCTCCGCCTGACGCGGCAGCCACAAGATCCACTCAGCTTCCCGCCGCGGTCCGCTATCATAGCGTCCTTGTCACCTTCCCGCCACACGAAAACTTTAATACCGCTGCTGTCAAACTCAGAGTATGCTAGACAGCAACCAAATAAAATTAAAGGGAGTGAAATTAAAAGTGCAAATTGCCCATATGGGGAACGAACCGTGAACCTGTGATATGAACACCGTGGTAATACTTAAGTGAGCTAACGCCCTCATGCTAATTGTCGCTACGCCACGGCCTCCTTGAACCCACCTCGCCACGTTTAAGACGCTCCTGCGGCTTCCCTGGGATCCAAGAAGACAAAGAGGACGAGACCCCTGGGACGCCGCCTTAAATAACTTCACTAAGTTTCGGTTTCCTTTGCGTGAATCCGAGACGTCACCAGTGATCCCCCTCCTCATCTACCCCCTGGAGGAGGCTCGGCTCCGTGGCGCAACTAAGGGCGCCCCTCCCCTAGGCACGGGGGGCGCCTACTCAAAAGGCATTGTCCTAGTCAAACAGAATAAGCAAAATCATTTTCAATACTTCGTGATTGTAGAGTTTGTAGCAATGAGGTTAGAACTCTGATTGCAACACTAAAGCGTTGTTTAAACTCAAGCACTAAAACTGAAAGGGGGTGAATGGTATTTGCATTTGCACCGGCCATTTATCTCAGGTTCAGTGATAATTGAGTTTACTTTTTATTTGTCCAGTCTCTAACAACCGGACTTTTTGCATGCGACATGCAAAAGTGGGTATTAACATGCACATAATTGTCTCCAAGTCTGTTTGCAGACATGACTTTCTATATTTTTTACACTAAGGTGTTAAGGGGTGTAAGAACACTCCCATAATCAGCGACATTGTTTTTTGGCTGGATGTTTGTGTGCTCACAAATTACATAAGAATCTAAATAACACTTAATTTTTATCCGTAAACTTTGAGGGGCATATTCACAAGAACGTGTGATAACCACCGCAAGTGTAGCTTAACGCAACTCCGCACATCGCAGTCCATCGCGGGAAAATAACGCTGTGTTAACGTGGTATTCCCAACACGGCGGTACCATGCGATAGACACACGAGAACGTGACAAATGAACGCGTTAAAAGCAACGCAACGCCGCAAAGGCGCGAAACCCCAACGCGAAAATAGTAGCGATGACGCCAATCGCGATACAAAAATCTGCGAAAACCAGCCACAGGCCCGCAATTCCCACGCGTCATGCGGGAAAATGCACCATAAAAACAGAAAAAAAAAAACACAAACAAAAGACAAACAACAGCGAAGCACAATGGAGGCACCCGGAGCAAACACAGAGGACAACCAGAACCCCACAAGCCCTACGGAGGACCAGCCTGGGACCTCTGGGTCAGGGAAGGGCAATGACAAGAAGAGTCGGAAGAAGCGGTTCAGTCCGCAGGAAAACAGGATCCTGATCACGGAGGTGATAGAACACCATCAACTACTGTTCGTCACCTCCACTGTGTCACTGGCAACTAAGAATGGAATATGTCAGTCCATCATGGACAAGGTGAATGTAGTCGGAGTGCTGAAGAGGACAATGGACGAGGTCAAGAGGCGCTGGAATGATGTGAAGCGCAAAACAAAGCTGAAACTTGCAAACAACCTGAAGGCAGCAATGCAGACTGGAGGTGGGAGCCCAGCGACACTGGAGGAGCTGGACGAGATGGAGGAAATGGTCTCCACAGTCATCAGTGGGGAGACGGTGGCAGGAGTGGGGGGACCGGACACTGCTCAACATGACCGGACACAACAGCAACAGGGTGAGGCTTGGTTGGAGGGACCCTTCCCAGCCGACGACCGGAGGAACTCCCTTTAGGATGGGCATCTCACCGCTATTTGCATATTAAGCCTTCAATTGATGTACCCCGACTGGCTCTCCAAACAGATTTTACCGATCTTCCTGTGGTGTTCCTGGCAGTTCAAATGACCTCCGGACTAGTTCCCTGATCTATTTATGAAACATTTCGGACTTTTGATATCGCTTTTACTGGATTGTTAGGTTTGTCTCAGGACCTTATGAAAAGAATCCAAGCGAATATCCCCATCTTTTAAGGCATATTTGGCGTGTTTTTGTGTGTCCCACACTGTCTATCTACCTCCGCCCTGATGAAGGTGTTGCCCCGTTGAGGGCATTACACCGAAACGCGCGTTGGCGCTTAACTCCTCTCGTGCCCTTGGACCCTGTTTCCACCCATCACCAGGAGGATACACGAGAATGCTCCACCTTAACATCAAGTGGCAGTTTTACCACCTGGAGCGATTTATAATGTTTTAGAGATGTGTTTGTGTTGAGGAATGAATGTGTATGCCACTATGAGTGTGTGTAAGTATGACTGATGTTTATGATTGTTACGTGTGGGACATATTTATATATTTATAGATGATTCCGTACGTTTTATTTATGTACTTTTTGGAATGTGATAACTATGTTTGACACTATGAAAATAAAAGAAAAATAATTTTGTTAATCAATCATTTTCTTGAATTTTTGAAATTATGCATTTGTCAGCCCCAGGTGCTGGAATGTATTACTAGGACCCTCCCTTTGGGCCTGTTGCAATTCTTATATATGGGCGGGTGACCGTTGTTAGTGGTGAGTAACCACCAGGGACTGGGGGGACGGGTGGAGATGGGCACAATGGCACACATGCACAATTAAGCAGACCACATCTGCGGACAAACCATGCCCCAGACCCACAACTCCCACCAAGAGACCAATGCACACAGGTATGCAACACCTCAGCACTGCATAAGCACAGAACCCAGAGGCACACCGCATGTAAGGGATAAGGGCAGTGAAATCAGAGCTGCAGGGGCGAATCACCCAAAATGCGGCACACACACATTACATGCAGAGCACATCAACATTGACAACGACGTGGTACAAACCGCAACACGTCCACAACAGAACAGAGGACACAACCGGTGCCGCATGTGCGTAGTAACTGGACAATCACATTTGGCTTTGCAGGGAAATGTGAGTTGACAATGTACAAGTACAAACACACATCCGTGATGTAGTCTGAATGGCCACTGTCCCCCATCAAATAGGCAGCACCCCCAAACAGTCACAATGTACACTGTCATGCAGTCTGTATATGAACCTGTACAATGCAGCAACATACATGTGAACACGTTGTTAAACTTCATCTCCCCTCCACATTGCAGGGGGAAATCCAACACCTCCTGCAGAGCAGTCTGAACCTCTCTTCTCTGATGACGAAGAGGACCACCAAACCTTCGACTCCGACGCCCTCCAACAGCTCGTGGGCAGCCTCCGCAGCCCACTTCCAGGAGCAGGGCAGCCCAGCTGCCACGAGGAGAACCCACCCCCTGCACAGTACACACAGCAGGCAGCACCCACCACCACGGCCGCCTCCCAGGACCCCGACGACAAACACATGTCCTTCCAACGCTGTGTGTTGGGGTGCCAGGAGAAGCTGGCTGAACAGGTGCAGGTGGGGTTCGACTGCTTGGCAGCCATACATGGGTGTCTAAGTCCCATCAGGGACCACTCACAGTCCCTAACGGACACCCACAGCCCGCTCCATGCTCTCCAACGAACCATGGCTGACATCGCTAGAGTCCTGACTCTGCGACAGGAACGACTGTCTAGTCCGAGTGCCTCCAGCGATCTCGCTCGGGAGTTGGGACATATGCGGAGGATCATGGAGAACATGGAGCGGACGCAGGCCTTGGAAGGAGCGGCTGCCACGGCTGCACACCAGCGAGATCTAGCTGGGTCCCTCCATGCCATAGGGAACACCCTCATGGCATTGCTGCCACAAGGCCTGGCGCTGATGCATGCTGCTGCTACCACCCCATCCACATCTCCGGCCCCTGATGTGTCAGTGCCACCCAGTGCGGCAGACATAACACGACCACCCACATGTGAGGGACAGGCAACAGCAGCGGACGAGGATGCGGATGAATCTGACTTCGTGGTCAGAAGGACGCAGTAGCATGCATTTCCGCCATGTGGCCTGTTTCTGCTTGGTGCTGCCCTCTGCATCATCATCTTCCACTGTACCCCGATGCACTCTGCCACACTCACCTCGGACCTTGACATGGACTGCCATATTCTGTTTGGTCACCAAGGACACAGCTATCAGACTGCGGACTGAACTCCTCCTCTCCAGCTGTCCCGGTCACTCCCTGAAGGACTCTGGCTGGCCCTACACGGCCCGACAATGTGGAGTGGGGTTGGCATGGCCCTGTACTGCTCCAGCTGCAACACTCCCTTGAATGTGGAATAAACATTCATATTCACACTGGTGTGTCATGTCTATGATCTTTCAAGTGTGGAAGTATGGATGAATGTAGGGTCAGTGATTCCCCCTTACGTCCATGTTGCACATGTTGTGGGACTTCTGTCACAGGGTGGCACATTTCCGTTACGGGCCGGGGGTTGCCGACACTACAACAGAGACACATCCATTAGTCACTTCCTTGTCCAGCCCTGGACGGAACCGCGCCCAGAGCCCCGGGGTCATTGTTCACAACCTTATGCTGGACTGGCATACGCCAGGGCAGCCCACTCCGCTTACGCACACAGGGGACAACGACAACGCTACATGTCCCAGGTCTTCACTGCAGGGATCTGCAGCTCACAGGTCTAGTTGTCAGCATGCCACAGCCACTCCCTCACTCCTGGTGTACACCCACACTACACCCATCCATCACAGGCGTCACAGGACATGTGACACTGCCAATAAATATGGCCTGGCGCACGTGCTGGACGCCATTTCAACTCTACAACTGGGTGTCTCCGTGTAGTTCCCATCTACGCATGAGGGCCTAGGGCCCTGCCACCTCACATTGCCCAGTGCCGGGGGGGACATGATGGCATCCGCACCACGGAACTCAATCATTAAGGGTCCATGGCTGGCGGGGCACAGACTTGATGGCACCGGATACACTGCGGCAGGCACAGGCACCCCGCCACGGGACGGTGTCTTGCAGTGCAGTGAGATAGGGGCACCTGAAATGCTGAGCGGGTGTGCAGCCTGCGATGATGCGCCATCCTGGCGGTCCGGACTGGCATGGGTTTGTGTGAGACCTGCTGGCCCGCAGTGTGGGCCTGGGCAAGGGCAGGGCGGGCCTCCCACCACATGGCGTTGCGGTTCACAGAGTTAGTGGCACCTCAAGCGCTGAGCGGGTGTGCAGCCTGCGATGATGCCGTGTCCACAGATGTGGTCTCTGCCATTGCGAAATCAAGACCCAGCAACATTTGTGTGACCTGGTGGCCCACGGCGCGGGGCTGCATGATGTGGAGGGTGCCATGGTCGCGGGCCCCGGGCTTGGAGATCCCTCCGGAACGTGGTGGGCCCTCTTGGCATGCGATGGTGGCGTGTGCAACTGTATGGACTCTGACATCCATGTCTCTGGGAACTGTTTCAGATGAGGGACTTGGGGGACTGCTGTGAATCCCGGCACGTGGTTGGAGACACACCGGTGGCAGCAGGTGAGCAGTGGGGCATAGGTCCGCAGTGTCGGCACTCTCTCTCTCTCTCTCTCCCTCTCTCTCTCTCCCTCTCTCTCTCCCTCTCTCCCTCTCTCTCCCTCTCTCCCTCTCTCTCTCTCTCCCTCTCTCCCTCTCTCTTTCGCCCTCTCTCTATGATTTGATGGGCGCATGGCACTCCTTCTTATACAGATTTCTGTTTTGCAGGCTGTGACTTACTGGATGTCGTGGGATGACCAGCCATGCCTCTTCTAATTTTCAGTTTTTGTTATGTTCTGTAATAAATGTGTTATTTGGATATTATGATATGGATGTATGATTTCCCTATTTTCCGAACACACATGTATGTTGGGTGTTGTGCTTGTGCGACTTCAGGCGATTTGTTTGGTTCATGGTTTCGTGGAGTTGATGTGCGATATCTTTGTCTTGGGGGGGGTTGTGGGGGGTGCCCGGGGTAGGGCCCGGGGGGGGGGGTTGTGGAGGTGGGGTCCTGGGGGTGGTGGTGGTGGGTGTTGTTGGCCTATTGGGGCTCCGGGCTGCATGATGGGTTGCTCCAAGTCATCTGTTGTTCTTCATGTGTGGCTATGGGCTGTGCTCCCTTGTCTGGCGCAGGTTGTCGTCCAACTTTACACCAGGTCAAAGCTGGTGTTAATTTCCTGCTGCTAACGCGCCTTATCGCATGTTTTGTGGTCTTATCGCAGATCGGGCTGGTTGTTGAAAATGTTGTGGAGTGGTGTTGTCGCGGCTTTTTGCACGGGAACGCCTGCTCTGCATCTCATTAGCGTTAGTTGCCGGGGTCATCTGTGGCAATGTTTTCTGCGACTGCTTTCACAGGTAAACTGGTGTTATGGGCTGTTAGCACCAGCTTGGGAATGGGGCGATAGTTATATTGTGGATTTGGCTGTGGTAAAGTGCCGATAACTCGGCGATGTGTCCTTGAGAATATGCCCCTACATGTACTAACATATACTACTTCTTCCCAAATTGAAGCAATACCTACACAGACCCCTTCAAAATGAAACTCATGCTATTATTATTCAAATGCTTCCTAAAATACATTTTTCTCTCGCCTCCAAATTTTCCACCTCCCAGTCTTTCCTGACCATTACACAGTTCATGCCTCTGTGTTCGATGAACACCTTGCTGCATATAAAAACATATTTGGTATCAAAACTGCTTGTCTCATCACTTAAACCCCACTCACTCTTAACCTTAAACTTAAACCTCACTACTTCTCGACCTTCTCGTTCTCCAAAATACTGATTTTTGCAGATGGAACCAAATATTACTTTTTCTCTTTCATTGCTTACTTATCATTATGAACTGGCTTATTTCATCTTCTGTATCTAATAATTAGTGAGCAAGATGGCTCAGTGAGCTGAACTCTCACAGCTGATACATATGCTAAAATGGGGGAAAATAGTAGCAGACAAAGAACTAAAACTAAGGTATGTAGAGGACCCCAATAGAAGTGGGGAGTGGAAATCCAGTACGGAATTCCACTTTGCAAAAAAATATATGTTGACCAGTTATATCAGTATTGAAGGATTTGACCCCATTTTTAACATTTTAAATTTTGTAATAATTATTCGAATATCCACTGGGCCTTTTTATATCTGTTTGTTATGTATTTTATTATTGGCATGTCTTCTATGTAATGTGCTTCATGAAACTAAGGGGCATATTCAAAAGGAGCTATCGCCGAATTAACGGCACTTTATCGCAGCAAAAGTCGTGATAAATTTACCCCCCCATTCACAAGCCGGTGTAAACAGCCCACAGCACCAGTTTACCCGCGATAGCAGCCGCAAAAAACATCGCCACAGAGGACCCCCGCAAATATCGCTAATGAGATGCAGAGTAGGCGTTCCCGCGACAAAAGCCGAGACAACATCACACCTCAACATTCACACCTGCTCTGACCTGGTGTAAAGTCAGACGGCAGCCAGCACCACAAAAGGGAGCACAGCCCAGGGCCACATCCGAAGGGCAACAGATGCCATGGAGCCACCCATCATGCGGCCCGGACACCCAAGAGGGCCACAACACCCACCTCCACCACCCCAGGACCCCAACCCACACCCGGAACACCCCCCCGGACCACCACAGACGCAGCGCAGACAAAGACAGCTGAACCCCAGGAAACGTACCAGCCGCACAGACCCAACATCTGACAATGTCACCATCCACTACAGGCTGAAAGGGACAACCAACCTACGCATCCTGACCATCATCGCCTAACAGGCCTACGGCACCAACACAGCGGACAACCAACATCCCAACCCACACAAAGCTGATGGCGTGGCTGCACCTGTTGGCCCCTGGGACCCCCCAACCAACACCCACCAGAGTCAGAGGAGTCTCACAGCCAGCCACATCCAAGTCCCCCACACCTGTCCTGGAAATCACCATCACCCTGGTACCCCAGTCCCCATACGTACAACACAATGCGCAGGATACTCTGGAGACCAAGCAAGGACCATACGCCCAAGCAGGATGCATGCACGTGTTGGGGGCAATACACAGCAGACATGTACTACCTGTGCCCCCTGGTGACACAGCACACAATCACCGCAACAGGAAGCACATGTCTCACACCAATGTGCAGGCAACAACAGAACACTGTGGAACCCCCAACAATGTCGCCTTCAAATACACAGCCAGTGTGCATGATACCTTCATCCTCCGACAGTCCATCATCAACCAGCGTTCCCAGGATGGCAACAAGGGAAATGCACAGCCCCTTGGCAATATACAAATGAACAGCCCACACACCTCAACTCCACAACCATGCAACTCACAACGCTGGCAATGCACACGTCACAAAATCACATACAACAGGCACAACAATATGCCCACCCACCAGACACGACGGAACAACTTACAATGTCCACATGGGCAAGCCCTGAACATGAGCCAGCAACGGCATGGCACCTCAGCCACATAATAGCCGAATGTGGGGAGAGGTGGCAACCAGGCATGTGTGAAGGATGCAGTAGAACCATGATTGGGAAAGTACACAATGCCAAGAGTGCCGGAGATGTGCTGGACACCACGCCGTATGCAGAACACACCCATATCCATGGTGACATACACCGCTTGTGTATGGAGTGTAGTGGACAGTGGACGCCACCATGTCACCCCAGCCAGTGGGGGACCTCGCGGAAATGTTGCCTGTTATGCCCCCCCTAAGCGTCACCGGAGTGGGATGGCCCGGCGTATGCCACGCCAGCGTAGGGGTGTGAATAAAAAGCACGTAGGCCTGGGCATGGTCCTATTTCCCGGAAAGACCCATGTCTCTGACAGGACGGCGCCTCCCACTTCGCCACGAGGCCGACGCCATCCTCGTGAGCGGAGTTGCCTGCGATGCCGTGCGCCTGCCGGACCCCAGCTCGCTGGACCACGAACCCGTCAGGCCAGCCCCTGCGCAGCCAGGCCACACTGATCACCTTCCGACACCGGCGTGTGTCAAGGAGGGCCCACCATGTGCCGGCGCAAGGCCCAAGCCCGAGGCCCGAGATCTTGGCAGCCACCTCAGACCATCACGGCCTCCACAACACAGGACCGCTTTATTCCTTTATCGTTGACGTACTCCACTGCCGCCCCCGGCCTACTCTTCGGACCAGTAGGTCCCATATGTGAAACTGTGTCCTGAGTCATGAATGGCAGTGACCCCAAATCCGGGCCAGCGGCCACAGCTCCAGACCCCCCCGATCAGTGAGGCATAGTTCCATATGGGCATCTTGCAACACGTGGTGCCACTAACCCTGTTCAACGTCAGCCGGCTACACGTGGTGCCACTAACCCTGTTAAACGCCAGCCGGCTACACGTGGTGCCACTAACCCTGTTCAACGCCAGCCTGCTACACGTGGTGCCACTAACCCTGTTCAATGCCAGCCGGCTACACGTGGATGAGGGACCAGGACTACCCTGCTGACCAGTAGGTCACACATCCAGCACCTAGTCGCAAAGCACGAATGGCAGAGTCCACACCAGTGGTCGCATGGAGAGGTGTAAGAGGAAGATGCGGCTCAGTCCGGACGAATGCCGGGTCACATACACGGAGGTGACCTTAACACGTGGTGCCACTGAACTTGAACTACGCAGGCCGGTGGGGCCATCCAACCTATGCCGGAGACACTCGGTGAATGGGCCGTGCTGACCGATGCCTCAGGCCTACACCACGGTCAGGTAGGTCACACATTTGGAACTGAGTCTTGATTGCACCATGGCAGTGAACATTATTTAAGGCAGAGAACAATTCACAATACACCCTCCGATGTGGTGGCAACAAGTCTGTGCAT
Source organism: Calotriton arnoldi (assembly GCA_963921515.1). Classification (NCBI taxonomy): domain Eukaryota; kingdom Metazoa; phylum Chordata; class Amphibia; order Caudata; family Salamandridae; genus Calotriton; species Calotriton arnoldi. The sequence goes on along the minus strand of CAWUFW010008033.1, from coordinate 714,521 downwards.
GGCATCACAACCACACGTGTCTGTGGGCCTACGCGGACCACTGCCCTCGGCCTACGCTGTGCATGAGTGGGATCACAGATTTGGAACTCAACATTGGTAATTTAAAAGGCAGAATACATTTCTTCGCACGCACGGAGGGGCGTAAGAGGATGACACGTTGCAGTCCGGAGGGAACAGGATCAGCGTCATGGAGGTGATTGAACACTACCGACAACTGCCACTGTGTCACCAACTCTGTGCCTCGCGAGCCAACGACCCGTGGCTGTGGGCCACTGCTGACCGCAGCCTCCGGCCTACACTGCGGTCCAGTAGGTCACAGAGCCTTGATTTGGCATTCTTGGAGTTCACATATGTGTACCGGCATCATCGCAGACTGCATCCCCTCACAGCACCTGTGCCACTAAGTTTGTTCCCCGACATTCATGGACACTCACTGATCGTACATTGGTGGCGTTTGAGTCTATGGACTAGGGACTAGTTTTCATCCTCATGTAGCTGATCCCGAATTGTTGGTGCAAACGAGGGTTGCGCTTTCCACTCCTCCATTTGCTGCTTCCAGATAACATCAGACCTTCCGCATCATGCCCTGGAGGACACCTTCCACTGTCCCCCGAAACCCTCCACAACATACACCTCGGACATTGATGGGGACCCACTCAGGTCGCATGGCCCATCTGACTGCACCGCAAGTCACCGTCCCATGGCTGGGTGCCTGTGCCGGCCGCAGTGCATCCGGGGCCACTAACTCTGTGCTGCTCAGGCCTGGGACCCCTTCTTCTGAGACATTGAATGGCCTCTGTAGCGATGGTCTTGGGGTCATCAACGCCATGTGTCTGTGGCCCTGCGCTGTCCGCCTCCTCTGGCCCCAACTGCGGGCCACCAGGGCCCACACATGGCATCGAGTCTTGACCGGCCTGGACGTCGCATCACTGCAGGAGGCACACGCCACCACCGCAAGGACCACCTCCAACTGTCATCTGCCAGAGTCGAAAGGTGGTCCTGACAGACCTACGGAGTTGCTCAGACCTGTCGTGGATGCCATCATCAGCCTGATACCCTGCTCAGCACTCCAGGTGCCAGTGACTCAGTGCACCGCAAGCCATTGTCCGTTACTGATTGAGTTTTGTGCTGTTGTGAGGTTGCGCAGCAATGTCACCTCATGCAGTGGGGAAGACCTGGGACCATGAGGAGGAGTATGTGTCAAGTGTGCGGATGGGAGAAGGCACAGACAATGGGAGGGCAGGTGGCAATAGCCCCAAGGCAGGAATGCAGAATGGTGGCCATAGTCAAGCTACACACCTGTTGCAGCGCGTACAATAAAAACTATCCTCCTCCCAGGTTACTTATAGGTCATCCAGGGGCAAACTATATTTCTCATATCCACATGACGATGGGGCCCATAAACATCGCCTAAACACACACACACTCCTGGATTTCCTTTTACACCTTTATGAAATTCTGTACTCCTAGGAGAAGCATGAGAACTAAATGGAGAACACCATTTTGTGTACCGCTGGAAGAGCAAGGATATCTATTTACCTTAATTTGTCACTTTCTTTTAATTATTTCTTAAGATATTCCTGCTCATTGTTTTGTCGATGAATCATTCATTTAAGAAATTAGTTCATAGTGATTAAGACCAGCTGAATCACAATCAACCAATTACTCATGTCACAATCATTTAGGAAAATAACCACTGAGTCATTTTGGTTTTTAAAGAATCTTAAATTTTATATAATTTTAAAAGCATGAAAAGATTTAATACTTTATTCAATTATTCATTTTTAAATTCACAATTTTATTAAGCATAATCAATTTATTGCAGAAAGGAAATTTTGTCATGAAGCCAAAAACCTTAGTTACCTGCCTAGCTTCCTAATTTAGCCTAATGATTTCTAACCTAACTTTGGGATTAGAAATAGCCTGATTCTCATACTCAACTGTAAAGTTAAGACAGCAACAGCAACTTCAGCTCGTCAGCATCAGCTACCTGCAACCCGTCTTCTCTACTGCAACCATGACTCTCGAACTGCTTGGAACTCTGACTGGAACTCTCTGGAACTTCCCTGGAACTCTCCTGGAACTGACCCCCTCCCACTAAGAGTAGGCCCTCTTATACCCCAATTCTAACTTTGTTAACTAATTGTTGCAACCTTAATATCACGCTTTTCTCTCATTGGTCCATACATGTCAGCTTATTCATTCTTTAATCAAGTTCTTTTGGATTCAAGGGTCCTTGGATCATTTCCTTTCCCATACGCTTAAACATTTCCATCCGATTCGATTAGTCCATTTGTATCTTCTTTTGACACATTCAAGAACTCTGCAGTCATTGTCCTTTCTCTTGGGCTCCTTTCCTACGGACTCTCTCCTGATCCTCACGGCACACTATCAGTTCAATTAGGTCACACCAGCCTTGACCATTTCTTGCATCCTAGCCTCTCAGAGACATCACGAGGCTCCAGATTTCATCAATCTCATCCCGTACCACGTGTCCCCTTGCGCCTGCGCACATCTTCCCACTGGCGGCCATTTTATCTCGCCACTCGGTTCTACTTTAGAAGCACTAATTTGAGGCAAACAAAACATAATTAAATAGAGAAAAATATCCCTTTCGTTTCCCTCCCGTCTACGTACCCCAATTAGTTGTTACCTAGCAAAAAGCGACATTTTAAGCTGCTCCTTACTTACCATCACTATTGTTTTTTTGCAACGACACATTTTATTTCTATGAAGCACAAACATGCATTTATTTTATTTAGTACGCTTTTTATTCTTACGTTATGATTAGACACACGGACATTCATTAATAGATTATTTAGCACATACATTGGCATATTACCATTCCCACATATACAATGTTGATTAATACATTTAAACGAACATTTTTAATTAATTAATTATATAATTTGTTAGGGGTTAAAAATTTTTTTTATTTTTTACTGCTCCACCAATCCCCCCTTTGGTGATTTTTAAATCACCACATAAAACCCAAGTCATACTTCTTTTCAGGCAGCATGTCTTTCATCCTTTACTTTCTGTTATTCATATCTCTGTCTCCTCTTCATCTTGCCTTTTAGTCTCTTTATACATGCTTTCTTTCATTTTCTCCAACTCAATTTCACCCATTTCTCTCTCTCTTTCTCTCATTATTCTGTTATTTCTTCTTATCTTATTCTGTCTTACTTTTCTCTTTATACATGTTATTACTATTTTCAATATCATTGCTAACAATATCACTATAGTTGCTACTATTATAACTTTCCCTATTACTAGTTTACTCATCCTAGTTAACCAATTTGCTACTGAGGAAAACCCTCTACCAAGTTTTCCCAAAACACTTTCAACCTCCAGTGGGACTAATTCTTTGTGCAGACTTGTAATATTTGTAATATACTTCTGTATATTTTCACTGTTATCCGGAATGTAAGTACAACAATGTTGGACTTTCAACATTCCACAGACTCCACCCTCTTTTGCCAAAAGAATATCAAGGGCAAGCCGATTTTGCATCACCATAGCTCTCATGGCAACCATTTCGGTATTTACCATTAAGAACCCTCCCGCAGTATCTGTAGACAAACGATCTACTACTGTGGATAACTTCCGAATTTTAAATGCATTCAAAGATATTCCCACTGCTGGTATCAATGCTCCAAAAATATCTCCTACAACTTCTGAAAAACTTTCCCTCTTTCTACGTTTAAATCCATTAATCATCTTGTATGTTCCCTTTTCTTCTCTGTCCATGTGAAAGATTTTTGGAAAGACCAGGCCTACATAGCAAGTTCCATACCAATGGTCCGGTAACCTGTAATAAGCTCTATTCCCACAAATATAATAGATACCTGGAAATATTGGATCTTTTCCACCTTTGAATCCCCAACCTCCCAGAATTTGATAATTGTCATGGCAGACACTGGAACCTACAAAGTAATTGTCATAGACTGTCTTATTTCTCCTAATGCACAACTTTCCTGTTTGCGGCCAGTCTAATGTCATTGCTGCATTTATCTTTTTTCCTTCATGATTTCCTTCCTCAAACGTCCATAAACGTTTTCCTTCCTCTTTTATTGCTTCTTTTTGAAATTTCATTCTTCTTTCCTCAACCATGTCTAGAAATACTTTTTCTTCTTTCTTTAACTCACAGGTAAGGTTGTCACTAACTATTTCTTCTAACGTTAATTTTCTATGTTCTAAAAAGAATTCTCCTAAAACCTTTGCTGGTTTTACTTTGTTAAGTTCTGGCACTACAGGAATGTTTGCAAATATCTTATCTATATCAGTATAATAAGATTCTAATCTACCTGTTTTATAAAATAAACTTGCTATTACACTACATGTTATTCCATAAGTCAAAGGTAAGTGATGATAAGTCACACCTTCAGATACTGATGCAGGCAACTGCATACAAACATAACAATCTCTTACTTCCATTGTTTTTACGTACTCATACAACAACTTTGTAAAAACATTCTTTGAGAAATCTGTTACTGACCTATCCTTATGCAACTCTGCACTACTTCTTAAAACAACTTGTTCTTTAATATTAGTTTCTTTTTCTTGTTTAGTATCATTCTTTGCTTCTATCACAGCCACGCTAATTGGAATTGTGATTGCTAAAACTATCCATATGGTCATTAATAACCCTGTACAAAAGCAGCACATTTTGCACCATCTCTTTACAAATTCACATTTATTTCTTCTATTCTCATTATTTTCCATTTTTCTTTTTCTATTTGTTAAATTTTCAGAAAATTGTGTCACTACACCTCAAAATGACTTAGACGCCACTCTGCTTCCAAAAAGTCTTTGCTTAGTACTTTCTTTAATTCTCTCCAGAATTCTTTCGTTGTCACATCCGGTGATTTGTCACATCCAGTAAATTGTCACGTCCGTCAGAAGCACTTTAAGTCTTCACTTCAGTCCTTTTGTTGCATCTCACCTTTTCCCATCCGACTTCTCAGTCTCTGGTTTCCGTGAGTGTTTTCTTCTTCTCCTTTGTAATCTGTTAGTGCAATATACAGCCACTCAGGTGACTTAAATTTTGAATTTATTTTCCTTGTCCTTTTGGACTTTTGTAATCTTTTTCCACTGGGTTTTTCTTGTCCCTTTTGACTTGTTACTTCATTTACTTGTTCAGCATCTTCATCTTCTGCTCTTATTATTCTATATCTCAATTTTCTTACATAGCTGTTGGGCCAATTATCTCCTTTTCTTGGCCTTTTGACCTCACCCTCTCTTTCTTCTCTTTCCGATCTCCAATTTCTTTTTCTTGATTCAGTCTTTGCTTTTTCCTCTCCTCCACTTTCTTCTGTTTCTGTTTCAACTGTCTCACTATTGTTTCTTATTTTGAAACTTATAATCTCGTCATCTCCTACTGGTGGATCTGTCTTCTCCTTTTTGTTTTCCCTTATCACTGTCCCTCCTCGGGGTTCTTCCGATTTGGTGTTTTCCTCCTTATCTGCTTCTGAATTTCCCTGTTCTCCTGTTTCTCTATCTATCCCTATTGCTCCTCGGGGTTCTTCTCGATTTTCTAACTTTTTGTGTACTTCTTTCCCTACTTCATCTATTAATATTGTTTCTGAAGGATTTCCACCATAACTTGTACTTGGTTGTTCATCTAACTCAATTTCTTGCTCAGTTTCTTCTCTAATTGGTTTATAACCCCAAGTTCCCTTTCGGAATTCTTCCCAATTTGCAGCTGAATCATCAGATCCTGAAGTTGTGTCAGATATTTCCAGATGTCGACTTACAGGTCGATCTTCAAGTTCTGGAACTTCTGAATTTCTTTCTTCTTCTTCTTCTTGTTCCTCTTCTTCTCTAGAGGTGTTTTCCGTTGGGGTCTCCAGATGTCGACTTTCAGGTCGATCTTCAAGTTCTGGCACCCTTTCTTTTATCTTGGTTGTTCCCGCCGTTAAACTTTTATCCCACACTTCCAGACGCCGACTCACATGTCGATCTGTAGGTTCTGGAATTCTGATTGTGTGGCTGGCATGAACCCAGTTCTTTACTCCTGCACACTTGACAGCAGTCGTTGTTACTAGGATTACCTGTCTTGGCTCATCCCAACGCGGAACTAGACAGTTTCTTCTCCTGTGGACTTTAATACGGACCCAGTCTCCTGGATTCAAGTCGTGGGCTGGTTTTCTTTCAAGAGTGGTCGCATCCGGTCCAACCTGATGAAACACAGAACGCACCACATCAGCCAGTCCTTTGCAATAATCCAGTATTAGATCATCAGTTATTGTCAATAACTTGTTGACTGGTACGTGGGCTTGTCTCATTGCTCGTCCCATGATCATTTCATGAGGACTGAGTCCCGTTTTCTTTTCAGGGATGCTTCTGATGGTCATCAGAACAAGAGGCAGTGCATCTGGCCATTTGAGTCCTGTAGCTTGACACATTTTTCCTAATCTGTTTTTAATCGTTCCATTTATCTGCTCTACTACCCCAGAAGCTTCGGGTCTGTAAGCACAATGTAGTTTTTGTTTAATACTCAATGCTTCACAAATCAATTGGATCAACTCATTTTGAAAATGTGTTCCTCTATCTGTCTCAACTGTGACTGGAAAACCATACCTCGGAATGAACTCTCGTAGCATAAGTTTTGCCACTGTTGTTCCATCATTCCTTCTTGTGGGGTATGCCTCCACCCAACGAGAGAACAAACAGACGACCACCAGAACATATCTTAATCTGTTACTAGGGGGCATCTCAATAAAATCCATCTGTATCCTTGTGAATGGACCTCCTTCTCGTCCTATTGTTCCTAGACTCACTACTGTTTTTCTTCCTGGGTTAAATTGTTGACAAATAAGACATCTTTGACAAAGACTTTCAGCAATGGCTCTGAATTTTGGATTATACCAAGTTTGTCTAAAAAGTCTGATCATTGCATCTCTCCCAATATGAGCTTGTCCATGGTACATCCGTGCCATGTCTGCAATCATGCTATCAGGCATAACTGGTCTTTCATCTCTGTATACCCACACTCCATTATCTTCCTGTCTTCTACATCCTGCTTTAATCCAGTAATCCTTTTCCTCATCTCTTGCTGTTTCTTGTAACTGCCTTACTTCATCCCATGTTTCGACTGCATTAGTGAAAAGCAAAGGACAAGAGACATGCTCCCTTTCTCTATTTCTGTTCAGGGACGCCATGTTTTCCGCACAATATCTAGCGATCTCGTCAGCATAATTATTGCCAACCGCTATGTAATCTTCGTTTTTCTTATGCGCCTTGCACTTCACTACAGCTATTTGTTTAGGCAGCTGTATCGCCTCAAGCAGTTTTTTAACATAATCTCCATTTCTGATAGGTGTTCCTGCAGATGTCAAAAATCCTCTTTGTGACCAAATCTGGCCAAAATCATGTACGATGCCGAAACCATATTGGCTATCGGTCACAATCGTGATTCGTACATTTTTCCCCAATTTACATGCTTGAATCAAAGCAATTAGTTCCGCAACTTGGGCAGACCTAACTCCTTTCAGACAAGACGCTTCCATTACAGTTGCCACTGTGCATACTGCATAAGCTGCGCTTAACACTCCTTCCTTTGTGCGTAAACATGAACCATCTACAAACATGACATAATCGGATTCCTTTAACGGTTCATCTTTTATGTCAGCTCTTGGTTTTGTGCAATATTCCAGCACATTCAGACAATCATGATCTACTTCATCTTGTTCAATTATACTCTCTTCATCTGGCAATGAAGTCGAAGGATTTACATTTATGCATCTATCTATGGTCACATTTTCTGCACTCAAGATGACTTTTTCGTACTTAGTCAGCCGACTATGTGTCATGTACTGTGTTTTTGTTCTTGTCAAAAGAATTTCTACTGAATGGGGAACATATACTCTCAGTGGATACCCCATCACTATACCTTCACTTTGTTCCAGACTTACACAAGTAGCAGCAACTGCTTTCAAACATCCAGGCAATGCCTTTGCTATAGGATCTAAAACAGCTGAAAAGTAAGCTATAGGCCTCTTCATGGTGCCATGTTTTTGTACTAGTACTGAAAATGCACATCCATCTCTTTCACTGCAGTATAACTCAAAATCTTTCTCATAATCAGGCATGCCTAATGCAGGGGCCTCACACAGTTTCCTTTTCAATTCTTTGAAAGATTTCATTTCTTCTTTGTTTAACTCAAAAGGGTCTTTTACATCTTTCTTTGTCAATTTTTGTAATGGTTTTGCAATCAAAGAAAATCCACTTATCCATTGTCGACAATATCCAACCATTCCCAAAAACATTCTTACCTCTCTTTGAGTCATTGGTGCTCTCATTCCTTGAATCATTCTTACTCTTTCTGTCGCTATTTTCCGCACTCCTTTCTCAATTTTATGTCCTAAATACTGGACTTCTTTCTGACAAAACTGTAATTTTGAAGGGGACACCTTATGTCCTCTTTTCTCCAAATGGTTCAGTAAAGCAATTGTGTCACTTACACATGCCTCTTTGGTTTTCGATGCCACCAATAGGTCATCGATATACTGCACCATCACTGATTTTTCTGGCATTTTTAAATCTTCCAGAGATTTCTTTAGAATCTGATTAAAAATTGAGGGGCTCTCTGTATACCCCTGAGGAATTCGGCACCATGCCAAAATACGCTCTCCAAAACGGAATGCAAATAATGGCTGGCTATCTGGATGCAAAGGAATAGAGAAAAATGCATGACACAAATCTATCACAGTGTACCACTCAGCTTCATGCGGAATTTGATATAGAATCACTGCAGGGTTTGGCACTATTGGACAGCATGGTACAACTATTTTGTTGATCTTTCTCAAATCCTGTACTATTCTGTATGTTCCATTTGGCTTTTTCAGTCCCATAATAGGTGAATTACATGGACTGCTCATGATTTCTTTCAGAATTCCCTGTTCAATCATCTTATTTATCACAGGAGTTATTCCTTCAATTATTTCTGGAGTTAATTTGTACTGTGGCGTGTTTGGATAACTTATCCCTTCTTTCACTGTCACTTTTACAGGATCAACTTCTCTCATTAATCCAATGTCTTCTCCTGTAAAATCCCACACACTTTCTTTCACTGCACTTCTTAACTCTTCTGGAAGTTTTCCTGCATCAAATGCAGGAAACAACCCATTCATTTCAGGTTCCTGATTCATCAAAGTTACTTTATACAAAGCATCTTCATCTGAAGTCTGAAAACCAATTCCATCTGGTGTACAATAAATTGTGCAATTCATTTTACACAAGAGGTCACGACCTAGAAGATTTACAGGACTACAATCGCACACTACAAATTTATGCATTTTCCTAAAAGAACCAATTTTTACTTCTACCAATTCAGTAAGTGGGGTTTTAATCTGCTGATTGGCAACTCCTACCACTTGGATGCATTCACCTGAGAGAGGAAGGTTCGGAATTTCCACTGACCTAACAGTAGAACGGGTAGCTCCAGTATCGACAAGGAATGTTACGTTTGCTCCATTCACTTCTCCATCCACAAAGGGACCAGACTGATCTACCTCTAGAGTTGCGCCAAGCACGCACTCTTTCCCTCTCTTGCGCACCGTCAGAAACTTTCATCTGGGTCATCCTCACTCTGATGCAACCAATACTGGGAAATGTTAGCTGCTCTCGGCAACTGTGTTACCTGCTCTCCTCCGTAGAATCCTGTTTCTGTACTGTATCTTTGCTGGTTAACAGTGTTGGGAAGTGGTGGTTGTGGCACCTGACTTTGTTGAACAACTACCTCATTCTGCACCTGTGGAGTTAATGATTGATGTTCCGGATTAGGTTTAGGTGGGAACTTACACTCATTTCTCCAATGCCCTAATTTTCCGCAATTATGACATGGCCATTTCTTCTTTGCCTCTTCTAGACTCACTTGTCCTTTTCCTTTACCTATATTTGGTCGCATCTTATTTTGTCCTGATTCGTTTCCATTATTATTATCCAATTGAGCTTCTTGTTTTTCTGCCACTTTCACTTGTGCCCACATTGCTTTTTCTTTCAACTTACGCTGTTTACTCTCTATTTCATCACTACAATACTTAGCATACCTCAGCACCTCATCTACACTTGCATTCTGCCAGTTTATCATATGTTGCTTAATCATATCACTTATTTCTTGTTTCAAGCCAAATACAAATCGGTATACAAAATGACTCATATCCTTCTCACTTAATTCCTCATAACCACTATACTGTTTGAAAACCAACAACAATCGCTCATAATATGCATGTACACTCTCCTTGCTTTCCTGTGTAGTTCTATCAATCTTAACCCAATCTGTCTCTTTTGGAGGAATCTTATTTTTCAAAAAGGTAATCACCTTGTCATATTTCTTCATCACATCTGGTCCTGGAGCTCCTGTCTTAGGATCTCTTGGATATTCTGTAGTTGGCCAGTCAACTGTAATCTTACATTCTGACCATAGATCCGTTGGTACCACTATGTCAAACAATCCATCCAAATCTATCCACAACACTTTCGAGACCTTTACAAACCTTTCTACCTGTCGGTACCACTCAACTGGCTTTTCTCTTAACTTTGGAAAGTCATTTGTAAATGACAGGATGTCCTGCCTAGTCCAGGGAACATGCACATAACTACCACCTGGAGTTTCTCTCATAGGGTACTCTTTAACAACATGTTCCTTTTCTGTTATCATAAAAGCCAATGAACCTTTGTCTACACTTTTCTCATTCTTCTTTGTCCATCTAACCTTCCATCTGTCCACATCACCCCATTTTCTCAACAAAACAATCAACTCTTTTATCTGTGTCAGCCTCCCTGCTGTATTCAAATTTTCAATATCTTTTTCACAAAAATCTACTCTGTATGGTTTCTGCAACGTTTTTACTTTTGCAAAATCTATTCCAATCTCACCGGCCACTTCTTCTAGTTTGTCATGTAAATTCTTTGCTCTCCATGTTATACTTTTGCACAGAAACATTATTTCCTCATCCTGATAATTCTTTATCTTTTCTGTACCAATCGTTCCTAGAATTAATTCTTCCATGTCAATCTTCAATCTGATCACATCTAATGGTTTTTCTTCCGTTTCTTTTATTTTAAAAGCTTTTATCCACTCATTTAACTCATCAGGAGTCGGACCTATAGGAGTACTATTTATTTCTGTCCAATTTCCACTCTTTTCAGGTGTCACCGTTGCAGATTCAGTTACCATAGGCATTTTCCTACCGCTACACTCATTCACTGTCAAATTTTCAGGTGGACTTGGTCTGTAAGCACTAGTCAAATTGCTCGTACCTGGACTTGTTTCTATTCTTTCCTTTTCTCTTTGGAATTGCGAACTCAAGGGAATCACCAAAGATCGTTCATCAATTTTCTGATTCTCGAAAACTGGTATTACTGGACCTATTGTTACGGGTACGGTAACTGCTTCCATATTCTTTGTTAATTCTCTAATTTTCTCAGTTAGTTCTTTTGTTGTCCTTGCCAATTCTCTTGCACTATCATTTTCTATTCCCTCAATTTGGGAAGTTCTTATTTGTTCTTGTGACCTATTTATTTCTTGTCTTTTTTCTGGACTTTCATTTCGCATAGCTTCTATTGGTGGCGCATTTGGTGTCACCACTGTAGAATTCTGCTGATACGGAGGTGGATTTTTATTTAATATATCTTCCAGCAACTCGTCATCCGTTTCGCTCTCATGCATATACTTTTCTCTCTCTAAATGTTTCTTTTTCTCAGTCCGTTTTTTCTTAGTCCCTTCCTCAACTGTAAAAGCTGGAAACAAACCTCCTGTCATGTTAGCACATCTCCATCGTTTTATTCTGTCCTCATGATTCATTCCCCACATTCTTCCGGGCACGAACTCATAACCTTTCATACCTCTGAATCTTTCTTTCTCGTACATCTCATCTTCCCATTCTGTTAAAGCCTCAAACTGTGTCGGTCTAGGTCTAGGTTCCAATTTAAGCATCTTTTCTTTTAAATTCCGTAAAATCGCTACATTAAAAGAACCATTTTCAGGAAAAGCCAATGCTCCATCATTCTTTGTATATTTTACCCAATTATCCAACCATATGCACGTATGATATCCATATTTCAGCATCATATGTGAAGCTGCTGATTTTGGCGGAGGAATTACTTGTCCCTCTCTAGTCACAACCTTTTTGTCTTTCTTAAAGAAATTCTTTAATTTCGTTGTCCATGACGTTCTCTCCCTTTCATACTCGTAATATGGCATGTTTTCTATTTGTTTTCTCTTTACTCTAACGCTGTTTCTGTGTACGGAACTTCGTCCAATTACAGCGCGATTCACACTAACGTACCAATCAGAACAATTTCCACCGTCCGCGAACCAACCAATCCTAGCGCGGCACTTTTCTACGTCACTCCTGCTCTGTATTCACGTGACTAGTGCACTGACCAATCCTAGCGCGGCACTTTTTCACGTCACTTCTACTCTTTACCCCTCCTTTACAAAATTTATCGGCAATTTTTCTTTTTACAGTTTTCTTCGTTAGTTACAACAAATAAACAATTCCATAGTCTGATTCGCTAAACAAAGTGACAGCTTTGTCCTTTTACACAAGAATCCTGTTTTTCCAGTAGGCAGCGCTTACCTCTACCCTACCACAGAATTATTTGCTTTTGCCGATAAAGTAGCACTTCCCTCTACCTTACCCTTCTTTCAAACAAACAATTTACTCGTTTCTCTGGGGATAAGACACATGTGGAGACTAGGCTCCTGAGAATTAAGGCCAAAGTTTCACAAGTAAACGTGATTTGCTATTTCATTTACACACTTTTCACACCGAAATCCCTAACATAACACAACCTGCGTTATAACCAAAAATGAATTCAGACCATGTACCAAATTCCATGTGACTTCTCTTGCCACACGTGTTCCACTTCCTACATCCCAGAAGCGTGAAAACTTACATATAACATAACGCGACTCAACATATAGTGTTAGTCATCAAATAATCAATAATCAATAAACAATAATCACTAAACTAATCTATAGAAAACCATAACTCTGCTACCAAGAAATCTGATGCAGCGCGTACAATAAAAACTATCCTCCTCCCAGGTTACTTATAGGTCATCCAGGGGCAAACTATATTTCTCATATCCACATGACGATGGGGCCCATAAACATCGCCTAAACACACACACACTCCTGGATTTCCTTTTACACCTTTATGAAATTCTGTACTCCTAGGAGAAGCATGAGAACTAAATGGAGAACACCATTTTGTGTACCGCTGGAAGAGCAAGGATATCTATTTACCTTAATTTGTCACTTTCTTTTAATTATTTCTTAAGATATTCCTGCTCATTGTTTTGTCGATGAATCATTCATTTAAGAAATTAGTTCATAGTGATTAAGACCAGCTGAATCACAATCAACCAATTACTCATGTCACAATCATTTAGGAAAATAACCACTGAGTCATTTTGGTTTTTAAAGAATCTTAAATTTTATATAATTTTAAAAGCATGAAAAGATTTAATACTTTATTCAATTATTCATTTTTAAATTCACAATTTTATTAAGCATAATCAATTTATTGCAGAAAGGAAATTTTGTCATGAAGCCAAAAACCTTAGTTACCTGCCTAGCTTCCTAATTTAGCCTAATGATTTCTAACCTAACTTTGGGATTAGAAATAGCCTGATTCTCATACTCAACTGTAAAGTTAAGACAGCAACAGCAACTTCAGCTCGTCAGCATCAGCTACCTGCAACCCGTCTTCTCTACTGCAACCATGACTCTCGAACTGCTTGGAACTCTGACTGGAACTCTCTGGAACTTCCTGGAACTCTCCTGGAACTGACCCCCTCCCACTAAGAGTAGGCCCTCTTATACCCCAATTCTAACTTTGTTAACTAACTGTTGCAACCTTAATATCACGCTTTTCTCTCATTGGTCCATACATGTCAGCTTATTCATTCTTTAATCAAGTTCTTTTGGATTCAAGGGTCCTTGGATCATTTCCTTTCCCATACGCTTAAACATTTCCATCCGATTCGATCAGTCCATTTGTATCTTCTTTTGACACATTCAAGAACTCCGCAGTCATTGTCCTTTCTCTTGGGCTCCTTTCCCACGGACTCTCTCCTGATCCTCACGGCACACTATCAGTTCAATTAGGTCACACCAGCCTTGACCATTTCTTGCATCCTAGCCTCTCAGAGACATCACGAGGCTCCAGATTTCATCAATCTCATCCCGTACCACGTGTCCCCTTGCGCCTGCGCACATCTTCCCACTGGCGGCCATTTTATCTCGCCACTCGGTTCTACTTTAGAAGCACTAATTTGAGGCAAACAAAACATAATTAAATAGAGAAAAATATCCCTTTCGTTTCCCTCCCGTCTACGTACCCCAATTAGTTGTTACCTAGCAAAAAGCGACATTTTAAGCTGCTCCTTACTTACCATCACTATTGTTTTTTGCAACGACACATTTTATTTCTATGAAGCACAAACATGCATTTATTTTATTTAGTACGCTTTTTATTCTTACGTTATGATTAGACACACGGACATTCATTAATAGATTATTTAGCACATACATTGGCATATTACCATTCCCACATATACAATGTTGATTAATACATTTAAACGAACATTTTTAATTAATTAATTATATAATTTGTTAGGGGTTAAAAATTTTTATTTTTTACTGCTCCACCACACCCGGATCTAATACTGGGTATTGCGCTGTGGACTGCGGATGCAACTGTCACCTCAGGCAGTGTGGGAGACCTGGGACGTTGATGAGGAAGTTGATGCAGGTGTAACACACCCCACTGCATCTGCATCAGGACTAACCCGAAGGGACACAATCCTAGCAATTTCTTAACATGAGCGCCCTCTTTTCTAGTGCCCCTACCTCAGTGCACTGCAACTCATGGAACCTCCAGACTGAATATTGGGAGACCTCTGTCCTTACTCCGGATCCCTCCATGTTGCTCTGCATTTGACTCTGTTATGCTGGTGTTTTCTGTTTCCATTACACTGGTGTCCACTGTTCAGGTTGTTGGCAGCACCAAGCACTCCGTGCGGGCTGGCTTATACTCACCCCACACACATCCAGCACAGGCGTCACTGTACATGTGGCCCTGCCAATAAAGGGGCCGGGCGCACGAGCCCGTAGCCAGTTCAACATGATATGTGCATGTGTCTCTGTGGAGGTGTGGGTCTCCTTTGTGGGGTGTAGGTGGTCCCTGAAGGGTATTGGACACCCACGTATGTGTTCTAGTTCGCATTCCATGGTTCGGCAACACCCTCACCTGTTGGGCCACCTCCTTTTGGCGTTCTGCCACCTGGCATTGGGGTGCCATGTGTGGGTGGGTGAAGTGTTGTGAGGCAGCCGTGATTGCGGGTGCTTCATGCTGTGTGGTCTGTTACAGGGGCTGGGTTCTCCTCTGAGTAGCTTGTCTTCCCTGGTCCTGGTGGTGGGTTGTGTGGGATGTCCATGGGCTGTTGTAGGGCATCGGTGTCGGGGGTGTGGTGTTCGTCTCGGGCATCACTGATGGGTTGTCTGTTCTGACCTGCTGGAGGTGTTGTTTGTCCCTCTGCATTGTGAAGGTGAGGTGCATGTTGGCATTGTATTGGCGCCTTGTTCTTGTCGACATGCAGACTGTGTGACAATGTACATTGTGACTGTTTGGGCGGTGGTGGCTATTTGAGTTGGGACAGTGTACATTTGGCCTACATGGCTGATGTGGGTTTGTAGGGGTAGATGTGCATCTCACAGTTCCCTGCTCTGTCCAATGTGATTGTTCTGTTTCTGCGCCTGAGTGGACCCAGTTGTGTCCCCTGTTCTCCAGTGTGGGTGTTGCACTTTGTGCCACATTGTCATGGTATGTGCTGTGATTGCTATGTGTGTGTGCTGCAATGTGCCACGGGGATGGGGGACATGTCCCTGGGTAATTGTGGGTGTGCAGTGTGTTACACCTCATTGTGCATGTGTGGCATTGTGCCCATCACCCCCGTCCCCCCAGTCCCTGTTGGATCCTCACCCTGTTGTTGTTGTGTCAGGTCCTCTCGAGCTGTGTCCGTACTCCCTACTCCTTGCACCCTCTCCACACTGATGACTGTGGCCTGGGTTTCCTCCAGCTCCTCCTGTGGTGCTGGACTGCCTCCTCCTGTCGCCGTTGCTGCCTTCCTGTTGGCAGCGGGTACATGGTTTAGGTTGTCACGTCCTGCCGGCGCCACTTGGCCTCCTGGATTGGCCTCCTGGGCACTCCGACTGCATTCCAGGTGGTCTGCTTGTGGGTCAGTTGCTAGTAGTGTTCTGTCGCCTCCGTGGCCTTGGTCTTGTTTTCTGCGGTCTGCACCCCCGTCTTCCTCTCCCTTTTCTCCTTGGCCTTCCCCGAGCCAGTTGTTCCTTGCTGGTGGTCTGTGGGGGTTGTGGGGTTCGCGTTGCCCTCTGCGCTGGGTCAGGGTGCATCCATGTTGCTACGTGCTTTGGCTTGTTTCTGGTGTGTTGTTTCTGTGGTTTTTATGGTGCAATATCCCGCCAGACGCGTGGGATTTGCAGGCCTGAGGCTGCTTTTCACTACTTTTTGTACTGCGATTGGCCTCATCGCATTATTTCTCGCGTTCGCGTTTCGCATTTTTTCGGCGTGGCGTTGATTTTCACGCTGACATTTGACGCGTTATCTGGTGACTATCACATGGTACCGCCTTGTTGTGAATTCCACGTTGATACGGGGTTATTTTCCTGTAATAGGCTGCGATATTGAAAGTTGCGTTACGCTACTCTTTGCGGTAGTTATCACACGTTCTTGTGAATATACCCCTAACTGTATTTTATCCCCAATCCTCTAATGAGTTTTGAACGCTGCTATGTTTACGAAATGTTTTTTATCATCTGTACTTTTATGGCCATTGATTTGCCGAATAAAGGTTTGTGACTGAATGATGCTGGCCAGTGTTCCCACACCCAAACTGTTGCGAACACCGGGCCTGATTTTGCCGTCTTGAAATTCTTATGGCTACAGTTGTTTTGGGAAAGGGCTTGAAGCCTGGACATGTTTTCTAGCCCCACCCGACCCTCAGCCAAGGTATGGGGGAATGCTCACGCCTGCCATTTTCCTCGCCATCCTTCCTGGCCTCTGCCTACCACTTCCCCAAAACATAAGCAAAGAAAAGTGCACTGTCACAAATGTCACATTTGCTGTGCAGAATGTTACAATGACTTGAACTCACTCGATAAGATTTATTGTGTTATTGTTTTCATGTATACATATATACAACAAGGAAATTGTACCAGGTATACAGACTGCTAAACATTTCTCAGGTGCTGCATGAATGTTTTTTTAGGTAAATATTCATGACATTAATTCATCGTCTTGGAAAGGATGCCTGGAACTTTATGGCAGCAAGATTGGTGGGGGCCAAATCACTTACTAAATTCCACAAGATGTGGAACAAACACAGTGGTGTAAAATTGTGTGTGCAAAGTTTAACAGCAAAAACAGAGCGTTATGGCGATAGGACCTATGGTGTTGAAGCATGCATGAGAACGGGCAGACTAGAAACGCCAGGCGGTCGTTCATTACCATGCTACAGACTTACGTTTTTAATATAGATTGCTTAAAAAAGAAACAAAGCATTGCTCGTCATTGTGTGATGTCAATGAGAAACGAAGGTTAAATATTAACATCGCCGTCACAATCAGTGTATCAATATATTAGTCCATTTTCAAGGCAAGCATAGCTCAAAATATATTGTGAAAATCAAAGCTTGTGCAACTATCCTTTGTGCAAATGTCATACACATTCTTAGAGGAATACATTGCGTTAAAAGCTGCATTAGCCACCTCCACTGAGCTACAGTTTTTAAATACGATACTGTGCAATTTTATTGCCGACAGAAATATATTTGGAGCAGAAAGCTCTTACTCAGCTTTGCCATGTGCTGGTCCCATTATAGATTTACAAAGCGAAGAAAATTCTATCAATTTCCTTTGATCCACTTTTGCGTAATGCAACATTTGATAGAACATAGGGAGTTTTATATGTGCTCGAAAAACACTCAAGGCTTCAAAAGAAAGAGCAGTGAAGAACTACAAAAGGATAAAATCAGTCAGGCACCTTAGCCTCTTTGCTTTTCCATTGGAGGCTGCTCCAGTAAATATGTGTATGTCTGCCGTGTCTGGACACTGCTTTGATTCATATATTTTTACATCTTCCGAGTATTAGAACACATCTTTACATAGAGATATACCATTTTTGCAATTGAAAAATTCACTCACTACATTAACGAATCCATTAGTCCATCCTTCTGAACGGGAAACATTGGTTACATCGCGGTGTTTACACCGCAATACCTTTACAACGCGGGTATTACAACGCAAGTCATTACAATGCTGGATGGCGCTCTAAGCTAAGGAATAGTATGATTTACTATTCCAACACCTTCCCTACTGTAACGTAGGCTGGAGTTGGAATAGTAAATCATACTATTCCTAAGTCCAGCGCCCTCCAACGCAAGTCCTCCAACGCAAGTCGTTGTAGCGACTTGCGTTGTAATGCCTGCGTTGTAAAGGTATCGCGGTGTAAACACTGCGATGTAACGTCGTATATTCTTCTGAACAACACCCATCATCAGTCCGCCTATCCTAGTATACATATTTCGTTTTTTATATTAGCCACAGATGCTTCTCAGCACTCCATATACATTCCACATTATATCAGACCCATCACTTCCCGGATAGTTCTACACTGGAGATTAAATTGCAGTTAGAATGATTACCAAATTTACAATTAAAGACTGCGTTATTTCTCGTGACAATCAAGTAATGCACATCAACATAGGAAGAGATACAGCACAGTGTCTCCATTGACAATGAAGAATTAAACAGATAGAAGTAATCTTGCTAAATAGCTCAGAAGACTTATGACCTCACTGCAGAAATCTGAGTGTGAATTGCAAGTTATGTGGGGATCACCGAGAGGGCCAGTACAAGGATTTATGGCATTGTGGAAAACAAATCAGTGACAAATGTTTCTACTTGTTGATACAATCTTGCATCCATTTATGGTGGAGCCCCAAGAAACCAATTGGAACTGCAATCAAATCCCTGCTGGGCACAGGATTGAACCCTACTAGAGCGGCCTCCACTTGTAGTCTTTCTGAGGTCCCTCCCATTGAAGTTAACTACTTACAGCTAGCATTTTATTCAAGTCATGTAGATGTTTCTTTCAGATAATTTCCTAAAACAGAGACAATTAACTCAAACTTATTAAAAAATGTGTTATTGATGTGCAAATTAGAAGTACGTCATCAACAAACGTTTACAGCTCGCCTTAGTCTATTTATCCTACTACGAAAGGAGGCTAGTCAATGTGGGTGAAGGAGGCGGTGCCTCATGGGTCGTGAACGAAGAAGGAGGAGGTTATTGACAGGGTAGTTGGCAGTGGAATAGCAGCAGAACAGTCTACAGATACACACTGGACATGTGAGATTGGCGACTTTAGTTCTGCCCAATATTCAAGCGTGTTATGCATCTGAGAAGCAGTCAAAAGGGCAGATAGCTTTGGACAAAAGCAACACTTTTTCCAAGGCTCCAAGTGAGTTCATTGCTTGCTCGGGATGGCGGAAGTGAGATTATGCAAGCCTTCAGGTTCCTGCCTTATACTGTCATTAGCTGACCCTTTAAAGACTCAGCCAAGGAAACAGGATTTAGCAGGTACACAGAGTGGCAAACAGCCATTGCAGACTATATGCATTACTGCTTCTGGCACTGTTGTCCCCATTACCTCCCGTCCCTCCCTCGCCTTCCTTCTTAAACAATGAGGCTCCCTTGCCTCCAATAGACCCCTTCCTTCCTAAATAAAAATGCCCCTGTTCTTTTTTGTCTCCCAGGATACTTACTTTCTTTCCTCCTTCACGGTGGGGCCTGAGGGACTTCATGCTTGGATATCCATCAGGAGCGGAGCTCTGGGCGACGGTCTCCTGGCTTGGTGGCGTTCTTAAGGTTGGCTGAATGGCTCATGATAGAGCGCTGCTAGCAGACGCTACAACAGAGTCTGGCGCTCCTGCTGGTGCTCAGCTTCCAGGTTGGCGCCTCTGCATGGCAGATCTGGTGTTTGGTGGGGCATTTCTGTTTGATCATGGCAGGAAAGCTAGCCAACACGCAGAGGCATATTCTCTCTACTACTTCTTCCTCAGAGGAGGATGTTCCTCTCCCTCGCAAAAGGACTCGGGACATTCAGAGTCCAGGTGGGGCAAGTGTGCCTCTCATGTCTAGGGAAGAGGTGCAAGACATGATTGAGGTGGAAGTGGCAAGAACTCTTCAAGCTCAGCCTGCAAAGTACATCAAACCGGCCAAGCCTGAGGCTGTAGTGGCGTGGGATGATTTTTCGTCCTCGGATTTGGAGGCTCCATCTACTTCATCAAGTGGGAAATATGTTTCCAGTGATGAGATGTGGGATATTCTTGCCCTTGTGAGGGAAAACTAGAGGTTTCCATCCTTCCAGGCTGCGGAGGAAGCAAATGCTCTGTTTCCCCAATATGTTAAGCCTTCTAGGTTTGCCATGCCTTTTCAAGGTCCTGTGAGAGAAACGGTCATGAAGGAATGAAGTAGGTGGATAAGATCCAGGTCCCTTGGTTTCTGCAGAAATTATACCTGTTGAAGGGGGAGGATGCTCATCCTCATTCAGTTCATCTGGGCTATATTCTGGCTACCCTGATTGGCAAGACGGCCATTAATCCAGAGGACTGCACTCCCACTGATGACATGGATAGGAAGGTGGACCCTGGCATTAAAAGAGCATTTGCAGCTGAGAATTTGGCTTTGAAAGCAAGTCTTTTCTTGGCGCATTTGGCCCAATCCCTGGTGCAGGACTTTGATAAGCCGGCTATGGCCATTCAGGAGGGGGCAGAGTGCTCTGATCTGTTGGCAGCTTTGGAACAGCAAGCAAGGCTGCTTGCTGACATTTCCTCGGATATTAAACACATGTCTGCTATGTCCACTGGGGCTTTGACTGTGGACAGGTGGTCTCTATGGCTGAGACAGTGGAAGGCAGATCCTGGGCAGAAGGTCGCCCTGATGAATATTCCATTCAAGAGTCATGTGCTCTTTGGGGAGCATTTGCCTGCCATGATCTCCAAAGCATTTAAGGAGAGAAAACACCCCTTGCCAATTAAAGGGGGTTCATCTGCTAGGAAGAGATGGAAGAAAGCCTATAAATCCTCACTGAGGCATGAGGCCCATCAATCTTCTTTCGTAGAAAGAGGTTTCAGCCCCGGTTTTCTCCAAATCATAATGTTCCTGCTCAGAAGGGGGCCTCTAAGAAGGGCTCCTTACAATCAAGGTCACAGTGGGGCATTTCTGGTAGAGGGCAGGCTCCAGCATTTTCTGTCTGTCTGGCAGCAGGATGTGTCGGATTGCTGGGTATTAAACATTGTGGCCAATGGCTAGGCAATAGAATACAATCACGTTCCCCCAGATACTGGAGTCCAACTGACTCTGGTTCCTTTGCAGAGGAGAAGAAATTGGCCCTGTTGGAAGGGGTCCTGAACCTATTGGCGAAAGGGGCCATCTGCAGGATTCCGGTTTCAGAGCAGGGAAAAGGGGTCTATTCCATTTTGTTTCTGGTCCAGAAGGTGTCTGGGACTTTTCAGCCAATTTTGGATCTCAAGTGGGTCAATTCATGGACAAAAACAATTCATTTCCAAATGTTGACTGTGCAGGTGATTATCCCACTGATAGGTCCCGGAGAGTTTTCGTCATCAATGGATCTGCAAGATGCCTACCTGCACGTCCCTGACGCAATTCCCTCTCAAAAGGTTCTACAGTTTACAATAGCGGGCGAGCATTTCCCATTTTGTGTTCTTCCCTTTGGGCTCAAGTCGTCATCCCAGGTGTTTACAAAGGTTTTGGGCCCGCTGATGGCTATTCTGCATACAGAGGGAGTGTTTGTGCATCCCTATTTGGATGATCCCTTGGTACAGCTCCCAAGCGAGTCACAATTGGGGGTTCATGTGGCAAGAGTGTTGCAGGTCCTTCAAGGGCAGGTATTTTTGATAAATTTGGAAAAATCATCTTTATATCCCTCCTAGGACATGGTGTTCGTTGGGGTACTTTTTCTGACTCTCAGAGGGTTAGTGACTTTGTTAGAGAGGAGGTTGGCCAGCTTGCAGGATCAGGTTTGGTCTTTGGTTGCTCAAGAAGCCCCACAGGCCATGGTCAGGTACAAGGTCGCTTGGCATCGCCGGTGTTTCTGGTCCCTTGGGCCAGGTTTCACCTACTCAGTCTAGTCTCCAGGGGTTCTTGATCTTCAGGTCCGTATCCAGATTGCAGCTCCCGTCCGCAAGGAAATGTTGTGGTGGCTGAAGCTGGAGCATCTGGTCATGGGGATCCCCCTGTCTCCTTCAACACCAGTGATTGTAACAATAGATGCCAGTCTCTCTGGATGGGGGACTTGGCTGGAGTCAGAGCAGGTTCAGGGGTTCTGGTCTCATCAAGACTCTCAGAGGTCTTCAAACTGGAGGGAGTTGAAAACTGTTTTTCTGGCTCTGGTGCATTTGCAGGTGATCCTGAAAGGGAAAGTGGTGCTGGTCCAAACAGACAATCTAGTAGCAAAGGCATATGTCAACAGACAGGGGGGTACCAGGTCCAGGGCCCTGAACTTGATTGCACAGGACACTTTCTTATGGGCAAAGGTTTATGTTCTGTCTCTAAATGCTCTGAACATTCAGGGGGAGGAGAATGTCCGGGCAGATCTGTTGAGCAGAGAAATTCCATCCTCCAAGGATTTCTCTCTACACCTTTGTCTTTGATTTACTTGTGCTGACGTGGGTTCTTCCGGTGGTAGACTTGTTTACTTCCCCAGAGAATGCGAAAGTGCAGAGATTTTGTTTGAGGGGACGATGTCCTCAGGCTTGGGCAGTGGATGGGTTGGCATGTCATTGGTCGCTGGACCTGATATATGCCTTCCCGCCTTTTCAATTGGTCAGGGCGTTTCTGGTGAGGGTCAGGAGAGAGAGGGCACAGGTGATTTTGGTGGCACCACGGTGGCCTCAAGCTAATTGGTTCCCTCTACTGGAGTTGTTGAAGAGCGGTCAGGAATGGGATCTTCCAGTGGTTCCATCTCCACTTGTCTTTCCAGCCCTTCCTCTGGGGTCATTGAGGAAGTTACATTTGACAGCATGGAGGTTGAATGGAGAGACTTAGCTGATCTGGGGGTTCCTGAGCAGCTGCCAGTGACCTTGCAGGCTTCACGGAGATCGTCTATGCTGCATTCTTATGCCAGACATTGAAGGTCTTTTCTTCTTGATGTTTGAAGAAGGAGATGGATCCTACCATAGCCATTCTATTTCTGGTTATGCAATTACAGGATGGTGCTAACTTGGGTCTGTCGGTTGCCACTTTGAGGGTTCAGTAGGCAGTGATTCAGGCATTTCCTGGTTCTTGCCAGAATCTGAAAGATGATGGGGGCTGATGCCTTAATTTTTTCAGGTACTGTTGAACTTATTTCCTAGACCAGTTCGTTCTTTTCCTAGTTGGATTCTGCAGCTGGTGTTGGATGCCTTAACTGGGCCTTCATTTGAACTCCTTGAGGGTGTTGAATTGAAACTGTTGAAGTTTAAAACTTGTTTTCTTGTCATCACTTCAGCCAGGTGTTTGGGGGAGTTAGGGGCCTTATCCCATAAGTTTCCTTTCTGTAAGGTTTTGCAAGACAGGGTTGTTCTGGTTCCGGTCCCCTCATTTGTTCCTAAAGTCAATTCAGCTTTTCATGTGAGTCAGGAGGTGATCCTGCTGGTGTTTTGTCCAGACTCAGCCTCTGATGAGGAGTGCAAGTTTCACTATTTGGACGTGCTGCTGTCTTGGCTGAGTTACTTGGATGTGGTGAAGTTGTGCCGTAAAGGGGACACGTTATTTGTTCATTTTGATCCTGCGAAGAAAGGGGAAAAGCCGTCAACTGTTACCTTGAGTGGGTGGATATGTTGTCTGGTCTTGCAGGCTTATGAATCGAAAGGTGTGGTTCCTCCTCTGGGCGTTCAGGGGTGGTCCATGTGCAGTATGGCGACAACAGCGGTTGAATTGCAGGGGATTTCAGTGGTGGAGATTTGTAGGGCGGCAATTTGGTCCACTCCCTCCACGGATGTTCAACACTATCGGATTGCTGAGCTGGAATGTTTGGATAATAGGTTGGGTTACAGAGTTTTGCCCTCTGTGAGGAAAAAGGGGTATTTATGTATATGTTCTGAGCACTCTATTAAAGTTGGGTATTTATTACTCAGTTGTCCGTTTCTGTTTTTTACTTGCTATATCTCATTGGTTAAGAAGGAAGGCGAGAGAGCGACGGGAGGTAATGCATCCATTACTTACAGGTGATAGCATTACTCCTAGTCCTACTCCCTCGCCTTCCTTCAAGGTACCTCCCGCCCTCCCGGTACGTTACAACTGAGTCTCTGGTTGGCTTGTTTACGTTCAGGACCAGCTTGGGGGGGCATTTTTACTTAGGAAAGGAGGGGTCTATTAGTGGCTAGGGAGCCTAATTGGTTAAGAAGGAAGGTGAGGGAGTAGGACTAGGAGTAATGCCATTATCTGTAGGTAATGAATGCATTATTCCTGCCTGACCTTTGAGCACCAACATCTCCCCTGGCCTGCTGCCATTATGATGCTGGGACTTCTCACGGCTCTGGTGACCTGAGAATTCCAAGAACCATTTGGCTGGGGGGTGCCAGACCTTCAGCTCTATTGTCACTTTGACCCATAACTCCTTCCACCTGCCACTCGTGTCCAAACAACTCCCTCCTGCCAATGCTGATCTCAGAATGGGGCTGAGCTGGGAGAAAAGGGTGCCTCTAATACATAATGACCACCCCTGCCCACTAGATATTTCAAAGGGTAGTGGGAATCGAGTAACATCAGTTATAGAGAATATTTGGCCGAGTGGGTGCTTGTATGAGTGTCTGCGTGTGTGTGTCTGAGCAGGTGTGTATGAACAAGTGTGTAATTACACCTGCCTCCTAGCCTGCTTGCACAGTGTATTTGAGGCAGACTTTCATGCTCCACCTCTCTAAATGTTCATCAGCAGCCACTGTCCATTAGAGTAAATAGTTATTTGGAGCAATTTATAATTGTCTGCCAGATCACAACTCCTCTTGGTGTTTTCAGCAAGAAAACTGGATCCACAACCAAGTGCATGGGTAGTATTACCCCTTCAATTCTCGAAACATTGGACTGTTATTTTTCTGTGGTTTTAAAAATGTCATAGATGCAGGGGATAAATGGAAAGGGTTTAAGATGATGCTCTGTCATACCTTTCTTTCTGTCTGACATTCCTATGTTCTTAAACCTTTGTTCCCGAATCTAACGACAAATATATTTTAGCATGATGCTTCACAAGAGTTCAGGTCTCCACCCATGTCACAGCAGTCTTGTGTCCCATACTGTTGGTGTCTTAAGTAGCAGGCTAGCCTTGCAACAGAGTTATTGTTGTTCACATGTTTGAAGTCCAGTGGGTGAGTCAGCCTGCTCACAGTAACCTTTACATTCACCTTACCAAAACAGTTTCTAGCCAACGTATTTTTATATTCCTCCAGGATTGAAATAATGAATCTAAGCATGGATTTTGGATGTGCGGAGAAATAGGACACAAAAAGCATATTTATTATAAAGGATGTTTGCCATAGCACAACATAATATGGCTTACAGTGTGCTGGTTGAATTAGGGGATTTAAATCAACTTTTGTTAACATCTTTCAGTTTTAAGAAACAAGTATACAGTGGTCTTTTCAGGCCAAAGTTGTAGTCATCTTTAGCTGCTTATAAACAGACCTATTGTTGTGGTCAGCCCCTTGCTCAAGATTGGATAGCATTTTTGTCCATCTGTGTTGTCTGGTCTATATTCAATGGCTTTCTTCCCTATTATTAAGCTTGTCCTGCCCTGGATTTAATCTGCCTCACTGTGTTCTTATGGGATGAGTTGTATCCTTTCACAGCTACCATGAGGAACTCTTTTATGTCTGCACTATGAGACAGCTTTAGCTGGCTCTCTGGACCTCTTCTAAATAATACACCCTATATGCATAATATAGATGTTCTAGAAACAAGTGCCATCTGAGACCAGTATAAATCAGTGGGCTTCAGCTCAAACTAATATGGTCTTGCACGAATCCTCGTGAGATTCTCAGGCTGTCATGTGTATCCAACTTGTCCATTAACAAAAAGCTAACAAATCACTCCTCCTTCCATAGAGCCTACAAATTAATCAATAATATTGTCCTTAGGCAGAGCTTGGCAGACAAACAGTTTCTCAATATTTTCTTGATCTCAGTTGCTACTTTGTAAAAGTCAATGATCAATCTGATTTGTTAATTGTAACACAGGGAATATGAAACTACATCTCCCAGCATTCCAAACTAGTGAACTAATCTGGGAAGAACACACATTGGTTAAACACTATTTACGGGAAGTAAGTAAAGACTGCAAAAAAATCATTATTAAGACCTCTTTTGGTTGTACAGCATAGTGTTTTCATAGTTTTCAAATATAAAATACATTTCCTTCACTCATGGAGAGTGTGACTATACTATGCTTTAATGTAAAAGATTATATATATGTAACATATATATGTGTGTGTGTGCCTGTGTTGGTCTGTGAGTTAGTGTGTAAAGGGTTCCTATAAGTCTCTGAGTGGGTGTGTGAGTGGCTGTATGGGTGTTTGAGTGCATGTGTGAGTGGTGGTCTGGTCTCTGAGGGGGGTGTGAGTGCCTGTATGGTTGTGTGAGTGGGTGTGTGATTGGTTATGTGGGTGTGTGAGTGGGTGTGTGAGTGAGTGTGTGAGTGGGTCCGTGAGTGGGTGTATTTTGTTTCATAAATTGGAATCTGGCTCTGTGGAGCCATCGCAGATTCACACGGAGGCAGCGCTGAGTGCCACAATGGATCCACGGGTCCTCCCATGCCCCAAAAAAACATTTTTGTACAATTTCTTGCCCATGAGGGGTCCCTCACAGATCCCTCCATCAGTACCATGGGGTCAGGATTCCTCTGTCGTGACCCCTTGTATCCTATTTACGCTTTATTTCCTCACCTGCCAGGAACTCAGGAACTGTTCCTGATTGACACAATGTCGTCCGCAACTTTTCTCTCAGGTTGGGGCTAGCCACTCACGGCATTGCTGCCACTGCGGTGATCAGCCTGTCTATATATACATAAATCTTTTTTCTTTTAGAACTCCAAAACTACTGAACAGATTTACACCAAATAACAAAAAGCACTCTTTCCACACTGAGATTTAGCTGTATGCCAAATTTAGTGTAATTCAGTTAAGCAGTTCGGGCTGTAGTCATGTCTAAAATCCCTATGGGAAATTGCATGGGAAAACCGTATTTTGGGACCCCCACCCCTTTTCTCGGCTCCCGCTTGATGAATCACCCCAAAACGTTCCAGATAGCAGCCAAAGTGAGTGGCAAAAGAGTTTTGAAAATTTCATGAAGATTCATCAAACAGCGCCTGTTAGACCTGTCAGTCTTAGGGTGGTCTTCCCCCAATCTTTTTCTTTTTGCTTCCACATTGTGCTGTATTTTTTGTTTCGCCTTAGGACTCTGGGCACTTTACAACTGCTAATCAATGATAAAGTGCATGCACTTCTTCCCAAAACACATGTGTAATTGGTGTATCCCTGATCGACCAATTTAATTTACTTCTAAGTCCCTTGTAAGGTGGTATACCATATTCCCAGGGCCTGTAAGATAAATGTTACTAGTGGGCTGCAGCACTGATTGTGCCACTCACAGAAGTAGCCTTTCAATCCTGTCTCAGGCCTGTCACTGCAGTGCCTGTGTGTGCAGTTTACTGTCACTCCGACTTTGCATTTCAAGCCACTTGCCAAGCTTTAAACTCCCATTTTCTTACATATAAGTCACCCGTAAGGTACGCCCTATGTAGACCTAAGGGCAGGTTGCTATGTAAGTAAAAGGTTGGACATGTACTTTTATGTTTTACATGTCCTGGTACTGACCAACAGCCTATTTCTTTTTTCACTACTGTGAGGCCTACTCCTCTCATAAACTAGCGTTGGAAATTCCTTAATACATTTTTAAGCAATAATTCCTGATCAGAGAGGAGTAGCTTTTTCATATTTCATATGTTTGGGATGGTAATGATAAATCCTCTTTACTGGTGAAGTTGGATTTAACATTACTGTTTTAGAAATTATACTTTTAGAAAGTGGGCATTTCTCTGCACTTATTGCTCTGTGTGCCTGACAGGCTGTCTCCCATACATGTCTGGAGTGGGTGACAGCTACACTTTGTGCATTCCCTCTAGACAGTCACAACATAGGAAGGATAGGTGTGTCTGAGTACCTGTCTACATGCATCTGCATTCTGGTTGCCTTGCCTGGGCATGATGGAAAGGGAGGGGCTTACACTTCACTTGAATAGGTAGTGTCCTGTCCCCACACAAAGGGCTGATGTACCCCCCATAGATAGCCTGGAAGACAGGACTGGGCTGAAAGATGAACCTGTGCACTTCAGAGAGCTGCTTTGAAGTCACCCCCACATCAAAGGCTCCTTTGGGAATATGTACTGGGTCTCTGACCCCATCAAATCAGACACTTCTGGATCTTGAACTGAGCCTACTTTTCAGTTTGTTGCCGTGCTGCCTGCTGCTCTCTGACTCTGTTATGCCTGGCTCTTTGGAGGTGGCCCATTTACTTGTAACATGGATTGCGAGGCATCTCCTGTGTGTAACACGGCAGGACTGGGTTGTGGGAGTAAAATCGGCGCATCAAAACCAGTGCTTTGCCTCCAGAGATCCACGCATCGGGCAGCGTATCGCTGCCGCTGCAGCTTGGTAAGATCGACGCATCCCCTTAACTGCATGACAAAATCCGGTGCATCACTCAGTGCCTCTCAACCCCAGCACCCGTCTACAGAATTGACGCATCAACATCTCTGCATGGAGATCGACGCAACTCGCTGTTTGTGACCAGGAAATGTAATTTGCTCACTGGGGCCTCCGTGGGTCCTGTAGCCAGCCGGCGCTCCATCTCGGTCAGCCCGAACTTGGACTTTGCACCGGTCCAGCACTACCTAAAGTAACCTTTTTAGTGCTACTTGATTCGAACCGCTTTACTGCATTTATTCTTTTAAAATTCAATAGCTCACATATATTGGATTTTTACTTTACATTGGACTTTTGTAGTTTTGGCCTTGTTTTGCTCAAAATATAATAATCAATTTTTCTAAACCTCTGTTGGGTGTTTTTGGCATGTATTCATTGTGCTATTGTGTGTGTTGCACAAATACTTTACACATTGCCTCTTTGGATAAGCCTGACTGCTCTGTGCCAAGTTATCAGAGAGTGAGCACACGTTATCTTTTAGTGTATATTTAGCTTACCTTGAGTAGGATTGTGGCTTCTCCTTGGACAGGGTGCATAACTTTGCCAACCAGAAACCCAATTTCTAACAACACCAAAGTTATAGCATAACAAATCCCGCTTTTCCTGTGGAAGCTAGGTCCTAACTATAACTACCTACTGGCAACCACCAGTAGGTAATAAAAATATATACATATGTATATGCATGTAATTTCAGCAATGTGATTGTTCCTCGAGCATCTTCATCCACAAATCTGTGATAACGTGAATCATCTTCAAGAGAAGTTGACGAGACTATAAAGAGGTGAATCTCCACCAAACAGGGCTACTTCCTCTTAACTAAATTAAGTAAGTGCTTATTTGTTTGGTGGAGATGTCCTCGTATTCTTCTGTATCAATAACGTGTCACCAAAATCGGCTGGAAACACGCTCAGAGGTCTTTTGTTAAGCTGTCCATCAACTTGGGAAAATGCGGGAAGACCTTTGCATACTAGTAAGGGAAATGGGGCGTGGCCAAACGGGCAGAGCTTGCAGATGATTTTGGGCATTTGCATGCTCAGGGTAATTAAAAGGGAGAATCATGGACTCTGCTCTCACCAGGAGATGACGAGAAAGAAATTAATCATCACAGTCAACCCAGATCAGATTGCACTCTAATAGATCAATTATGCATCACCTCCATTAAGTATTTCAGATTGTTTTTCAAGGTGGAATACAAGACGAAACACACTTGCTTTGCCTTGCCCAAGCCCAAGAAGTTAGCTTTTTATTTGTTTCCAAACAAAGGGAGGGGGGCCGCTCCCCGGTCCAATTTCAGCCTGGGGACCCCATCCCCTGGGGCCCAGCTATAATTCAATGGGGAAGGGGGGCCACACATACCCTCCCTGGTCCAATTTTTGACCCAGAACCCCATCCCCAGGGCCCAGCCACGACCCCTGGGTACCCTGAAGCCCACCCAGGGCAGCCTGTGTGGTTTGATGGGGACCACGGGGAGAGCCTCAAGGCCCTGTGGTCCCAGCGGGCTACCCTTCTTCTGCGGCAGCTGTCATTGCTCTCACACAAAGGGAGCTGCTAAATGTGCAACTCCCTGCTTGCAGGAGCAATATTTCATCTATTTCCCTGCCCACATGACAGTGGTTTGACAGCTCCTGCTTGATGGGAGCAGAGTTATGTTTGCTCTCACTTGGCAGGAGCTCTCACAGCTCCCGCCAACCAAAAGCAAACCGCTATGTCCCGGGGTGGGCACCCCAGGACATAGCAGGAGACGGCCCTGGGGGATGGTGTCACCAGGGCCATAATTGATTCCCGGAGAGGGCCCCCTCCTTTATTTTGCACGGACTGGCCCTGGGGAGTTGGTGATCCGCGGGGCCATAAATGGCACAGGAGGGAGGCCCCACAACCCCTCTCCTTGTTAAATTTGGGATTTGGCCCCTGGGAGGGATGGTCCCCGGGGCCAGGGGTCCATGCAGACCTCCTCCATATTGTTTAATTGGGCCCTAGGGAGGTGGTGGTCCCCGGGGCTTCAACCTGCCCCAGGAGGGGGGTCCACGTGGCCCCCCTGCCTTATAAAAATTTAAGCCCCAAGGAGGTCGTGGTCCCTGGGGCTCCAATGAGCCCATAGAGGGCGGTCCATGTGGCGCCCCTCATATAAATTAAATAAACCCCGTGAGGTGGTGGGACTTCGGACTCAAATGAGCCTTAGGAGGGGGGCCCCATGTGCCCCCCTCCTTTTTAAAAAAATATCTCCAAATGACCCAGGACCTGGCTCACCCGAGGCCTTTAGTGTAAACAAGCGTGGGAAACCGTGCTTGTTTTTTTTTTTTCAATTTTGCTGTGAATTTGCGGTTTCACCTGAGATTTCGCAGCAAAACTGAAAAAAATATGTTTGTAATCCCCAGCGGGGTTCTTGTGGGACCCCACCACCACACCTAGGCGGTCAGGGTATTCCTACCCTGCCCTCTTTTTTCATTTAAATGTTTTTTGTGGGACTCAGCTGAATCTGAGTTCCAAGATGGCTGCCCACACTTCCTTGTTGCTCTGTTGGCAGCCAATCAGATTTCAACACTGGGACTATCAGATCCGCGCCCCTAGATATACAAATTTGGTTTTTAGTTATTATCTCTAAACCTACTGAACAGATTTACACCAAATCACAAAAAGAAAAGCCGCCTTTCTGCCAAATGCCAGTCGTTCAAAATCTCCATGGGAATTAACATGAGGAAAATGTGCTTTGGGATCCCCTCTTTTTCTCGGCCCACGGTTGACGGATCACCCCAAAACTTTCGAGACAGCAGCTAAAGTAAGCAGCAAATTTTTAAGGAAAATTTAGTGAAGATTCATTGACTTGTGCAAAAGATACAGGCAAGTCAAAGAATGCTTTTCCTAAGAAATGGTCCTAACTATAACTATGTACTGGCGACCGCCAGTAGGTAATATATATGTGTGTGTGTGTGTGTATGATTGTATGTGTGTGTATCAGTACTTCATAAAAGTGCATATGTTTCTTTGTTCTCCCCAACTTTTTTACGAGGGCCTGGCATCGGTATAGCGTTACCTGATTCAAACAGACTGTGTTCTTACCCCCGCCCCCACACTCAATCCTGCTTTCCATTTTATTTTTATTTTTTTGAATGGGAGCTCAAAAGCAATAAAGTGCTACTCCCTCCTCTCCCCCACGCAGGCACACTATATTCTTACTTTCCTGTCCCATCACTTTTCTTGTGTTATGTATTGTTTTATGTATTTATTAATTTTACAAGGGCTCAGCAGCTACAAAGTGCTGCTAGGCTCCTGGCTCCTTTAATAGCGAAAGATAGCACACACTTTATTTTGTGGGTTTTCCTTTTCTTTTATTTACCAATCTAACAAGGAAATCCATCATTTTAGAATGGTAAATATAAACGGCCGACATGCATTACGAAGTATGCATGCACGCATGAAGACACACCCTTGTCAGCTGTGCAAGTACTTACGTCTTGATGCTTGTGTTCACATGCCGATTGCAAACAGTATTGGCAAAGTTAGTGGCTTTGGCAATGCTTGTGTATTAAATACTTTCACAGGTAATATCCGTGAGTAAACATTGCATGTTCATCATTTGTGTCCATACAGAGTGCAAAGTCAAGTGCTTGTCTTTGAAAAAGTAGTATAAAGTTATATCGCTAGCAAATCATTGACTGGGGTGAGCATGCCTAGGTTTGACGCTCTCATTTCTTCCTGATTCAAGAGGGCTTGTACCAATGTACTCAATGAACCAGTATCTGCTGGCACTGTTCTAACAATCATAATCACTGCGCCTCACACTTTTCATCCCATAAAGTCCCCTATGGCAGGTCCCGCAGTAATACGTAGCTCTGCACTCCCGAAGGCACTGTAGAAAGAAAATGGAAAAGTGTTTCAGTGGAAGACTTCCTGTCAGCTTAAAATAGAAGTTATAAACTAAACGTGACCTTTTGTTGCCTTTATAATCACTTGCCTTCAGAACATGAACGCTTTGACATACTCCAGAGAAAATTACTTCCTTTTCATTCAAAAAGCAGGAACATTTTTATTATTTTAGCGATCGTTTATCAAAATACATTTCTGAACAGTTGTAGAAGCTGATAATATACTGCGGCGGAGTGGTTTAGGCTGATAGAAGTCGTGGTGTGATTAATGTGATAGCATTGTTCACAGATGTTCAATCAGCAGTAGCTTGCAACTCATGGCAGACGGGTTTCAAAATAAACCAGAGGCCTCCTTTTGGAGAGGCCACCTTTGCTAGAGACTCGCTCGTCTCTAGCAAACACAGGGAAGAAATATAATTTTGTGCACGCTTCATAAATGTGTACCCCGTTACATTATTCTTATTATCTAAAACAAAAGACTAGGGGGCATATTATCAAGCCCTTTATCGCCGCGTTAGCGGCACATTTCTGCCGCTAATGCGGCGATATTTTTATCACACTATTAACAAGCTGCAGCTAACGGGCATTAGCGTGAGTTTTTTGGCGATAGCGGGCGTTTTCTTATCTCTAAGCATGTCAGCGATATATATCGCTAATGACATGCAAAGTAGGCGTTCCTGACTTAAACTCCATTGAAACAGTCACAAACACAACTTCCCTCTATTATCAATGCCCGCGAAGCGATAAGAAAAGTCGCGCTTATCGCTGGAATTTAACGCCTGAAAAAACTTGCCTTAACCATCTTGTCAATGGGGGTGGATTGTTAGGTTAAGTACACACTTGCCTATTAGCAAGCTTTTCATCAGCGCAGTTAATTTAGCGCTGGAATTCTCACGCTATTGCTGGTTTTACTCGCTATCGCTGGATTTCCTATCGCCGTTGCGATACGCGTTGATAATACAGCGCTATCACGGCAAGGAAATCCAGCGATGGCTGGCAATAAAAAAAACAGCGCTAAGCGCGCTTTGCGATAATTAGATCCTTGATAATATGCCCCCAGGCGATTGTCGAAATATATTATTAGTTCGAGTCCTGTATGAGGATTGCAAGTCAATGGAAAATGTTGCCAATGTGATACTCCGACTTTAGAACGGAAGCACCTTCTGCGGTGACGTACATCGTGTGCAAAATGACTGACTGTCAACCCATTGCTCTTGATTAATTATCAGTCGTCAATATTTGTTGTCTGCGTGGACAGAATCCCAGAGTCCCTCCAGGGTAGGCATGTTTTAACTCTTGCAAGCGTATCTACCCTGAGTCCCGCTGTAAAGTCAGAATGGGATGAGTTATTGAGTCACATTAGAATGTGGGCTGAAATTGCATTTGGGCTGGAGTTTTTCCCTACGCAAATCCTATTACCGCGAGGAATTTGCTTGGGGAGAACAATGTGGAAAAGGGATTCACATGATAGAAAATAGAAAACGTACGTTGTTCTCAAATACCATGACAGTGCAGTAAAAGCAATTAAAGTTATTTTATGATTTAAAGTTTAGGGTAAGGAATGGGTTACTTCCACTAAACCTTCTGCTAAGTGCGGATAAACCTTTATACTGCAAGAAATAGTTCTATTCCTTGCTTTATTGATCAAATCAGCCTGAGATTAAGGAGTACACATTTTACAATTAGTGCCCATATCCAACTAGCAGGAGCGTAGCTTGGGCACTGAAATAATTGGGGGATTGATTCACCCCTAAAATGGATATTTCAGAACTGCAGAGCAACGGTTCAACACAGCAGTGAGATTGTATAAATCATAAAGTCATATGACCTAGACCTGATCTTTCTAATGGAAACAATTCTTAATGAAACTTCACAACCCATCCTTGGTTTATTGATCCCCCAGGCTAGTCCATCGTACAACTGGACAGAGCCATAAAAATATGACAGCGAGTAGCAGCAATTCACAATGACTCTTTCATAGCGGAATCTCAACATTGAACAATTTGTGTCTTTTCAATGTCCTACAATCAAAAAAAGGCTTGTGAGAATAATTCAATTAAATTCAGACTTTAACCTGCACTGGGGTGATCAGAATTACACACAAATGTCTCTTGTTTCCTGATGAACACTAGATAACTTCAACCTCACTAATTTCTGCACAACCACAACACACTCACAGGACTAATCTCTAGATTTACTGATTGCCAAAAAGAGATCTGTGAAGATAAGACTCTATATTCCCATAGGGAGAACTCCACATCAACCGTGGAGTCTCCCTATGGTAAAGTATAGGGAAAAGTATATTTAATCTAAAAAATTGTAAAAAAAAAAAAATATGGTAATAAATTACATTAATTGTATATATGTCTTTTAAATGTAGAGCAATATAAAAAATACTACACACAAATAACTTAGGGGCCCATTACGATGGCGGGCGGAAGCACAACCGCCGTGCTGGCGGATGCAGAAACCACCAGTTACCGCCGGCACGCAGCAGTCCACACGCCCGCCCAATTACGATGCGAAAAGCAGGCCAAACACCGCCGGCAAGCCAGCAACACCGTCCGCCATCAAAGTGCGCCCGCACACGTAGCGGCGCAGCACAACTGACACACACCGTCCGACGAAACACGTCCCGCCCGGCGCATAAATTACGATGCCGCAAACAAACGGCTCCCACGGCAAAGAGACACCGCACGTGAAAGAGAGGCGGAAACACAGACGCAGAGCACGGACAACGAAGAAGCGGCACCCCGGGCATGAATCCAGCACTGCAGGCCCTTCCCATGCTTCTGCTGATGCACCACCAAGGACGCAACGTACCGCGGAGACGCAGGTAGGCACACACACAACAAGTGCACGCAAACAGCGCACACAGTGCAAGGGCGGAAAAGCGGACAACCCCCACCAGCGCGTGTACACTACACATCCACCATCGCATCCACATATGACACACAGGCCAAATCGTAACATCGCAGAACACATGTGTACACACCACCTGGGACTAGGAACCAACCACCCCGTCACGGCCCCAAAGCGCCGATGACGCCGCCACACATGCGCACAACGCAGAGGCCAACCGCAGCGCCATGCATGCGTCGCACACAGACACAGGGACACAACCAAGCAGCACACACATCAGCCCCACCCCGAACGCACATGACACGTGACAGGCCGGCCACAGACATGTCCCCAACGCCCAATTCACGGACAACACCCAACGCCACACAACCGACGCACACATGTCAGTGAAGACACGCAACAGCAGGACACACCCCAGTGTAACAAACATGGCGTAGCACACAGCGGCGGCAACACCAACTAGGAGAAGCAGGGCTCCTTCGGGAAGAGGAACGCCAGTACCACACTGAAAAACCCATACCACCCTGCACATATGAACAAGACACATGAAACGGAACACCAAAGAGCCCGGGGACCGACAACAGGTGGCCCAAGAATTACATCCACACACAAGGCCCAACGCAGAGCGGAAAGGCAGCCTGCCGCCCACACAAGGGAGAGCAGACAGCACTGAATGACCTTCCATTCCAACACCGAAACCACAGCCCTACGACAGAAGCCGGTGAATACAGCCATTGTCCAAGAATAGACCAACACAGGCATGCCGAGGAGACCGACCACAGGGCAGATAGCGCATATCACAGAAGCACACAACGGACGGGGAAGAAAGAAGAAAACACTCCCCCATGTCGGCCACATGCAAGTTAATTGGAAGGAGTCACACAGCACTGACCTTGAACTGTCTGAGAAGCATGTGGGAAGAGGGCCCGTGTCCTCCAAACAAGCCAACAGAACACAAGTCCTGTCTCCCCACGACTACACAGAGCTCACAGCAACACCGGAGCGTGCACATTGCAGACTGCACACACAGCCGGAGCACGCCACCTCTACGAACCGCTGCGAAATGGCAACCGCAACACACCTACCCAACTACGCCGAACAGCTCAAGCTGTACCAAACCAACACGATACATACATTGGGATGCGATCTCCTGTCCCTGCTGAACGTAAGTTACCGACTGACTTACCGCATCACATTGTTCAGCTGCGTCATGCCCGTCTTCTACTGTCGGAGGTGTCCCTACCAGCATCCCGTCGAGATATGCCTCTCCAACCCGGCATGTCTGAAGGCGGACCTGCTACCACTACTCCTCCCTCTGGACGCACACGACAGGGCCTGCTCTGCCTATGGGGGCATGGCGTATGTGGCCAACATCGCACGCGCACTGAAATGGAACCACTGTGCCTCCACACGACGGATCATCGAGAACAGCTACATCGAATGTCACCCAGCATGCCCCATCATGGTCCTCCAAGGGACAACCTACGAACAACACCTTGACAGCCACCATCCGCTTCATTGGCTGGCAAACATGTACACCACCAATGACATGGAAGCCCTGCTGGACGGCATCGCATACCTGACAACCTGTAAATACGTCGGACCACAACGCAGGTTCCCCGAGTGACCTATGAAGTCCAACCCCGCACCCATGCTCAGCTTCCGCACGGACTGGCCAGTCACCACCACAACAGCCATACCAAACGACCGGCAACTGTAACCACACCATCAACGACATCGCCATGACATCGGATATGACCGGGACATGCACACTGTTCCCCATCACATCCAGGAACACCGCATGCATCGTGGGAGGCAGTGGCATGGGCTCTGTGCATCGCACCCACATGGACGGAACTGCACGAACAACCAGGACACGACATGGATCCAGCGCACATGGACACACACACCGCTCAGTGGACATGAATAGGTCGCCTGGAGTCTGTGGGTGCTGCACCCCTCCCACCCCCGCCCCGGGAATCCCATACCAGGACCTTTGCATGGACGACAAGTGCATACAACAACAACACGACCCCAGTGACTGTGACATGTCCAGTAACCACCACAGTGCAACAACAAGTGGCACGCCGCTGCATGCACGCAAGCACATGCCCTGATGTCATCTCACATGCACGCGTGCATGAGGAACAACCGCAGCAAACCTGTCACATGGAACTGAGATGGACTGTGCCCATGATGCCGAGCGGTCTGGTAGGCTACATGTATACCGTCTGTGTCAAAGTCCGCAGCTCCGCAGCTATACGTAAATGTACATTAGCACAGCCTTGGCCAAGCAGATGTAACCCCACACCCTATCCCATTTGTTATCATGCTCAGTATATCCTCAACATGTATTCCGCTGCCAGTAGTGTCCACTATACTGCATCACAGAGGACAGAAGACTCAATATAATGTTTGAAACCAGAACTGTCTCCGCTGACTCATTTCACAAGTACGAATGAGAGAGGATGAGAGTATGTGAAGTACACGGCAGTCGTGACATGACCATGTAGTCCACTGGTATTGGATGTCAACGCAAATGAGTAGCACTACTGTGGAAGACACACATGTGTCGTGTGAAGTCGTATGGACGCAGTGCTCAGGTGGGTGGGTGCGACGGGTAGATGCGCACATGCCAAGTTGGAGCACGCCGTGTTGGGAGGGGTCATGAACAGTACACCACCGCTTCCCTGGGCATTGTGAGAGGACACCTGTCGGGGGAGTGAACACATGTGTGCACAGCAGCCGGGCACACGTACAAAGCGGTACCAGGCGCACCTCAGCCCACCCTCTGTGGACAAGCTGGATCCTGTTGTGCGCCCGCCATGCCCCTTGACAAGGCACACACAGCCCCAGTCGACCAGGTGTAACCCCAACATAGTCAATCCGCACAGGCGATACAGGGCACGGGATGGCAGTGGAGCATGGTGTGTGAGAGGTCTCCTCGCGCTCCTCCTGGTCATATCACGCAGGCAATAGAACCTCAACGTCTAGCATGGCACAAGTCAAATGGAAGTGTAGGGGGACGCACCACAGCACGAGCAGCACTGACGTCACGGGAGGTGGCTCGCACCATCCCATCCATTGCCCATCATACCAACCACGCCACATGCCATTGCGACTAAGTGCAAGCGCGTGCGCCACCACCCCCGAGCCCTCCCCAGAGAGGCCAAAGAGTGAATGTGTGGGCCAACAGCCACAGACGGACGCGGCCTGGCCGCAAGGGCAGCCACAGCCACTGGGTGTCGCAGGTGGCGGATCCGGAAGGCGAAGACTGTGATGCATAGTCCATGCAGGCCGGGTCTCCATTTGGGGCACCACGCAGGTGGACGGCGTCCCGCCACACATCATACCCTGAGACAGCCCACTCGTGCAACTGGACCCACACATACACTCCTTGCCCTCTCTGGTGCGAGCTTGGGGCTGCCTGTGCAAGCGCTAGCCTCGCAGGTGAGCATGCATATTGGGGGGCGAGGGGAGGACATGAGGGCTGGGGCGATGATGACTGTATCACTGTCAGTTAGTACAAGGGATGACCCAGATGTGGAAAGGAAGAGACGTGTCCCGTGTGTACTGCAACTAGTCGCCAATCCAACTACCCCCCATGTCCGGAATGTAAGCCCGCACCTAGGCCCGCCCATCCGCCACATCGAACATACCACCAGCACGACAACCTTCCCATTCGAAACACTGACTGGGGGTGGCGACCAGTGAACAATCATGTGTAGCCTACCCACGCGTACATGTGGGCCCTCCATGATCCATGTCACCTGCGGCAAAGACATGACATGCGCAATGAGGGAAGTGAGGAGAGCGGCCCGCCCCACGCGCAGAAGGTGCATCAGCTCCACAGACCCAGCAGCGAGTCCAGCAGGGGTCACATGTGCAGGGGCAGCTGTGCCTGGTGTGAAGGCACATGCATATAGACAGCACATCGACCAATGTGTAGTCTGCCCACATCCACAGTCCATCATCATGCGGACATAGGAATTGAACACAGGGCAACACATATTAGTTGGTGCACCCACCGTGACCAACAATGCGCAATCATCGACGTACCCGCCCTGTGCATGGCCCCCCACCCAACGGAGGCACATCCAGTGCCACCATCCCACACACACAAGCCTTCCACGGAACATGCTGTGTCCAATGGTCAGTACAGAGTCAGCGCCCATCTGGTGGATCCTGAACAGGAGACACATGCACACACATGCCAGCTCCCACTATGTACGTCTGCCACCTTGCACGTGCAATGCAACCTCTCACCTGTGACGTGTGACTGCAAGCACACAGCCGTCTTGGCATGGGGCTGTCAATGTGGACACCAGTCAATGTTTCGGGAGCTGTGATCCGTACAGTGCTGTACATAGGGTGCAGTGCTGACACCTACTACTGTCTCATATCCCCTCGTGCCACAGGTCCCACTTGTATTGGCCGCTCAGCCCGTGCCCACATCGTCGTCGTCGTGTGCCATACTCATCCAGCCTCGGAAGCAGTTCCATGCTCAGCAGACACTCATGTTGCCGTGGCGTTGCCGCTTGACAGATATGCAGTCAGTCCCCATCAGCACGCCCCGCAAGTCATTGGGGCCTAGATCCCCATGTGCATGCACATGGCAGTGGTATGTCTCACTTACCATTGCCATTGTTGGGAGACCTGTGTAAGTGTATTGTGGCCAGTGCCGTCCCAGCTTGACAGCTGGGCTGTGGCTCATGTGCTTGCTCAGTCATGTCAGTGATGTGTATGCGAAATTGCTATGTGCCGTGTTGCTTTGACATGTGTCCTCTGCCATTTAACCCAGGCGGAGACCGAACATTGACCGCCCATACCAATTGCTGGCGGACATGGACGATACAGAGGTAATCAGGAAGTTTCGGCTGGACAGGCCAACTCTGCATCGACTGTGTGCCATGTTAGAGCCCCATCTCCGTCCCCGCAGGGTGTATCCGACTGCTGTCACCCCCACGGCTAAGGTGATGGCCGCCATGCATTTCTTCGCCACTGGGTCATTCCAGCACACAGTGGGCAGTGGAGGAGGGATGTCCCAGCCCATGTTCAGCAAGGTGCTGAGGGATGTACTGGCAGCCATGATGCTGTACCGGAACAGGTACATCAGATTCCCCAGGGCTCGTGAATTGGCGGCAGTGAAGGGTGCATTCTATGCCCTTGGCAGAATCCCACACGTCGTGGGAGCCATTGACTGCACTCATGTTGGCCTTGTTCCACCACAGGCCACTGAGCACCTGTACCGCAACAGGAAGCACACGCACTCCCTGAATGTGCAAGTGGTGTGCCTTGCGGACATGGTGATCACCCACGTGTGTGCCAAGTAATCCAGGCTCGGCCCATGACGCACACATAATGCGCAACAGCATCTTGCCACGACTGATGGCCAATCTGCAACAGGATCGTGCCTGTATTGTCGGTGAGTATGTGGAGTGGTGTAGCGTGCTGGTTGTGCGATGCTGTCCCCTGTCCAGTTGGAATTGCAACGGTTCTCTGTGTCCCTCACACCCAGGTGACGCTGCGTATCCGAATGGGGCATGGCTGCTCAGTCCATTGAGGAATCCTCGCACCCCAGCAGACGATCGATACAATGAGGCACATGGGAGGACCAGACGTGTGGTCGAGCGTACCTTTGGCCTCCTCAAGTCCAGGTTCAGGTGCCTGGACCGCACTAGGGGTGCACTGGCGTACTCCCCACAGAAGGTGTGCCAGATAGTGGTGGCGTGCTGCATGCTGCACAATCTGGCCATTCGGAAGCAGATCCCCCTCATTGTGGATGACGGAGATCAACCAGGGCCCCAGCCCGCAGACCAGGACAGCTCGAGTGAGGTGGACAGCGGAGAGGAGGAAGCTGGGAATGTGCGCCAGCAGCTCATCGCCCGCTACTTCACTTGACGGTGAGTGTCCATGTACGACGGATGATGTGTCTGTATCTGTGCAGGTGTGTGTGTGCTGTGTCAGGGTGGCCGTATGTTCACTGCGTGCAGTGTGTCAACGCTCCATGGCCAGGGTAGTATGCCACTGTTGGTGACTGTGGCATTGTGCCCTATTGCTCTGTGCGATGTGTGTACATTGCTTGTAGTTGTTGACATGTACTGTGTGATGGGTGTGTGACACACTCATTGAATGTGCTCCTGTTCTGTCTCCCACCCCTAGGTCCCTACAGGCCCTCCGGATTCCATTGCCATGCCACGCATCAGGTGCCTTTCCGCCCAAGGTGGCCGTTGTATTCCGTACAAATAAAACACAGGGCACAAACAGCAGTTAGTGAAAAAGGTGCATTTATTACAAACTGTGACATGTGATTGTGTGTAAGGTGATGACAAAAGTGGTGCGTGCAGTGACAATGAGCTGTCGGTCATGGCTGCGTGATGATCAGGGTGTACCCACTGGTTCTATGTCCATAGTCC
The DNA here is from genome assembly GCA_963921515.1 of Calotriton arnoldi. Classification (NCBI taxonomy): domain Eukaryota; kingdom Metazoa; phylum Chordata; class Amphibia; order Caudata; family Salamandridae; genus Calotriton; species Calotriton arnoldi. Next base: position 672,531 of record CAWUFW010008033.1, on the reverse strand, counting down.
AACACACACATGCCATCCAGCTGGCTGTGTGGAGTGGGATCGTAGAGCAAGTCAATGCAGTGCTGGTCAAGGAAGGCTGGCGGAAGGCTGGCTGGCTGCCTCACTTGCGACTGGAGCGTGCGAAGTCCTCCCGGGAGATCTGTTTCCTCTTCGGACGGCCCCTTCCACGTTTGGGAGGGGGTGTGTGGTGGCGACCTGCTGGTGGTGGGTGAGGTGTGCTCACTGGCTGTGGACGCAGGGGAAGTGGACACTGCTGCCCGAGCCTGCGCCCTAGCAGGTGGTGGCGGAGGTGGTGTTGCTGGCCTTGCCTGTGACCCCACCGCCACCACCAGCTGGCCCATGAGGTCCACGAGTTGGTCCATACGGGACACGAATTGGCCCATATGGGCGTCCATGGACCTCAGCACCCCCAGCACCTCCCGCGTGTCAGTAGCAGACCTGGCCCATTGTCCTTGGGCCTCTTCATAGGCCCCAAGGACTCTGGCCATTTGAGGCAGGGCATGGCTCCCAGGGGAGGCTGGCGTTTCCCTGACCCTGCTCCTCCTACCAGTCCTGCTGCCACCGGCCTGCCCACTAGCCACATTGCACACCACGGTCCTCGCTGTGGCTCCCAGGGTGGATCCAGTCGGCCGGGCCACCACCTGCGCTGGGGCTGGTGCCAGCGAAGACGTGGTGGTGGTGGAGGCGGTGGTGGTCGGTGCGGCGATGGTGGCGGTTGCGGCAGTGGTAGTGGCCGCAATGACCGTGGGTGTGGCCGCAACGACAGTGGCAGCAGGGGACTGGGACTGTTCAGCATCCCTGGATGATGGGTTGGTGGGTAGGAGGGGTCCTGGGGAGCGGCTGGGCCCTGCCACGCCAGATGGGCCAGCTTGGTGGTCCGTGTCCGAAGAGGAGGACAGATCCTCCAGATCCGTGTGTCCTCGTTGGGGGCTTGTAGGCTGGCTGTGCTGGCTGCTGTCTCCATCCCCAGCATCCAGCAGTTCGTCACCTGTGGAGAGAATGAGATTTGTTATTGTGTTGCACCTGGCGAAGTATGTATTAGTCGTCTGACATTGGCAGTTCGTGCAATCTCGTACATGGGTTTCCCGGAGGCGAGTGTGTGGCTGTGGCATCTGTAGTTGTGTGTGCTAGGCAATGGGACTGTGTGCTGTGCACATGTGGCATGGGACGGATTGGCCATGCCGATGGGTGTGTTGCTGTGCCCCTACTCATTGTGACTCTGGTGTATGCGGGCTCCTGGCCCATCCTGGGTCTGGTTTGTACTTTGCTTTTGGAGTTCATATGGAACGCTTAGGAACGCATATGGCAACATAGGGGCCATGCCCCAGATTCGCATTTGGGAGGGGATATGCTTTTGGGGTTCAAATGGAACGCTTAGGAACGCATATGGCAACATGGGGGCCATGCCCCAGATTCGCATTTGGGAGGGGATATGCTTTTGGGGTTCAAATGGAACGCTTAGGAACGCATATGGCAACATGGGGGCCATGCCCCAGATTCGCATTTGGGAGGGGATATGCTTTTGGGGTTCAAATGGAACGCTTAGGAACGCATATGGCAACATGGGGGCCATGCCCCAGATTCGCATTTGGGAGGGGATATGCTTTTGGGGTTCAAATGGAACGCTTAGGAACGCATATGGCAACATGGGGGCCATGCCCCAGATTCGCATTTGGGAGGGGATATGCTTTTGGGGTTCAAATGGAACGCTTAGGAACGCATATGGCAACATGGGGGCCATGCCCCAGATTCGCATTTGGGAGGGGATATGCTTTTGGGGTTCAAATGGAACGCTTAGGAACGCATATGGCAACATGGGGGCCATGCCCCAGATTCGCATTTGGGAGGGGATATGCTTTTGGGGTTCAAATGGAACGCTTAGGAACGCATATGGCAACATGGAGGCCAAGCCCCAGATTCGCATTTGGGAGGGGATATGCTTTTGGGGTTCAAATGGAACGCTTAGGAACGCATATGGCAACATGGGGGCCATGCCCCAGATTCGCATTTGGGAGGGGATATGCTTTTGGGGTTCAAATGGAACGCTTAGGAACGCATATGGCAACATGGGGGCCATGCCCCAGATTCGCATTTGGGAGGGGATATGCTTTTGGCGTTCAAATGGAACGCTTAGGAACGCATATGGCAACATGGGGGCCATGCCCCAGATTCGCATTTGGGAGGGGATATGCTTTTGGGGTTCAAATGGAACGCTTAGGAACGCATATGGCAACATGGGGGCCATGCCCCAGATTCGCATTTGGGAGGGGATATGCTTTTGGGGTACATGCTGTGAGCCATGGGTGCCGAACGTGACATGTGTTGTGGCTGCATGACAGTGCATGGTCTGAGGTGTGTGCATGCCTGACATGCCCTGCATATTTGCTGTCTGTTGTGGTTACTGGACATGGCATTGGACGCATCGTTATGAGTGAGTGATAGTTGTGTGCCAGCCAACGTATTGCAGTTGTCCCATCTCCTTGGTGTGCGTGCTGCCCTGTGCCATGTGCATCACTGCAGTGCTCGGGGGGTGTGGCCCATGTTGTGTGTTGTTGCTCACAGTGTGTCGTGCGCTTAATTGACTTCTGGCACATGGTTGGTCATGGGCATGTGTCTTAGCGTGACTGCTGTATGTGTGGCAGCTGTGCGGATGACATGCCTTTCATGAGACTGGGGCTGACGGATGGGATGGATGGTATGTTGTATGTGCATGGTGTGTCTGTGAGTTTGATGGGTTCAGTGGTGTTCGTGTGCATTTCTGTTGTTCCGCTCTGTTGCGTCTAGTGTTGTTTGTCTTACATAGGCGTAGTTGTGGGGTGTGGGGTTGACAGGCAGTGGGGGCTACATGGACAGGACTTCAATGGTGTTTCGGTTGTGTGTGATGAGTTGCACAGTGGCTGCCGTGTGGGACTATATTCAGTGTGGCTTGTGCATGCAGACGTGGCTCCTTGGGTGTTGCTATGTCTGTGATGGGTCATGTGGGGTGTGAGTCTGTTGTTCATGTCCGTGTGCACATTGTTCACTTGTTCGTGACGGTGGGCGGTGCTGCGTGTTCGTCTGCTACGTGACATGTCCCATGTGTTGGTGGTGTTATGGTCCTCATGCCTCCAGTAATCCAGCCCTGTCCAGTTTCCCACCTGCAAGTTGTTCGTGCGTGCACTGTACTGGATGCCACATGGCTCTAAGCGGGGGTGCTCCATGTTGCAGGTCTGTGGGGGTGGGGGGTGTAGTGGGTCGTGGGGGTGGCTGTACACCCACTGACACCGATTGCTGTGGACCGTGATGTCTGCCTTTCGGCTGTCGTTGTGCACTGCGGTGGCTGACACGTGGCTGTGGGGTGTGGGGGATGCTCCTCCTTGCTGTGCTGTGGGACTGGGGCCTGGTGTGTGTTGTACTTGGGCTGTCCACCGTCCCACCCACTGCACTTTGTGCTCCTGCCACTTACCTGTTACTTGTCGGTTAGTGCAGCTGTGGCGGACACATGGGTGTGGTGGGTGCTCGTTGTGGCGCTTCTGGCATCTTTGGGGACCTGTTGGTGGTTACGTGGCTGGCTTAGTGTACACATGTCCCCACGCATCTTACAGTTGTTCGGTTTGGGCTGTGTGTGGTAGTGTCTGTTGCATGTGTGTGTGATGTGTTGTGTATTGTGTGCTGGACATGGGGGTGTTTGTCCCTGGGAGCTGTGGCATGGTAGTTGCGCATGTGAGTACATAGCGGTGTGCTGGTATACATTAGTTTGTACTTACCAGCCTCCACTCCCCTGCTAATCCGGCGAGGATCTCCGGATGGATTACGACTCGCACCTTCTCCTCCCACGCTTTGAAGGTCTTAAAGAGCGCGGGATTCCCTCCGCCAGTGACGGCAGCCAGCTCTCTGTTTTTGCCCTCCTTCTTCTTGACCAGGCTTTTTACGTCATTCCAACGTTTGTTTATCTCGACTCTGTTCCTGGGCAGGGTCCCGACTGCATTGACCTGGTCTACGATCCGGTTCCACATTCTGTTTCTGGTGGCTAGTGGTGTGTGCTGGACCATGTTCCCATAGATTTGTGGGTACACCTTGATGATCTCGTCGACCATGACCGTCAGCTCCATGGGCGTGAACTTGGGCATCCTTTGTGGTGCCATGGTGTTTGTGGTGCTGGTGCGGTGTGTGTTGTGTAATGTGCAGGGGGTTTGTGGTGCCGGTGTTTGGTGGTGGTGGTGGTGGTGGTGGTGGTGGTGGTGTTTGGTGGTGGTGGTGGTGGTGGTGGTGGTAGTGATGTGTGCGTTTCTGTGGTGTGCTGCTGTCCTTGCTGTGTCACTGTGTCCTCTCCTCTCCTCTCTGGTTTGCAATGTAGCAAGGGGTTGTGGTCTGTGGGAGTGCTGCTTTTGTACTCACCTATGTGGGTGTGTCCTCATGGTCTGTTGTTTTCAGGTGTGTTGTGTCTGGGGTTCTGGCCTTTGTATTTTTTGTTTGTCCGGGGGGTGTTTTCGGGATGTGTACTGTGCTTGTGTATTTGTGCGTGCCTTGCTGTGTGGACTTGTTGGCCATGTTGTGTGCTATTGGTTTTGTGTGCGGATGGTTTCTGTGCAGGTACGTTGGCGCCATGGCTTCTGCCGTGTCGATTCTCATCGGCGTTGTTTGCGCTGGCGGGCGGTATATTTGTTGTTTTTCCGCGCTCATGGCGGTGCGATCGTAATTTCACGTGCGGTGTGTCGGCCGTGTGGGCGGGCGGTTTTGTGTTGTCGTGCGTGTTTCCGTCCGTGGCGGGCGGTTTGACTCCGACTCGGACGATGGCGGGCGGTATTTTGTGTGATTTTTCCGCCGATGGCGGTTTTCGGTTTGTGTACTCATAATGGCGTGGTCGGTGTTCAGGCGGTGTGTGCGGGCGGATTTTTGCCGCTTCCATGCCTGGCGGATTTATTTACGCCGGGTATCGTAATGGGCCCCTTAGTATTTAATTAAATTCTTAATTAGCATAAATATATTGAATTAAAAAAAGATTTTTCTGAAGATTAAGTTAAAAAAATTAATTCTCTCCTAAGTAGAAAAATATTTTTTATTAAGCATTAATAATTGCTAAAAGTTATGCATAGAACTAATGAAGAGTAATTTAATTATATTTTGACAAAAACAATGTTGCATTACTTTATACATTCATTATAGGTTGTTAAATATGTTATAATAAAATCATAAGTATGGTTTATTTTTAAATAGTTTTTAACATTAATTTATATTTATTTATATTTTATCTATTTCAAATACATGTATTTATCTTAGCATTATGTCCTATGGGGCTTTATTTTAAGTCCATACATCCTTTATTTTCTAGGACCAGTGGTTGGCCATGTGTAGTGCTGGACTTACTCCTGCTCTGAACTGGAGTAGATTACTACTGTTTGGGGGCCTAATGTTTACTGTAGTAACTTTAGAAGTGCAGTTTGTGAATAGCAGTTGGCTTACTCTTTTGTGAGTGGGTAGCTACCCCTCCCTAAACCCCTACCTAACCCTCCCTAAACACTTTTTACTCCCCTGTAAACCTCTCCCAATTAGTAATAAGTATGCCCCTTTTTCCGGCTACTCCCACTGGTCCCTCCTATATTTAGTACTAAGTACTAAACTTTTATATATGAGGATAAATTCATAAAAAAGATAGGAGAGGCGGACGTGGAGATTTACACTCGTAGGTTGATATATAGCATTTTGTAGTACTTTAGTAATACTATTGTAGTACTGCAAAAGTACTACTAAATGCAGTTTTTTAATAGGCCCCATTATATCCCGATTTGTGCTGCTAGTGGTGCCAGTTCATGCACGCTGGTAATTGTTACTCCATGCTCATAAATGCTACAAATTGTAGAATGGATTTAATCTTTTATGACAAGTGAAGATCGTCTGAAAATTTCACACATGACATGGGGCCTCCTCTTAACATTGGCATGATGCAGGATGATGTATCTATGAGACACTGAAGACAGATGCTTCTGGCTGCAAGGGAGGAGCAAACTGGGATGTTTCCACTGGTGAGTTATACTGTTGCTTTGTTATTTACATTATATGTCTTGCTTAGAAAACAATGGAAGTTCCTTTGTCTAGACTTTTTAACTTGTTGATGGGTTTCAGTGTGTGTTATTCTCTTTTGCTATTTATGATTTACCGTTGGGCATAGCATTTCAGTTCGTAGTAACTCACATCAACACATCAACACATTTTACATTTCAAATATGCAACATACTGTATATGAAAGTAAATTTCGGAGAAAATGGAAAACCTATGGTAAAACAAAATTCCTATTTGTCACTACAGTAGAATAGAGGTGGGCAAGCCAACAAATTAACAGGGCGGGCCAAGTCAGAATCGACTCAAGGGTCTTGCATGGCTCGGCTCTAAGAGCCCATTCACGAGCCGAGCCCTGAAAGTATTTCTATGTAAATTATGCAAAAAAACTCATGTAACACACAATAAAGTCTCCTCAAAATACTGAAAAGTGTATTTCTTTAACATGTGGAAGCTTTGACATGAATATGCTACATTATATTACTACACTGAGAAGTACTTATTAAAAGTTAGAACCATTCCTGCCTCTGTCCTGGAGACAATGCCATCAGTGAATTAAGAGGCAAGTCAGTTGTCATGTGCACCTTTTGTGTGGCGCAGATTATTAAAGATAAAAATTATTGCCTATTAAATTAAAGAGTCCTTCCACCAAAACCACATAAACACTGCCAAACTCTTCAACGGGTGCCTCCGTCGTGAGATGTGGACTCACGCAAATATTTTTCAGCAAATAGCCCCCCAAGAATACAGTCGGAGCACTCACGGACTGTAATCTTGAATTTATTACTATGACGGCGCATTTCGGCAATCAGCTTTATTCATGTCAGTTCAGCTCTCCCTTAGAATGGCTTGTTGTAATTCCGCCATTACAGCATGTACCTTTCAACATAGTAGCGCCCACATCTTTCTTTGCACCTTTGCAGGCATGTCAGCTCTCATTGAGTGTGAAGCCACTATATGTATCAACCACATCAGATGGTTCATTATTGTCCTCTGGTAAGTGCAACATTTTCAAAGTATCATTTCAAGTATTTCATCCTTGTTTTGCCGCACTTCTCAGCCTCTTGGTATCGTGTCTGTAGGTGCCAGTCTGGTGACAGACACCTGTCCATTACAGTAATGTCCCAAATCTGTGCAGGCGGATCACGTACCAGTGCTTGCGGTGGTTCTGGCAGCTTCAATACAATCCTTCCACCAAAGCCACATAAACACTGCCGAACTCTTCAACGGGTGCCTCTATCGTGAGATGTGGACTCACACAAATATTTTTCAGCAAATAGTCCCCCAAGGAACCAGTCAGAGCACTCACGGACTGTAATCTTGAATTTATTACTCTGACAACGCGTTTCGGGAATCAGCCTTATTCATGTCAGTTCAGCTCTCCCTTAGAATGGCTTGTTGTTTTTCTGCCATTACAGCGTGTACCTTTCAACATATTAGTGCCCACATCTTTCTTTGCACCTTAGTAGGCATGTCAGCTCTCATTGAGTGTGAAGCCACTATATGTATCAACCACATCAGATAGTTCATTATTGTCCTCTGCAAATCACCTGCAAATTTTACCAGCCGGCAAAGTGCAGGTTTGAGTCAGTTCAGGAAAGTTCAGTTCAAATGGGTTTGGCATAAAAGGGAAATCAGAGTTCAGTCCAACAGCATGCCAAGCACGAAAACTTGAAAATGACAGCCAGCCCGACTCCTCCTCCAAGGGGCATTTATACTTCCAAAAGTTTTAGTTTACACCCACAAAGTATCCGTTTTGGTCATCCCATATGATTTCCATTGGTCATCCACAGTGGGCTGTTCATGGTGTGATCAATACCTCATTAAAAAAATCCCGAAGCATTAAGTAATCCTTTTACTAAATCATCTAATTCAATTATTTTATATTTCCATCCTTTCCTCGGAAGTAAGAAGATTCAGTTTGTTCACTGACTGTCCGTTCCCAGACGCTCTCTCTGGGTTTGCAATTTTATCAATACATTTCTGTCAAAAGAGAATTCTTTGTCTTAGAGCACAAGAATGAAACTTCACCAAAAGTTCTCACAGCGTTTAAAGTGACTACTTCAGCTAGATTCTGTATTTCGAACAAGGAAAGGAAAGCATTTGAGGCCTACATGAAATTTCGCTGAATCATTACCACATTATGATTCATATAAAATACACATTAATATAAGTATTTCAATTTTCTTAGTTAAATCAATCATTCTTCTTCTTCTAGAAGTTACATGTCAATATTAGGCACTACCCAAAAAATTATTTGCATGTTTAGTCTTTTTTCAAAACAAAATGTTATACGTGTCACTCTGAATTACACGTTTTTATCACACAAATGAAAAAGGAAAACTGTGAATCTTCATATTATTAATAATCTCTTGTACTAAGCATTTTACCATTTCGAGTGTTTCATTATGTAGACATTAATTTCATTTGACACATTTCAGAAGTTATCGTCAGTGCATTTTCTATGTTAATTAAGTTTTAGTTTCTCAACCCACGTGATTACATGCATAAGTAAATAATATCTGTTTCTCTCTTTGTTTTCACATTTCCATGTTTCAAAACACTCCTGCATGCTTTCACGATGCAGTATGAAACCTCACATTTTTTCCTTTAACCATTTTACACGATTTCATCAAGAATTTATTATTGAAAATCTCTTTTAACGGTGAGAATTGATAGAGGCAAACGTTTTTTAACTTTTACGCTCCAACACTACTAGTCAGGAGTGGGGGATACTCCTGTTGACTCAGCTCAGATCATCTACACTAATAGTCAGGAGTGGGGATACTCCTATTGACTCAACTCAGATCATCTTCACTAATTGGAGTGGAGGATACTCTTATTGACTGCAGGTATGTGTGTTCTGCACTTCCTGATTGTGTAAATAGAACATTAACTCTCACACTTAGGTCCTAATTACGATGTCAGGCTGACGTGACACCGTTGTGGTCTCCGGGACCTCTGGTCGGCGGTCCCGACACCGCTATTACAATGCGATTACATGGTGTGGTCACAAACTCCCATTTGTCTATGGGAGCTTGTGCTGTGGCCGTAAACTGGCCATAGCACAATCTCCCATAGACAAATGGGAGAATCTGTTCATCTCTGCACCATGTGGCAGGCACCTCAGGGTGCCTGCCACATAGTGCAGGGAACAACAGGGGGGCACCATTGGTTCCCACCTCGGTCCCCAACCGGAGGCGGAAGGGTGAAGAGGGCCCTGCTAGGAAAGCCCGACATGGAAAGCCTGTCAGAAACCGAAATCATAGTCCCTATGGCGGAAACGCTATCCTTAGGGATTACGTGCCGGTCTCTCACTGGCTGACAGGCTCCTGGATCCCATCGGAATCCATCGAGAATGACCAGCCGGTTTCACTTTCGACCGCCTGCATCATAATGCGGCGGTTGAAATTGAAACCGTGTTGAGGCTCGGAAAGCCTCCGACCTGAGGTCGGAGGCTTTCCGACTCTCATCGTAATGAGGGTCTAAGTCACAGTATGAAAAACATCTACAATGCTGACCAGTTTATGGCTTTGTTGAAAAGCATATTATTTGAAAGTAGCACCTGCAAAATGGTTTAAATTCAGGAACGGGTTTTCTCATATGTCCATGTTTTCTTCCACAGAGTGAGAAAACAATGTCTGTATGAAATTCTTTCAACACATTAATGCAGTCAACTCTGTAGAGATGAGTTAGGACTTCAAATGTGCTCCCTTGCTAAGCAGAAAGTCTACTGTGCTTCTCACACATGATTACTACTGGAGGAAATATTCCTCTGCTCTTCAATGTCCTCGCTCCGGCAGTCTACCTGTAACTCGTAACTACTGATGGAACATATCAAAATGTCAACAAATGGAGAACATATAACCCCTTTAAAATAACAACACAATAGCATGTCACTTTCTCACAGTAAAAATAAAATCAGCTTATTTATGTTGTCTGTGCATGTACATCAATATATCTGTTAGGTCTATGTAGCTATACTGTTCTGGGTGCATGGGTGTCTGAATGGTAAATGTCCACATATGAATGAATGCCTCATGATGTGTTGCTTTTTCTGTGTGTGTCATTAAGGAGTGTTCTCTGAATAATTACTCTGAAATATCGATTGACTAAAATATTGTAGGTCAGAATATTGAGGGTGAATATATTGTTTTTTATTTTTGCAAAATCTATAAATGATTACAATTGCATGATAAAATCCCTTGGTATAAACTATAGAGTCTATTATCTATGTGTTTCTATTTATAAATATGTCTTAAATTATTATTCAATTTTATATATTTTTACATTTTATTTTTTGGGTTTGTGGGATTTATTAGAGGATTGGATGGGTATGGTTTTATTTCAGCATATTTTAATACAAAATTATTATTTGTAATTGATTTAATTAATTTAAATAACTATTATTGTATGTGTACATTTATTCATATTTGTCTTTTTTTTAAATTGGGCTTTCAAGATTTTATTGGGGTGCTTGTTTTTCATAATATTAATTTACATACACTTTGGGAGATTAGTACATACTTTAGTGTTTCAAATGTGTGGATGTTTAGCCTAGTGTAAATAGTGGGGGTTTCATACTGACATTACTATATACATTAAAGGAAAATTCTCACTTAAATAATTGGAGTTCAAATTAAAAAACATATTTCATTTTTAAAATGTAAAATAAATATTTAACATATGTGACCCAATTACCCAATGTAATTTTTACAATACTTTTTATAATTTAATAGGATTTCATATGTTGTAAAAAATTATACAATTGATGATATGCTATTTAATTGCACAGAAATCATATCTATTTAATTGTAATACATTTTGCCTATTAACAGTTAGAGTACTGAAACATAAAACCCTCCACCCCTTTCAAAGTATCGCAAGTTAGAATAGTAAATATGACACCATCCTCGATAAGCCCTTTCCAAAGTGAGCTGAGTTAGATAGAAAATTGGAACTTCTCCCCCAATATATGCACTAATGTGATTGGGATTGGTGTAACAATAGTAATTCAACTTCCTTCTGTGTATGCACTTTGTCTGTTTATGTTGGGTTGGAGTTAGAATAGTAATCCTACCCAATATATGCTCTTTACCCAAAGATTGTTGATTAAAGTTAGAATAGATACCCTCTCCCAATATATGCACTTCCCCTATGTATTTGGGACTGAAGTTAGAATAGTAAATCTGACTCCCTCCAATTTATGAACTTTTCCCTAGTTATGCTGGGCTCGAGGTAGCACAGTTAATGTGATCACTCCCAATGTATGCACTTTCCTTAATGTTTTTGGGACTGTAGATCGAATAGTAAATCTAGCCTGTTTAATTTAGGCACCTTCCTCTAATATTGAAACCTGGCCTCCCTCCAATACATGCACTGTACCCAATGTTTGTTGGATTGGAGGTGGAATATTAAATCTGCACCCCGCAGTATAAGCACTTTCTCAATGTAGGCAGAACTGGAGTTAGAATAGTAATTCTGGTCACCCTCTAATATATGCACTCATTACAGTAATTCAGAGACTGGAGTTAGAATATTAATGCATTTGCATATTTACTGGACTGGATTTGGTAGAGTAAATAATACCCCCTGTCCACCTTCCAAAGATATATGTTCTTTCCCCAAGGTATGTGTGGCTAGATTCAGAATAGTAAGTTTGATCACCTAGAGTTTATGCACTTTCCCCAATTTATGTTGAAGTGAAGTAAGAATAGTAAATCTCACCCTCACCCCAAAAAACCTTTTATGAATGTTTTGGAGGGTTTCAAATATTAATGTAAATTTTATATTTTGTTTTACTATGATTGTTTTTACTTTTTTACTGTGAATGTTTAAATTGTTATATATATTAATATTATTTTTGATGAGCGTTTAATAAACAATAGTATTTAAATTTTTTACAATGGTTCAAAAAATTAAGAATATGTGATAATATATACATAGGTTGTTTATAATATAATATTTATTAACAATAATTTAAACTAAATAAATGAAGTTAAATGTAGTTTTTGATATCTACAATTATTTATATAAAAATATATTTGATATAATTTGTGTTATACCATGAACAAACTTTTGTTAAAAATTGGTATATTTTTTTAACTTAAAGTATGTTTTTAATTGTAGTTTCAAAATGTAAAACAGTTATTTTTTAAGTTCCGTATATAAAAAGTCATAAGCTTCTATGTTCCTATGAAAAAGTTATAACGTATAATTTTTTTACATAGCTAATGTTTAGATATTATTTACTAAGGTAAATTATTTTGAATACTAGAATTTACATATTTTGGTAAGCCATATTTTTGTAGTCAATATTTTTGCATTGTAAATTATTTATATGTAACGTTGAAATTGTTAATGCTGATATTTTGACCTTGATATGTACCACAGTATTTTTGTGGTCTGTAGTCTGACCTACAACTGTTGTAGTACACAGTATATTTTTATGACAATGCACTATAAAAATCAGAACTTTGGCTAAGTCAGCACTTGTTTTCAGTGCTAGTTAATGTTCTGTTTAGCATGTATTTAGAAATACTTTAATGTAAACATTAAATGTGGCTTACAAAACATTTACATAATACCTGATTTTGCTCAGTCGTGCAAGAATTAAGGGGCACATTACGATGGTGGACGGACTTCCGTCAGTCCGCCATCGTGTCGGATTTGGAACCGGCCGCCCATGAGGCGGCCTCCCCACAATCCAAATTACGATGCAACCGCCACCATGGCGGTCTCATCACCTATATTTTGCATTGTGACGGGGATGCGTTCAGCAGCCCCGCCGCAATGCAAAATTAAAGGCACTTGCATATCCCTGCACTACGTGGCAGGCACCATGCGGTGCCTGCCACATGGTGCAGGGATATGTAGGGGGGCACCATAGGTGCCCCCCAGTGCCCTTGACCCAGTCCCAGGGATCCAGGTGAGCCCGCTACGGGCCCCCAAATCCATTTCCGCCATTCGTTTTGCTGCGGTTTGGCCACTGCAAAACGAACGGATGAAAGGGATATCCTAATCCCTACGGCGGTGCCTGCAAGTCACCGCCGCAATGTGAGCCTATGGTGTAGTTCCGCAAGGCGGTCGGAAAGGGAGCGCCTTGCGGAACCGTGGCGGGCGTCTTTACGACTGCCGCGCTGCACCAACGATTCCCCTCACCATCATAATTTGGCGGGGGGAAAACAGCAGCACGGTGGCGGAAGGCCCGCCGCCTTCCGCCATCGTAATGAGGCCCTAAGTCTGGTTTAATTTATTGTAAAGGTGCCCTCATAAATTTTTTTTTATGTTTATAATTGCCCCAGTAACATTCAGAATTAGTGAACTATGCTTAAAAAATTATTAATAAATAACCAGACACACACTGTTGTTCGAGGTGCACTTAAAGTTTTGTAAAATAGTATGTTCAGCTTGAGCTAGCAAGAGTTGATACATCTGAAACCTTGCACATGTAAAAGGAAAGTGGAGACCTAAACAGTATCTGGCAATTGACATCCTAGACACAGACTATCAGTTTCCACTATCTCGTGAGAGGGCCTCGGTTTTCTTAAGGATTGTTTTTGTAGACTTTTTTTAACAGCTTTGTTTTTGGATTTTTGCCAGTGGAGCTACTCAACACAGCAGTCCATATCGATAACAACAGCACAAAATATAACTCATGCTCTTAGGGCAGTTCATATTACATAGCCAGGTTACATACTCCTTCACACACTCCTGCCGTAGATCCTCGCCAGGGTGCAGCCCCTTATGCCGACCTCTTGAATTAGCCTTCTGAAAAGGCTTGGATGCTGCCCTCCCCCAGCTGGGCTGTCTGAATGTCCACCAGCTTATTTAATATCTCTGCCCATTCTGGAAGGTCATCTTCTACCTTAACATCAGTTCTGATCGACTGAAGTCAGATTTTTTTCTGCAAGGACCCATACCAATATATTCTCCCACTACTTCACCATCCTGGATTCCCTGTTTGACAACCACTGGATCGATATACAGTGTTTTGCCACAAGAGGACTAGTGATGTGAACCTGTGGGGCATGGTCCCCTGTTTGGGCTTGGGCACAATACTGAATAGGCAGGGGTGTATTGTTAAGCTGTAAGGGTGCTTTTGTTACTTTTGTGAACTTAGTAACCATTTATTTCCAGTACCCATCCAGACCAAATGTATAAAGGTGGCCTCTGAGTCTTCACATTTGGGGCAGGACGATGGTCTGTCAGGGTATATTCATCGTGTTCTGTTAGGGGCCAGGTGTGTACGATGCAGTTAATTGAACTAGATCAATTTGAATCTAGCATTAGTGGCCACTTCTTGAACCTATGTGCATGCCCTGATCGATTCTACGCAATCACAACAAGATGATAGACGGAGTGTTGAAACTTTTCAACCACTCACCCCCAGTCACAGATCTGGGTTTAATCCAGCGTTCTTTTGCTCACTATGCCCCCCCAATTAGGACCCAGCCATATGCAAATCAGTCTTGATCCTGTTCCTCATGGTAACAGTCCAGCCCGAACTGCCAGGCCAGATCCACCCTCCATTCTATGTCTGTCAGTAGGAGTCTGTAATTCCGAGACCCAGGCAAGTTGTGCCCTAAGTGACATTGGTGGCTTATCTCCCTTAAGCACCATGTACATGCTGGACAGCAGCCAGATCAGGTCTAGCACAGTAAAAGGGTGCGGCACAACCAGAAAGATGCCCCACACTTCTCAGGTAGTGCGTGCCTGTTTGCAGGAAGAGCCCAGCAAGGATCCCAAATGTTGCCCTGGCTTCATCGAAGGTTAGAAATGAATTCCCCGGGAAAAGGTCACCAAATGTTAACCAATGCCAGGTAGCACCCAGTGTCTCCAGGCAGTCAATATCATCACCTCGTGGATCCAGAGAAACGGTTGTAGCCATTGAGTCGGCAGGGATCTGCTAAGGGGTGGTCGCTTCAGTACTCGTTCAGCAATTCATCTAGCTCTCATGCAAGGGTCACCTTTTGCACCATCGAGGAGGAGTTATACAGCTGATTCGCACCCCTCATCATGTAGACCAGTAGTCTGCCCTCCTCCACGACACCCCCTGGAGTCTGTGTTCCCAGTCTGGAGTCTCATCACACCACTAACTGCATGTTGCAGTTGGGAGGCGATAAAGTATAGCTCCAAGTCTGGAAGGCCCAGTCCTCCCTTCTCCCCGTTCAAATTCAGTACCTCCAGTCACACTCTGCTCTGTTTCTTGGCCCACACAAGCGAGACAAGGAGGCTGTTTAGTTCTCAAAAGACTGCTCTCAGTACTGGATACATTTCATTTTGAAAAGCATAGAGACAACGTGGTAGGTACACCATTTTTGCCAGTGCCACCCTTTGCGTTATAGAGAGCGGGAGGGAGTTCCAGAAATCTATTGAGGCCCACGGTCTCTGCAGCACCCGATCAATGTTATGTTGCCTGTGGATCAGAGCTGTGCAGGTGACCGACACACCCAATTACCAAAACGAATGTGATTCCCATTGGATCCCGACCTCTGATAATTGCTATTGAGGAGTATCTCCCAATTCTCCTAGAGGGTATAATACAGTCTTGTGTTTATTAATACAAAGGCTCAAAATCATTGTGAAAGAATCCAGTTCCACAGTAGGGCAGGTTTTTCTAGACTTTAAATACTACTGGAAGTCAATGAATAGTTGTTGAATTTTTGCGGTTAATTTTCCATCCCAGTGACTTAGGGGCTCATTACGATGGCGGAAGGCCCGTCACCGCCAGCAATGCGGTGGCGGGCCCTCCGCCATCAGACAGCGATTTTCCCCCCGCCAAATTAGGATGGCGGGGGGAATCTGACCGTGACCGTGGCGGGTGAAAAGACCGCCCGCCACGGATCCGCCACAGGCAATCGTTCCGATTGCATGGCGGCGCAGTCAGCATCTGTAAAATGGTGGCAGTGCCTAGCAGGCACCATCTGCCACATTATGATACTGCATCCCCGCCAGCCGGTGTATGGTGGTGAAACCACCATTCACAGGCTGGCGGGGATTGCATTTGGGGGCCCGTTGCGGGCCCCCCTTCTCTGGGGGGTGGAGGGGTGCACTGGGGGGTACCACATTTCCCTGCACTAAGTGGCAGGTACCGCGTGGTGCCTGCCACGCAGTGCAGGGAAATGCAAGACATGGCTGTTTAGCATTGCGGCGGGTGCTGCAGCCAGCAGCACCCGCCGCAATGTTAAACGGCCGGGATGTGACCGCTATGGTGGCGGTCGCATCGTAATCTGTGGTGCGGGACTGCCGCCTTACAAGCGGGCGGTCCCAGTCACAGCTATGATGGCGGGCGGACTCGAGTCCGCCCACCATCGTAATGACCCCCTTAGTTAGCATCATGCCTTTGATTCTGAGCAGAGGGGGTATGACAAAACTCAATCCTGAAAGATGGCCCCACTCTAGTGGTCAGAACAGTAACCCGACAGTTATTCTACTTAAGGAGAGTTCATCAGTACTAGAAATTATTGGTTTTGTAACAAGACAATGACAAGTTGTTGCTGGCAGTGTTTATTAGTAGCAGAGGCTTGAGTCAAGAAGATTTCCCCAAGGTGAGAGTAGCCCACATTAGGGCCTACACTGTTTACATGGCTGGCCAGCCTGTTAGAGGGAGTGTAGATGGAGTGTAGCGTGTCTGGATTGGGAGACCTTGGGAGGTGCCATGCGCAAGGTGGCTTGGGCATCTGCCCATGTGTTGGCAGTCCAAGAGCAGGCTGATCAACTGGCTGCACCCATTGGACAAAGTCTTTTCAAGTGCTACTGTGGGATCTGCCTGCTGATTGCGTGCAGGGGGATATGCGGAGCCCTTGGCTCCTGCTGTGCAGCATGTTAGGGCATAATGCTGCCAGAATAGGAGCCCTGGAAGGTGCTTCCCCAACAGGTGAAGGCCTCACAACATGGCAGATGTGATCACCTGCCTATGTGATGGCCCCATGTAGACCTGGCACATTCCTGTCACCAACAGCTTTAAAACCATCAATGTTTGGACATGATTATACACATTGGGAACCTTCCCTTAGTTAACCTGCTTGTAACGCCCATGTTTTCCGCACCTCTGGGTCTCAACCCCCCTTGAGAGAGTTGCAGTGCTGCCCTTTTCATGCCCCTTTAATGTTGGCCTAGATCCTGGCTGTGCCTACTTGATTTTACCTCCACCTCTATCACAAGGAGCACCGATACTAGGGAACTAATTCTGCCAATCCTGCGCAAGCCTCACTGGCAAACTGGCATTATCCACACCTCGCGCCAATGGATGCCTCCAGTTGGATGCTACAGTGACTGACCACATCTGTCCTCCTTCCGCCGCTGTCACACTGACTGTAATTTCCAATCTACTGGTAACCAAGTGGGCCTTCTCTGAATTGTGAAAATGGACAAGTAGGACTACAAGCAGCCAAAGCTGGCATTTGTAAACAGGCGTTCCACCAGACCAGTTGGCCAAGAGGTGTCCCAGGACACACGGCTCAAGAGCTCTACCCCCTGCTATTGGATATGAAACAAAGCTTTTGTGACAATTGAATCCAACATCAAGGAGTACCTCAATAAGCATGATGATCTCATAGATCACCTAGAGCAACTTGTTCCAAAAGGTGAGTTAGCCAGAGATCTCCCACATAAAGTGAGCACTGGGGTAATTCCAGTGAAGACCTTCAAGACTGCTCATGCCACAAAAACCTGGATATACTGGAAAGTTAAAAAATCCACATGTATAAACATGGTGGTAGAGTACGTAGAAGAACTGTTAAAAACATATGTGATGATGCTGCCTTCTCCCCCATCATCTCAGTAGTAGGAGTGCATAGGGCATTAGATCCACAGCCACTTCCTCGGATGACGGCCCACCCATTAAACGCTCAGCCTGTTGACCTACAAAGACCAGGACATGGCACTGTGCCTAACCAGAGTAAAGAGTAACCTCATGCACAAGGGAAATAAAATCTCCATCTATCCGGATCTCACCATGTCAGTTCTGGAGACTGTTTGGAATACATCCTGATCAAGAGATCTCTTCAAAAAGTAGGCTTTCCATATGCTTTTCTTTACGCTGATAATCTTTTGGTGACAATCAAAGACAAACAACATGTTTTCACAAACCCCCAAACAGGCTCATTGTTCCTAAGTTGGAAACTTTGTTGCACCCCTGACTGAGATGGGAGTGGCATGGACGACGAAGTACCTCTCCTCAGTGACAATGATTAAACCTGACATGCCTCAAAACAAAATGAGGCAAGCCTGCCAGGCACACTTAAAATGCATCTTTCTTGCACTTTGGAAGCCATCACTGTCTGATCCAAATATGTTTCATTACGGCCACCTGCTCTGTAAGGAGTAGTCTTCGCCCTGCAAATTAGCCACACATGGAAGTTTGATTTTGACCTACTGGGTCGGTGTCTGTATTATTCTATTATAAGGCCCCTATCATGTCAATATATATTGGTTGAGATGAGCTCTGAAATCTTTTGTCAGTTCCTTATTTTATTGTGATTTGGGTTTGATTGATAGATCTATACCCTTGGGTTAGCACCAGAGCAATAAATATGTAACAATACCCAGTCACATTCCACCTACTCCAGCTGCTATTGACTCATTAATAATTTCACACTACCAGGCCTCCCATCAGACTATCATGGAATTTACGCAGCATGAATGAGCCTCATAAGACCCAATAGGAAGAAGCCTATTTAGAAATATTATTGCCATCAGTCTCCTACAGGAAACCTACTTGACACTTTTGCACAACTTCGAACAAAATGGCTCAATGTTGTAGCTGAGGCTTCCTATACCCCCTTTGCTACAGGAGTTGCAATACTTATTAGGAAGAGAGTACTTACTTGACAAACTGCACTTTTGCACAACTTCGAACAAAATGGCACAGTGTTGTAGCTGAGGCTTCCTATACCCCCTTTGCTACAGGAGTTGCAATACTTATTAGGAAGAGAGTACTTTTGCTGCCGCATAAAATTATACATGATTCTGAAGGCAGGTTCAGTCTATTGCATGGCACCATAATGGGCAGGCTCATCACTAGTCTGTGTATATGACCCAAATTTATACTGCCCAGAGTTCTTACAGAAATTCTGGCCTTACGGCGGAGGACTTTGAACTGGGACGCTATTTTGGAGAGGCTGTTTCAGTTACTTAATAGATCTTTTACTTGATAGATCGGGGCAACCCAGCTAGCTAATCCCAATACTGTGTCCTGCCACACATGTTCTAGTTGACATTTGGCACTCAAGGCATCCAGAGGCTCTAGAAGGCACCTGCATTTCTACTGCACCCAATTCTTGGTCATAGCTCGAAGTCGCTATTAGAGACACCTGTATTCAAACAAAAAGGGTTATTGAAATCTACCTGTAGTCACATTGTTCAACTGGAAACTGAGTTATGCGTCACTGAAAGCCAACTTTGCTCATCCTAGGACACCAACATATTGGCTAAGATACAGATTAAGTTTGTAGAATACAGGGATGCAGTGGAGAGGAAAATCAGTTATCTAGGTAGGGTCAGGACCAGGACATACGAAGAGGCAAACAGGCCAAGCCACACACTTGCTGTTCTCCTTAGGCACCCCAGGGCCTCTGCCAACATCATCCAAATTGCAACTGCAAGAATGACTATCATATATGAAACGGAAGACATTCTTCAAGAATCTGAGCAATGTTGGTCTAAAACAAACAAAGCCCACCCTTAACTACAGAAATGTTACTATCCTTCTTTCTTCAGTATTTGAGACAGCTGGTCAGTTTTCCTAAGTCTGTATAGGAAAAACCCATTGTTTTGCTAAAATAACCCTCACCCACTAAAAGGTCCCTTGGTGGCATGCTTCATCATCAGGTTCTTCCCGCCCCGCTGCGGGACGGGGCGTGCTACGACCAACGACGACGTGGGAGCACTTATTAGTGAAGTGATACTATGTGTAATATGAGAGTGGAAGATTCTAAGTGAATATAGTGGGATTAAAAAATACCTGGCTGTGTGGAAACTAGATTTTAATACTCCCTGTAGCTGGTATTATTAAAAAATGGGGAGTAGAGGTTTGTATGATATAATGGGCTACTACCTCCTTAGTCTACATGTTTCGAAGCCATCCCCCTGGCTTCTCTTCAGGACCAAAAGTGATCCCTGTACCACTCTATGTTAGAAAACAACCTTGTGGTTTGCCTGCTCAATTTTGCAGATTTTAGTGCATATAGAAAAACATGCACTGATACAATACCCAATTGGTATGATCATACGAGTTTTAGTTCTGAAAGGATAGAAAAACATGATTAATAACAGTAATATTACAATTATAAGACCACATCACCAAACTCGTGGGAGGTCTACTCAGTGATATATTTTTCTCATGTGCAAAACAACTTATGATTCAAGTGGGTGCTGTGCTGTCCTTGTTTGTCACGTACAATACATTACAAGCCATACCACATAAAACATAAAACACACACTCTTAATGGTTGGTATCCATAGCTTTTGAAACTATGCCTATAGCTCTTTTTGCCTCTTTTTTTGTGCACATGAGAAAAATATATCACTGAGTAGACCTCCCACGAGTTTGGTGATGTGGTCTTATAATTGTAATATTACTGTTATCAATCATGTTTTTCTATCCTTTCAGAACTAAAACTTGTATGATCATACCAATTGAGTATTGAATCAGTGCATGTTTTTCTATATGCACTAAAATCTGCAAAATTGAGCAGGCAAACCACAAGGTTGTTTTCTAACATAGAGTGTTACAGGGATCACTTTTGGTCCTGAAGAGAAGCCAGGGGGATGGCTTCGAAACATGAAGACTAAGGAGGTAGTAGCCCATTAGAGCATACAAACCTCTACTCCCCATTTTTTATAACACCAGCTATAGGGAGTATTAAAATTTAGTTTCCACACAGCCATGTATTTTTTAATCCCACTATATTCACTCAGACCCTTCCACTCTCACATTACACATAGTATCACTTCACTAATAAGTGCTCCCACGTCGTCGTCGGCTGTAGCACGCCCCGTCCCGCAGCGGGGCGGGAAGAACCCGATGATGAAGCATGCCCCAAGGGACCTTTTGGTGGGTGAGGGTTATTTTAGCAAAACAGTGTGTTTTTCCTAAACAGACTAAGGAAAACTGACCAGCTTTCTCAAATACTGAAGAAAGAAGGATAGTAACATTTCTGTAGTTAAGGGTGGACTTTGTTTGTTTTTTCATAATTTACAGAGGAGGGTAATTCCACAACCTAGTGAACCTCTTCACTCCTTTTCTTGTTTATATCTACAATGTTGGTCTAAGCCATCCACTTCCAGTACAGATATTGTTTCGCTCCTTGATACAATCCAGTTTCCTCGGCTTAACAATGCTCATTGTCAGTTTCCTGATGCCTGTCTACACTAAAGACATTTTCCAAGTTATCGGTAGCCTACCTAATGGCAGGGCCCAAGGACCTGATTGGCTACCAGATCAGTTTTATAAGGAGTTGGCTCAGACACTTGCATCACAATTATTGGCAATGTATGAAGAAGCCCGACAAAAGGGAATTCTTCTGCCCTCACTAGGTGAGGCCCTTATTGGCATTATCCTGAAACAAGACAGGCCTGCTAAGATGTGCAACTCATATAGCTTATTCTTGAAAGTTAATATTGACAACAACATACTTGCTAAACAGTTAAAGAACAGAATCCTGCCTCTGCTTCCAAGTTAATTAGGCCTAACCAGTCAGCATTTATTCCTGGATGCTCCGCATGCCATGACCTCCTTACTGTCTTCGTTTCGACCCCAAGATCAATGCTGTGGCAGCCTTTCTAGATGGCGCCAAGGCATTTTCTCTTTGAAATGGTGGTATCTTTTCACATTATTGCAATGGCTGAGATTAAACGAAAATTTCATTAGCAGGGTCCAGTTAATCTCAGGGGGCCAGGCAGGAATGCCCACTCTCTCCCATATTATTGGCAATTGCCATGGAGGCAATTGCTGCAAGATAGAGACAACACCTCTCACACAGAGGTCTCAGCTTCACTGCTCATTACCTGGCTGTTTCCCTTTACTCTGATGAATTTACACTATGGATCCACAATCCAACTGACAATATCTCGCTGATGATGCAAAAACATGTCAGTTTTGATTGACTGTCAGGCATATTGTTGGGTATGGGTAGATTAGAATGTAGTGGGTTTTTATCTTGAGTGAGGTGAAGGTTCCTGGGTTCTGAGGATGGAGGTTCTTATCCTGATGTCTCATTGGCATAAATAAAGTTGTTTCTTTGCTGCACAAGTGTCTTGATCTTTTCAGTGGCGACGATCACCATCTACATTGGGTTCAAACAACCCTGGGATTGTGCAGCCATCTCGCATTGTGTGTGCTGATTGACATATGATTTCAGCACAACACGCCAAGGTTCCTGGCTCCACAGTGAGGCAGCCTGCAGCATACGGCCAGCAGCGGACGACCTGAAACAAATGGAGCCTTCAGCAGTGAGGATTGCCTGTTTTGCTTGTGGGGCATACAGTGATATTAGGTGAATCACTACACCTGCATGATGAGGTGTGGTCAATCACCTGTAAAAATACACTGAACACACATCACTCCTGGTGGCCATTTTATTCCACTGGGAAATGGTCCAATTTGCTTTCCCCCATTTTAGATTGTGAATTGATGGAGCAATCGCCAGCCATGTTATTTATTGAAGCATTTCATTTTGTTTGGCGGCAATCTTAGTTTGGGATCACCACTACCTCTGTGTTAATACTCAGACTGTGCCTACATTATTGGCACAGGCACACCTTTAACATATTTTACTTCATGGGATTTTTGGTAGATTACACTAACTGTTGCCTGCATCATTTCTGATAGGCACACCTATATAGCAGTTATTTGCCTGCTAAAATGATGATAGGCACATCTTGAATTGTGCTTATTATTTGACTTGCTCCCTGTTATTGCACTGTGGGCATATTTCCGTCTGATTTCTTTTGGTGGCAGCAACTCACCCACGCAAATTAGTGTTGACTCCTTTTCCCCCCTTAGAAACTCGTAAGGGAATTATATAATCAATCAGGGGCTTTTAAAGCGCGCTACTCACCCGTGAGGGTCTCAAAGCGCTGGGGGGGGGAGTGCAGCTCCGGGTCAGCCGAAAAGCCAGGTCTTGAGGCTCTTCCTGAAGGTGTGCAGGGTAGGGGAGCGTCTGATGTTGACTGGGAGCTCGTTCCAGGCCTTGGGTGTGACGTAGAAGAAGGCTCTTCTATCTGCTCTGGTTCTGAGGATGCGCGGGGTCTCTGCTAGGGCGAGGAGGGCGGAGCGGAGGCTTCTTTTGGGTACTTGGAAAGAGATTCTTTCGTTGAGGTATTTGGGTCCGATGTTGTGGAGGGATTTGTAGGCGTGGGTGAGTAGCTTGAAGGTTACCCTCTTCTCTACGTGGAGCCAGTGGAGGTCTCGCAGGTGTTGGGTCATGTGCTCATGTCGTGGGGTGCCGAGGACGAGTCTGGCTGCGGTGTTCTGGATGGTCTGGAGTTTGTGTAGCAGGGATTTGTTGATTCCAGCGTAGAGGGCGTTTCCGTAGTCCAGTCTGCTAGTTACGAGTGCGTGGGTGACAGTCTTTCTGGCTTCGGGGGGATCCACTTGAAGGTCTTGCGGAGGATGCTGAGGGAGTTGAAACAGTTGGAGGCGATGGCGTTGATCTAGCGAGTCATGGTGAGGGAGAAGTCTAGAATGATGCAGAGGTTCTGGGTGTGGTCCGTCGGGGTAGGTGGGTTTCCGAGGGCAGAGGGCCACCAGGTGTTGTCCCAAGTGGTGGGGGGGGTCCAAGGATGAGGACCTCTGTCTTCTCCGAGTTGAGCTTTAGGCAGGTGTTGCTCATCCAAGCTGCGATGTCTTTCAATCCTTACTGGAAGCTGAGTCTGGTGTCTTCAGGGTTCTTCATAAGGGAGAGGATGAGCTGGGTGTCGGCGGCATAGGATACTATGCTAAGCCCATGCTGTCTGACGATGGTGGCGAGGGGGGCCATGTAGATGTTGAAGAGCATGGGGCTGAGCAATGATCCTTGGGGTACTCCTCAGTTGATCTCTGTGGGTACGGAGAGGAAGGGTGGGAGTCTGATCCTTTGGGTTCTGCCGACAAGAAAGGAGCTGATCCAGTCGAGGGCGGTTCCCCGTATGCCGGCATCATGGAGTCTGGCTGCAAGAGTGCAGTGGGAGACGGTGTCGAAGGCTGCGGAGAGGTCTAGCAGGATGAGGGCTGCGGTGTGGCCGTGGTCGAGTAGCATGCATATGTTGTTGGTGGCGGCGAGGAGGGCGGTCTCGGTGCTGTGGTTCTCTTCGATGAAGGTGGTCAGCTGGGCGTTGACAAATTTCTCGGTGACTTTGGCTGCGAAGGGAAGGAGAGAGGTGGGCCGGTAGTTTTTCAGGTCCGTCGGGTCAGCCGAGGGTTTCTTGAGGAGGGGCTTGACCTCTGCCCGCTTCCAGTCTTTGGGGAAGATGCCGGATTTGAAGGTGGCGTTGATGGTGCAGCATAGTTCAGGTGCAATGGTGGCGGTAACTCTGTGGAAGATGTGAGGTGGGGAGGGGTCCGTGGGGGCTCCTGAGTGGGTGCTCTTCATGGTCGTGGTGGTGTCTTCAGTGGTGGAGTTGAGGTGTTCCTCTGTGACCTTGCTCCAGTTCCTTCGTGGCAGGCATGGGGCGGGCTTGTGTGCGGTGGTGGTGTTGAAAAAGAAGTGTACGCTGTGGTGTTCTGTCCATAGGGGCTGCGAGATGTGGCTGAATTGGATGCTGGTCCCTCCTGCAAAAATGGGGTCGAGGATGTGTCCGGCCTTGTGGGTGGGGGTGGTGACGAGCTGCTTCAGTCTGAAGTTGGCGAGGTTGTCCAGGAGGGCGGTGGAGTCGGAGTCACTACGGTTGTCGAGGTGGAAGTTCAGGTCTCCGATGAGTATGTAGTCCGTGGAGGTGATGGCGTGGGGTGCGATGAGGTCGGCAACGGCGGCGGTGAAAGGAACGTGAGGCCCCGGGGGTCTGTAAGCGAGGGTGCCGCAAAGCGTGGCTCTGGGGCTGGTCAGGATCTGGAAGTGGAGGTGTTCGGTGTTGGAGAGGTAGTCGCTTGTGCTGGAGGTGGAGAGTCGGAGGGAGCTCTTGTGTGCGATGGCGAGTCCTTCTCCTGGGAGGTGGGGGCGGTCCTTCCTCTGGATCTTGTAGCCGTCGGGAATGGTGGTGGCGATGTCGGGGGCGGAGGCGGCGTGTGTCCAGGTTTCCGTGAAGCAGGCGACGTCTGGCGAGAGGGTGTTGAGTAGGTCCCATATCTCTACGGCATGTCTGTGCAGGGAGCGCACGTTGAGGAGGATGCACTTCAGGGCTTCAGTGGTGTGGGTGTCTGGCGTGGGTGCGAAGGTCGTGGGGGTGCTGTGGATGGTGAAGGAATGTCGGCAGTGTCTGCAGGAGAACTGGCCGTGGGTGGTGTTCCACGTCGACATCTGGCAATTGTTGTTCCTTCCGGGGTTGAGTGCGAGGAGGGCAGCTGGGTCGTAGCGGTGGATGGTCAGAGATCCAGGGTCCCTGGTGCTAGTCACGGTCGGGTCGTGGACGGGCATGGACGGGCTTGCCTTTGGAGCGCCAGCGGCGTGCCAGCGGCATGCCCGCGGTGTGCGTCCACGCAGCGGCCGTCATTAGATAGGGGAAGGTGGAGGGAAGAGCAGCTGGGAGGCGGGAGCAGGAAAACTGGCAGGGGGGAGGGGCCACAGGGGCAGCAGCGGCGAAGAACGGGCGGGAAAGAAGAACAGAGGCATGGAAGATCAGGGAGCCAAAGCGTTAAGGCAACAGAATAGGCTATGAGAAAAGAAATAAAGCAATATAAGAAATAAGGCAAAATCAAGAAATAAAGAAATACAGCAAAATAAAAGAAAAAGAAAATACTGCGAAAAGTCACAGGGACAAAATACATCCCAATACAGCAGACTTGAACCTCTGCCAGGCGCAGAGGTGGAAGGGGCAGCAGCGGGGAGGCTCAGTCAGCGGAGCTGCACCGGCGGAGAGCTGGTTCTTTGACTAGGAGGTATTTGCTGAAGCAATGTGTATGCAACCTGCCTGGCTGCTCCGCTCCTCCGGCGCCCCGTGTGCTGGGCTCCTCTCTGGGTTCCCCCTGGCTCTCCCCTGCTCTCCGGGGCCGGCCGAGCTGTCAGACCTTGTTATACTTGCGCTAACCTCTTCCAAGTTGGACTTTATCCAGGTGCTCCCCAGAATGTTCTGTCTCGACTTCACTGTGTTCAAAATGCCGCAGCTAGGCTCATTTGGAAAATCCATAATGTCATTCTATCAGACAAGGGCTAAAAGAGCTCTACTGGTTATCGATCAAATCTAGGATAAAATTTAAAATACTTATGATCACACACAGAGCACTCCACAGAAGGTTCCCAGCTACATCCAAGACAAGCTCAAACTCTATTCTCCTGTAAGGGCACTCCGCTCTTCTAATCTCAACTTACTATCAGTTGCGGCTGGCATCTACGGAGAGGGGGTGGGGGCCAAAGGGTGCACACAAAATATTATTAAAAAAATTAAATTAAAATAAAACTTACCTACGGGGATGTCCTCTCTCTGACCTCATCTTTACTGGAACCAGATGCTGGAACTCCCTGCCCAATCCTGGCGCTGCTCACATGCATGTGAGCAGCGCCCTGATTGGTGCGAGCTGCCTCACTCAGTGCTCCACAGTGCTCTGGAGGCCTGCACTTACTTTAGAGGTCTAAAGTGCGTATGTGTGGCTGGCTGCCGCAAGTCAGCTGGCCAAAAAGGCATGCACACTTTAAACAGTGCATTAGACAGCCCACCCTCCTCTCTGCCACTGCCAGTCAACAGCAGCCCGGCCCCCATCCTGACACTCGGCTTGGGACGGGGGATGTAAAAGACAATGTTAATAAATTGCCATTTTATTTTTAATCTCCGGGGCTTTGGAGGGGATTTTAAGTGGGGTGACGCTTCTCCACTCCAACGGAGAAGCCTCCCCGGCTAACTATGCATTCATTCCAAAATATTGCAAAGCCAGATCTGGGGGCAGTTCTTTCTGATTTCTGACTCCCAGTTTCTGGAATGCCCTTCCACCCTGTATTTGATCCATTTAGAGTGAAAGCCTGTTCAAAGCTCAGCTGAAGCAAACACAAGGAGATGATGGATGGAGCGCTGAAACTTTTCAGACACTCACCCCCAATCACAAATCTGGGTCGAATCCATCATCAGTCTTTAGCTCACTTCACCACTCCAGTTCAGACCCAGCTATATGCAAATAAGTCTTGACCCTGTGCCTCATGGAAACAGTTCAGACTGAACTGCCAAGCCAGGTGTTCCCTGGACCTGAAACAAGCATCCTGGGAACGGTTTCAGGGTAACACCACTCACCAGCCAGGCTAGCTTGAATCCAGTGGCAAAGTGAGCAGGGGACCCATGTCTGGGCATACCCTGCCAACTTAGGGCAGACAAAGCAAACACAAGGAGGTGATGGACGTAGCGCTGAAACAGTTTAGACACTCACCCCCAGTAACAGATCTGGGTTGAATCCATCATCGTTCTTTAGCTCACTTCACCACCCTAGTTCAGGCCCAGCTATATGCAAATCAGTCTTGACCATGTGCCTCATGGGAACAGTCCAGACCGAACTGCCAAACCAGGTCTTCCTTGGAACGGAAACAAGCATCCTGGGACCAGTTTCAGGGTAACACCCCTCATCAGCCAGGCTAGCTTGAATCCAGTGGTAATAATAATAATAATAATACAGACACTTGTAAAGCGCGACAGCTACCTCAAACAGAGGTGTCCCGGCGCTAAGCGGAAAATAGTACAGCACTGGACCGCTCAAGGGCCAAGTCATAGGCCCTCAGTCTTCCTTAAAAAGCCAGGTTTTCACCATTTTCCTGAAAAGGGGCTCCGAATCAATAGTGCGGAGATTGCTCGGCAGAGAGTTCCACAGTTTAGCAGCCCCGAGCGTAAAGGATCTACCACCCATACGTGCCTTTTTAAAACGGGGGATACATAGTAGATTTTGGGAATTGGATCTCAAGGTTCTGGATTGTTGGTAACCACGTAATCTGTGTTTCAAGTAGATAGGGCAGTTACCATGCATAGCACGGAACGCCAAAGTCAAAGCCTTGAATTTGACTCTTTTCCTCACTGGGAGCCAGTGTAATGCTTTTAAATGCGGAGAGACATGCTCGCGAAATGGCACTCGCCTAATTAGTCTCGCAGCCGCATTTTGCACTATCTGCAGGCGTTTGATCAGATACTCTGGCTGACCCAGATAGAGGCCATTTGCATAGTCTAGCCTGGAAGTTACCACAGCATGTACTATGTTTTTCCGACACTCCTCTGGAAGCAGATACAAAAATTTCTTCAGATTCCTCAGTTGGCAAAAACAGGTGGCCGTCACCTGACGAATCTGAGCCGAGAAGGAAAGGTCAGACTCCCACTTAACACCTAGATTTTTTATACAATCTGCCGGTGAGGGAGGTGGACCCATTTCGGTAGGCCACCAGAGCTCCGAAGCTGGGGGTGGCTCTTTCCCGAAAAACAACACCTCAGTCTTTCCCGCATTCAGCCTGAGTTTGTTGTTATTCATCCACCACACTATGTCTCTCAGGCAACCCTTGAAACTCTCAAAGGCAGCCACGGTCTGCTCTTTGAAAGAGAAAACCAATTGTGTATCGTCTGCGTAGGAGATCGCTCTTATCCCCCAATTGGCTATCAGGGTAAACAGAGGAGCCAGGTACACATTGAACAAAAGAGGGCTGAGTGCTGACCCCTGAGGGACTCCACACCAGAGCTGTTTTGGCTTGGATAAAAAGGTTGAAGCGCAACCCTCTGAGTGCGATTCTCCAAATAGGATTTCAACCAGGCCAGGGCCGAACCTCCAATACCACTATCCAACAGTCTCTCTAACAGCAAGGTATGGTCAACGGTGTCGAAAGCGGCCGACAGATCCAGGAGCACCAGCATCGCAGAGGCCCCTGAATCTGCAGCCTGTCTAACTAATTCCGCCACCTCCAGGAGGGCCGTCTCAGTGCTAAATCCCGACCTGAAGCCAGATTGGGTATTGGTAAAGTGAGCAAGGGACCCACATCTGGGTATACCCTGCCAACTTAGGGCAAACTAAGCAAAAACAAGCTCAGCTGAAGACAGTGCTGTTTGGTGAGCTGTAAAATGATCCTACCTGACTTACGTAAATGCCAGGACGCTTCTTTTGAAGCAGCAATTGCACTCTATAAATCTTTTTATGCATTCATTATGTGTAGTGTGTAACAATAGAAAGAATTGCGGACCACCTTCTCATTTTGTCTGTACCAGTACTACTCCATTGTGTTGGGAACAATGACAGGAAGCTTTTGAAGCGTATTTAGAAGCCATAGATGGGGACACCTTCATGTCCAAAAAGAAGAAATCTTTATTGATATATAACCTGGGCCCAGAAGGCAGAAACTTTTTAAAACTATACCCTTTAGTGCCAGTGAGGTACTGGACGATTATTTTACGGTCATGAAAACTTTGGATAAAATATTTAATTACAAAAGAAATACAGTTTTAGAACGTCACAAGTTTTTACAAATGTCAAAACTTCCTGGTAAACCAATTGATGAGTTTGTGTCAGTGTTACGCACATTAGTAGCAACATGCAACTACCGGGAATTCAAAGGCGAAATTATTCAAGATCAACTTATTGAAAAAATTAATTATAGAAAAGATCAAGAGAGATTGTTATCAACCGAGGACCTGGAGCTAGAAGCAGCTCTTACAATAGCTAGAAGTATTGGACATTTAGAATTTTGTGTTAGGAAACTGAGTGTTAGTACCAGTGTACGTGAAGTGAAACAGTTATCCAAACAAATCGAGAAACTGCATGGTAAAGAGAAGAATGACAAGGTACAGGTATATGATATTGCAGTGTGTGATAGCCTCCTTCGTAGTAAGAGTGAACTTAATTGTTTTCATTGTAGAAGCAAAATGCATTTAGTTAACAGTAAAAAGTTTCCAGCAGTTAACAGTTCAGGTTTAAAATGTGTCAAAAGAGGACATTATGCTTCTATATGTAAATTAGGAGTGAGTCAGAAAGGTTCAAGTTGAACTGACAATATTTTGGATGATGATGTGGCTGACATAGAAGAAAGTGTGGTGTTAACATTATCTGCACTAGATGAAGAAGAAAGAGAAGCGGTGGGAATTGTATTTGCAAATTCCATCAAGAAGAGAAGACCACCTCACTGTGTAGTATCTGTTAATGGTAGGAAGGTCAGAATAAAGTCTGATTCTGGTTTGACTTCTACTTTGATGATGAGGACGAATTTAACGGATTTCCATGTGTCCATCTTGAGGAATCAAAATGTTTGCCTGCGTGGGGAAAGAGAGTGGATATAATGTGTAAATCTGAAGCTGTATTGAAGTTTGAAAACAGTGTCACCAATGGCATGATTTATGTAGCAAAGAATGGTTTGAATTGTTAGGTTGGGACGAACAAAGAGACTTCAACATAGTGCTAGATCCCAAACATCCACATCAAGTAATATCAAAGAGAATGGTCATCAATGAAACAGAGTCTGATGTGTGCTAATTGGATGATTGCAAGTGGGTCAGTCCGTTTTCTGGTGTGTTTAAGGATGAGTTGGGATGGCTAAAAGAATTTCAACATTGATTAGTCGTGAAGAAGAATGCCAGCCCCGTGATTCACAAAGTACGTAGAGTGTCTTTGGTGTTGAGGAAAGAGTTGAAAGGTGATTTAGAAAAACTGTGTACCTTACGCATATTTGAACCAATCGAAGGCTCAGAATGGTTGTCCCCCATAATTCTTGCACGCAAACTGGACAAATCTTTAATGTTGTGTGTGAATTTGCATAATTTAAATATTAACATTGGGGTAGATCGGCAGCACATCCCTAACATAAAGGAGATGTTAACCACTCTTAAAGGAGCTGCAGTTTTCAAGTCCCTTGACTTGTCTACTAGTTACCATCAAGTGGATCTGTGTGTGGAAGAGAGACAACTAACATCTTTTGCAACACCTGAGGGGGCGAACCATTATGTGCCTATGCCTTTGGGTCTGGTGTCTGCCTCAGCTGTTTTTTAACGGTTGATGAGCAATCTGTTCAAAGATATGACTGGGGTTGAGTATTTTCAGGACAACTTCATGGTCTATGGAAAGAATCAAGACGAACATGATGTGAGAGTTAAAAGTCTGTTGGATGTAATTGAGAGAAGTGGATTAACACTGAGGAGGGATAAGTGGAAGTTTGGTCAAACGGGGGTAGATTATTTGGGTCATCATATATCTGCTAATGCAATTGAACCTAAGATCAAATTTTAAAGGCAATTGGGAATGCACCTGCTCCCAGGGATGCGAACCAATTAAGGTAATTTTTTCTGGGACTCATTGAATATTGCTCTTAAGTTTGTCAACAATTTTGCAGCTAAAACCATTTGTCTATCAAGTGTGAAATTGTCTCTGATGGTCCACTTAAACTTTTTGATACATGTGATTTGTGCATCATTACCAGAGATGCCAGTAATCATGGGTTGGATGTTCTTCATATGCGGAAAAAAGGTAATATTAGTGAGAAAATTACTACATTTTCCTCAAGAAGCTTGCAGGTTGTTGAGCACACATATTCTACAATTGAAAAAGAAGCCTTGGCCATGTGGTGGGATGCCCAGTAATTCAAAAATTTTATTTGGGGAATTACTTTGTTCTGCGGACTGATCATAAATCTCTTGTGGATCTATTTAAAATTAGTTATGGTGGTAGAGCTATTCCTCACTTCACCAAATGGCAGTATAGATTGCAAGAGTTTCAATAGAGATTGCAATACTTTGCTGGAGTTCGTAATTTGGCTGCTGATTGTTTGTCTTGTTTGCCCTTACCAGACCAGTTTCATGAGGTTGATCAGGATTGTGATGATGTGGAGTTTGTGTGTTTGGTAGGTACTGGTATGAATAGTGCACTGTCCGAGGATGAATAAGTGATCAAAGGCGATGTTGTATTGCAAGAAGTCATAAAATGTTTATCAGGAAAATTGATCTACATCTAAAGAGATGCTAGATGCTCTTGTTCCATTTTGGAGAGTTGCAGGGGAATTATCTGTAATGTGCGAACTTCTGGTGGTTCCTTGTGTTAAATCTTGCCCTGGAATGCCACATGGGCATTCATGCCATGAAACAGAGGGTGAGAGAGAACTTTTGGTAGCCCTGTGTGGATAAGGATGTCAAACATTATGTCAGGGAATGTTACACATGCATTCTTAGTGACAAAACTCAAGTGACTGTTCCAAGTCCTGTTACACCAGTAGTGTGTGATAATGTGCCATGGAGTAAATTAGCATTTGATATTCCTGGAACTTTGGCTATTTTAGGTGGAACTCCCAAGTATACTTTGGATTTCCAAATGGCCAGAGGTGAAATTTGTGGTAAATGTGAACACCACTGTGATCAAGGAGTATTTGCAGGATGTGTTTGTCAGGGAGGGTTATCCTGAGCAATTGGTGACTCACAATGGGACTCAGTCAGTGTCTAGTGAGATGAGTGAATTTTTTGGAGTCTGTGGGCATCAACAAAAAAAAATGAAACATCCCAGCAGTAATGGTTTAGTGGAACAATTCAATTGCACCATTAAAGATCAGTTGCAGTTGGCATTGATGAATGGCTTGTATTGGAGAAGAGTCATCTAGGATATGCTCTGGATATGCTCTGAGCAGTTAGAACTACACCTCACATTTGTACTGAAATATCTCCTTTATCTTTATTAAGAGGAAGGGTGTCAGGATCTAGGTTAAATAAAGAATGGATGGACAGGAAACTAATGGATTTGAACTGGTGGTGGATGAGAGATGCATTGCAAAGAAAGTACAGCATAGTTGAAGGGTCTAGGAGAGCGTTACCTGTTAAAGTTGGAGATTGGGTAAGGATTAAAAGACCTCACCAGGTGGCAAAATGTTCTTCGAAGTTGTCTGCACCTGTCTGGGTTAAATGGGTCAAAGATCATTTAGTGATGTTAGTAAATGGCAAAGTTTAGAGTAAGAGTATGATTTCTATTGTTCCTTATTCAATGTTTGAGCAGGTGTGGGAGAGTTTGGGTGTTGGTTCGAATGAAAAGTTTACATTGGTCTTGGACCAAGGTGCTCACACTAAACCTGTTTGTACTAAATCCTTGCCTTACAAATTGAAGGATTAAGGGCCAGATGTATGACCATTTGTTTTTGCGACTCGCAAATTGCGAAAAATTGCGAGTCGCAATTTGCGAGTCGCAAATGTACAACAGTGTCAGAGACGCTGTTAGCAATTCCCAATGGGGTCGCAAAAAGCGAGGATCATGAATATTAATGAGCCACTCGCAATTTGCGACCCCATTGGGAATGGCTGGCCCTCCCAGGGATGGTGGCCTGCTGGGCTCAGCAGACCTCCATGTCTGGGACTGCTTTTAAATAAAGCAGTTTTTTTTAATGTAGCCCGTTTTCCTTAAAGGAAAACGGGATGCATTTAAAAAAAAATAATTGTTTCATTTTTTAAGGGCAGGCAGTTGTCCCTGGGACCACTGCCTGCCCATAAAAAATATTTTTCCATGCGTTCCCAAAGGGGAAGGGGTCCCCTGGGGACCCCTTTCCGTTTGCAAATGCTTTACCACCTACTTAAAGTAGGTGGTAAATTGTGACTGTTTTGTGACCGCAATTGCTGTCGCAAAACAGTCATACATAGGGCTCAGACTCGCTATTAGGAAGGGACGCCCTTGAAACGCCCCTTCCTAATAGCGAGTCGCAAATACTAATTAACGAGTCGCAATTAAATTGCGACTCGCTGATTAGGGTTTTTACATGGCCCTTAGGTATTTTTGCATGCGCAAACGGGTCGCAAACCCGTTTGCGCATGCAAAAATACTTCGTGCATCTGGCCCTATGTGCTGTAGCTGTTTTGACCATTTATAATTCAAATGAGATAATTTGTTTATCATCTATCTGTATTGTCAATATCAAATTGTTTTCCATTGTTTTTCTCTGTTACACTCCTTACCATTATCTGCATGATCCCTCCATTTTGCGTTTATTTTGTGATGTTCCGTCTTCTTTATATCCATGTTATTGGTACCATAACTTAGTAATTGTTGCATTTAGTTATGTATTGTTATTCATTTGAAGGAAGGGTGTGTGTTGGGTATGGGCTGATTAGAATGTGGCTTGTGGATCTTGGGTGAGGTGAGGGTTCCTAGGGTCTGAGAATGGCAGTTGCTGCCCTGAGCCTGGTGTCAATGGCATGAATAAAGTTGTCTCCTAACCATACTAGCACCTTCATCTTTTCACATATCTATCAACTGAAGCAAAACATTTGACTTTCCACTTACTTTGTCTTCACCTGCATGACCTCTTGAATATCCTTTGAAATAGTGTGCAACGTTGATTAAGTGGTTTCAAATTTATATTAACAGAGACAGGCTTGCAGTCTCTTAAGAAAACTATGATACTGCTGTTTCTGAGTTAAACTGCCTTTTTCACTGTCTGGAAGACTGGCTGTGGCCAAGATGATCGTTCTTCCATGGTTCCTGTACTCATCCATAAACATTCCAATCCCCTCTGCCCTACATTTTTTCACAAGATTAAGATCATTTATGTTTAAAATAGTCTGGTCGCACTGACAACCATGCTTATGATAGGAGAAACTGATAAAAGAGGGCTTTGTGGCCCCTAATTTGGAATTATATTACTTGTGTGCTGAAGCCTATTTTGCTCAGCTTTGGCATCACACCACACCTTTCCAGCCACACACTTCCAATGTGGCTGATATTGCCAATCCCACTCCTTTCAGCATAGTCAACTGCATGCTTATCACTAGACCCATGGCTGACCTGGACACTGATAAATGTACGATTTGCATGTGGGATAGATTCTGGCACTATGCTCATCTCTATCAGATATGTGGCCCTACCTTATGACTCATCAACAACCACAGATTGTCCTTGTTGCATAAGCCTAAAGTGCATAACCAATTGACACATTTGAAGTCGCACAAACTCGGAGATCTGTATCAGCAGAGAACTTTCTCCCTTTAACTGCCATTCAAATCCTCACTGTCCTTCCCATCTCTGCTCATTAATGTACCTGGCGATGCTGATTGACTTCACAACTCCTTGCAAGATGGTATGCTGCTTATATATTTCAAAGTGGAATGAAACCACAATTTATACCTATAGAGCTAGAGAGAACTGACATTTATAACTAGACCAGCCTCTAACTGATGAGCAACTAAAATTCTGTTGTTCCTTGTCTGGTACACACTCCCTTAATTATGAGCTGAGATTGACACATGTTAAATTCCTGCATAGACTGTATTATACTCCAGCAGCATTGTATAGACTGTGCCTCGAGGGCAACTCCAATTGTATTAGGTGTAAAGCTTATAATGATGACTTCCTACATTTGGTGTTATTGTGCCCATAGGTTACTAACTTTTGGGCTGAAATACTCACCACTCTTGACAGTTCGGTTTCCTGTTCCGAATACTACTCTGCAAGCTCTCCTGGGGTGTTTTAAAGACATCCCTTCTAGTGTTAGAAGATACGTTACTTTGCCATTACTGCTAGCTGAAAGAAGAGTGCCAATTGAGTGGTGCCTCCTAAGTTTAAGGACTGGTTGAAGGACCTTTCTAATATATCCTATCTCGCCTTTATATATCATGCTCTCTGTACATGGGGTGAGGGTTGGTTCACGATGTCTTGTTAAAATCTCAAGGTCTGTGCGATCATCTTCACTTTATAAGGTTGTATGATATGTTGTTGCTGGTGGTGCATATCTAAGATCTCTGCTCAAGATACCCTTCAGCTTGCTTTAGTGAGCCCTGCTCCTCATCTGTCACTGTTGCAATTTGTCATGTGACTGTATATGTGCAGTTTTGTCCTGGTTATGGAAACAGGTACCAGACGTTTCTTGGCTTGTGCTAGTAACTCCCTGCTTGCCCCCAAATTATACCTCCTACACTCCTCTGCTCCCTCCTTCTTTCTTTTGCAATCAGTTTGCCTGTCCTAGTTTCTCCTTGCCACCAGATTCTTATGGTCTTTGTGAGAAACTGGGTTGTTGGTTGAAGGAGGAGAAACACTACTCAGACAACAGCATCAATTCTTGTCAGGGTGAACCACAAAAAGTCACAAAATTAACCTGTGCTTAACCCTGTGGTAGCTTGGCACAAAAGCAGTCAGGCTTATCTTAGAGGCAACGTGTAAAATATTTATTCAGTGCTTAAACAGTAATAAAGTGAACACACAACATAAGAAAAATCCCACACTCATTTAGAATAATAGAGTAAGTTTCAATACTTTATTTGAAACCAAAATGACAAAAATCCAATCAGTAGATCAGGAGTTATGAATTTTGAAAGTTTTAAGTGAAAACTAACTCCTAAAAGATCAAAGTGCTAACCTTGGACATCTAGTCCTGCAAGACCTGGCAAGGTCGAAAGTTATGCCCAACTAAAGATGGAGCATAGGTCTGATACATTAAGGGGATTAGGCCCCATCTCCGCTTGCCTTTAGACTTAAAAGAATTTTTAAAGAGAAATGTCTGAGGAGCAGGACAGCCAGTGGTGTCTGAGGAGGAGGCGTTGTCGTCGGGGAGTTGCTGGACAAAGTCACAGTGAAGATTTTTACGTTTGGACTTAGTCTCATTTATGGAAGTCAAACTTCTCCAGCAGGACGAAGCTGCAGGTGGAGCCGATGATGAATCCACAAGGCTGGACACTCCTTCTGCAAGGAGCTGCTGAACAGGATTTACTGCTGTGGAAAATGTAGTGGGAGCTACCGCAAATTCAGGCCGACTGGCAATGCACCATGGGGTGGATAGCCGAGTAGGTAGGACCCAGTCTCTTCTTGGTTCTCAGAGCACTTTTTGGCAGAAAACTGTCTAAGTTTTTATCTCTGGATTTGGGCCATCTTTTCACATTTAGCACCACTTTAAAGGGTCCAGGACTGGAGGTGCTCCACTTGATGGTTCAGGACTCAAACTGGGTCTAGGTGTGGGTTCAATATGGTTGTAAACTTTTCTGTCCCTGAGGCTCTGATCAGGAAGCCAACCCACTAGCCCCTGGAATCACTCTGCAGATCTTGGGTTCAAGTAGGAAAGCAGGTCTCAAGCAGCAGCGCAGTCCTTTGAGGGCACATGGCAGGCTCTAGGCAGCAGGGCAGTCCTCTAGGTACAGCAGGGCAGTCATATGAAGTACACAGCATGCCACAGACAGCATGGAAGTCCTCTAAGAGTCCCTCCCCAGGTCCAGAAGTGGACTGAAGAGTGGGTCTGAGGGTCCTATTTTCATACCTGATGCCAGCTTTGAAGTGGAAGAAACTTCTGGAGTTTTCCCTCACAGAAGTGTCTGCCTCCCTCCCCTGGCCCCAAACTGCCTGCAGTCACAATTGGTTAGTGTGAAGTTCTTTGTGTGTGAGCTGGGGCAATGTCTTTAAAGTGGAAGAGCGGCTGTGCACAGCTCTCCCCCACTACGCTCCTAACACCCAGTCCCTCTATTGTGTACCTGTCTGGTAGGAATACACAAAGGCCAACTGGCAACCTAGTCATGTGACCCAGGAACCAGGCTGCAGGCACCAAACGGTTAGGACAAGAAAATACCAACTTTCTAAAGGTGGAGTTTTTAGAATTGGGACTTAAAAACTGACTTTACCATTAAAGAGTATTTCAAATTATAATTCATTAGACAACAAACATGACATCTCTATCTGTTCACAAACAAAAGTTATCATTATTAAATTAAATAATATAATCTAAGGTTAGCTACGGGAGAGGTAGGCCTCACTATAGTAAAAAATGAATTTAGGAGTTTTTCACTACCAGAACATGTAAATTTAAAGTACATGTCCAGCTTTTTAAATACACTGTACCCTGCCTATGGGCTGTTTAGGGCCTACCTTAGGGGTGCCTCATGTGTAATAAAAGGGAGTTTTAGGCTTGCTAAGGTTTTTTTGCCAAGTCAAATTGTCAGTTTGAAACTGCATACAGGCTGGAATGGCAAGCTGAGTCATGTTTTAAGGAGCTACTTAAGTGGGAGGCACAATAAGAGCTGCAGGTCCATTAGAAGCATTTAATTTACCAACCCTAGGTATATGATCTACCACTTTATTAGGGCACTGACAATACATTTATTGTGTGATTACTTAAAATCATAACAAAAAACATAAAAATATGAGTCTGTCTGCACAAAGGCCTTAATAAGCAATACTTTATGAAATACATTAAAAATGTGTATCCAATATATTACAGACCGTTCAAGGTTTTTCCTAGAAGAAAAGGCTGTCAGCCCACAAGCCTTAATAAGCAATACTTTAAGAAAGACAAAAAAAATGTGTTTTCAATATATTCCAAACAGTTAAAAGTTTTTCCATTGACCGGGTGGAGCGGTGGAGGGGCGGACCACAAGCCATAGCGTCAGCTGCGGCTGCCGCCGCTTGCACCATATTCTTTGTGCCCGGAGGCGCAGTTAAAGGTTGCTCTTGGCTCCCACAGTGCGGGACCTGCCCGGGTGCGTGCCCGGGCGAAGACTGGGCCAAGAGCGAGCCCGTCTGTGCCCGGCAGCGGCCGGCAGAGGCTGGGCTGCCCCCCCCCCTCTTTGCCACATCATCACAGCGCTAGCCTTACGGCTTAAGGTGAGTGTTTGTTGAACACCAGCAGAGTTAATTTTAGTAGCAATGGGGAAACGAACAGGCCCGCCTCCCGTGCGCCCCTCAGTGACTTTAGACAGTATGCTGGAGAGGTTTATTAACCCGTTGCGTGCTTCTGTCGGCCAACGGCCGCGGCGAGCACTACCTCTGTGGTGCTGCGCACGTCCGTTGGCCGACGCGTTGGCCCGTTGGCCGACGCGGCCCCGCCCACTCCGCTAAACCGCCGCACTGCATAGTGTCCAGTGAAATTGAGTTAACCGAGTGCAGACTGTCACTGGGAGGTGAGGAAATACAGATTATACCCGCATCAGGAGGGGTTCCACCTGACTTCGTTCCGGAATCTATTATTGCTCCCAGCCCTTGTAACCCTTTACAACCGGAGACCAGCACCAGTAATAAAGCTATCCTCAGGGGGGGTTCCAATTATAGGTCCGGGCACGACTTGACCAGGATACAAACAACAACGCTTGTTCCTCCAGCCGTACCACCTGTGGCCTCCAAACGTAAAAGGACGACAGCGAAGTCTGTCTGCAGTAAAAGGAAACAGCCCCCATGCACTGGCATACCGTGTAATGCCCTGACCTCCTGGATGCAGCCATCGTCTAGTGACAGTCTACATGTTCAAACCCTGAACGGCAAGGCCAGTCATTCTTCTTATGCTCAGACTGATGTTGTTTCTGGCGTGTCGGACTTTGGAGATGCTTTTATTGATATAGTATGTTCGCGGATGAGTGACTTGATAGACACAAAACTTACACCCTTATGGGCACGTCTGGACAAGCTAGACACCCTAATGACTACATTTAGTTATTGGGGAAAAACAGTTCATCGCAATACCGCTACCTCTGTGGAAGTGCCTAATCATTTACCTTTTGTTTTACCAGCAGATTGCCATCTCACAGCGCCAAGGGCTCATCTGATGGAACATTTATTGTTTCCCTTTGCAAAACACGTACTCAACCAAGGGAGTATATTCTTCCCAAGGCTAACACAATGGCCAAGCCCTCCCTACCTAATGACGGCCTGCTAATTTCTGCTAGGGATCACCCACCTGATTCTCCATCCCCTCAGGCTCTCTAATCCAAACCCGTCATTAGGTCTAATGGTGATCCATTGAATCCTGGCCCACTGTGTTTCATAACATCTAACTTTCTAGGCAGACCCCATCATAGGCCTAATACTGATGTGCTGGGACTGCCACCTGCAGCCTGCCCCTACGTTCTGGTGCTGGCAGAAGAACCCAGTCTTAAAAAAGAGCAGAGCGAAACTTGGGACCAATTACGTAACAAATGTGTGGATTGGTTGTCCAAGAATAAGCAGTTTAATGTCTCAAATATAAAGGAGATAATCATGGTGCGGAGGGTCGGGTGGGTAGGCAACTCTCCCAAAAATATAGAAGGGGATTGTATTGTTAT
Organism: Calotriton arnoldi; assembly: GCA_963921515.1. Lineage (NCBI taxonomy): Eukaryota > Metazoa > Chordata > Amphibia > Caudata > Salamandridae > Calotriton > Calotriton arnoldi. The sequence continues at coordinate 632,445 of CAWUFW010008033.1, read as the reverse complement.
TAACTTTCGCAGACCATCAATGGTAAGAGCACTCTTGGGGAAACAGGAGATTTTAACCTCAAATTCATCTAAAATCTGGTCCGTACCACTGGGTTACTTTTAGAAGCCAATCCCCAGAGGCCCACCTCATGGTTCAGCGCCTGTAGCTGTTCAGAAAAGTTTTAAAGTGTTGTCTGACTTAGACGATCAGGATTGACTAATGCCATTCGTCCAGACTTGTGGGGTTGATTCTACACCTGTAGGCCCACCACACGCCATAAAAAAACACACAACCAAGTTGCTGTCACTGGCCATAAGACTCGTGATACCCATGATTTGAAAATACTTAGCTGGAATGTTGCTGGCTTGCAATCAAAAGTAGATCCAGCAGATTGGGTAGACCTAATTAGACAGTATTACATTGTATTGTTTCAAGAGACCTGGGCTATTAAAGATATATATTTTGAAGGGTTTGTATGTTTTTTTGTGTTCAAAATGTTTTATTAAAGTTTGCAAACAGAGGTAGACAGTGGTAAAAGAAATAAATATACAGTTAGAGAGGCGGGTTACATTGAGGGGGAGAGGGAAAGGCTGTGCATAAGTTGAGTCATTATACAGCAATTGATAAAGATCACTTCTTTGCGTGTGAATACAACAGGTACAATTAGGCATAAATATCACAGTGAATCGGTAATATCCGATCAACAGGGGTACATACATACATTTTCATAAAAAGACTACATTTTCGAATGAGTCATACATCAACGACACATATACATGTAAAACATTTTTGGTACGGCTGATCAAAAAGTGTAACCTAATTAATACACCTTGATGTCTATGAAATAACGAGGATCTTATCCCTGTTTAGACATTTATGCCGCTTAAAACAGATTGCATGCAGTTTGGTTATACGGTATTATAGTTCTAGAAGGATCCCAGTGTATACATAAGATGCGCACAGGTGTGAATAAAAAGTGATTGTCTCACATGAATGAGGGAAAATGGTGGCAAGGATGACCTTGGGGATTAGTATAATACTAGCGGAAGTGTGTTACGTTGGACGTGAAAGGAGAATTACCGAAGGAGAAGTGACCTTCTTTGAGGAGAATTCATGGAGGCTTGTGGATGAAGGCTCTTGCGTCTAGCGAGTTCCATATTGAACATCGGGAGGCGCGCCACGGGGATAGGTGTAGTGCAATGTTATCGGCTCCTCTGAGGAAAGTTAACCACTCTTGCCACATAGAGAAGGAGATCGCTTTAAAGTTTTTCCAGTTGTTCAGTATTAGCTTGCAAGCCAAAGTGACCATTAGATCTAGTAAATAACGGTCATTGTCATTCTTGAGTTGGTGGGCCAAAGGGCCCAGAATAATGTATGAGAATTCTTTTGTGGGAAAAATATTTAGAGTATGTTTGACGCAGTCAAATACTTTATTCCAGACGTTTTGGAGGGTTTGTATGTTTTAACGTCCCAGCCTTATCTTCCTAATTTGGCCGACCATCGGGCGGTCTCTCAATCTGGGTGAATATCGTAGCCGGGGGTAGTGTTAAGGTTATACAAACCCATAGCGACAAATTTCAAGCTTTACATTATGAAAGAGGGTTATCTATATACCTGCTTAATTTTCATAATAATGATTTTCATAGTTGCCCTAACGTACATTTTATCAACCTGTTTGATTTTATCACCTCCTTAAGGGACCTGAAGGGTTTTGATAAAACAGCAGGTATTTGTCTGGGGGGCGATTTTAATGCTAAACTGCCCCAAGAAGCTCTTACGGTTCTTGGGCTTTGCAGCTGGAGACAATCCTGTTAAAGGGGTGTTGAGCTGATGGGGCATCTTCGAATCAATGATCTATGTAATGTCATGGATATTGCTGCTATTATTAACAATGACAACCTCCCTGAACCAACATTTAGAGGCATGGGTAGTGCAACCACAATTGATTATATTTTTATCTCACCAAGCTTAGAGGATTTTCTATTGTACGCCGAAGTTGTTCCCATACATCATGGTGATCATAATCCCATTACAGCGGTGTTGAGAATGTCCTCCAGGTCTGTGGATAAAACAGATTGTGGTGCAATGAATCTGGTACCCACCACAGATAAATTGAGATTGGTTTGGCGAGGGGTTAACCGTGCTGATTTGTTTCTTAGGGTGGTCAGGGAAAATCTACATCTTTTTGTTTCTTGTCTGACAGTGCCGTCTCATCCTCCTGCTTCAACACCCTCTGCATGCTCTGCAAGATCTACAGGTGGATCCCCACCGAAACGAGAAGAACGGTCACCCAGGCCCTCGTCAGCAGCAGGTTGGACTACGGAAACGCCCTCTACGCAGGAGCCTCGGCCAAACTCCTGAAACGACTTCAACGCATTCAGAACGCCTCTGCTCGCCTGATCCTCGACATCCCTTGCCGCAGCCACATCACACCCCACCTGAGAGACCTGCACTGGCTCTCCGTCAACAAGAGGATCACCTTCAAGCTCCTCACCCACGCGCACAAGGCACTCTACAACACCGGACCAGCATACCTCAACGGACGACTCAGCTTCTACACCCCCAACCGCCAGCTTCGCTCCGCCGACCTCGCCCTCGCCACAGTCCCCCGCATTCGAAGAACGACCTCCGGCGGCAGATCGTTCTCCCACCTCGCCGCCAAGACCTGGAACACCCTCCCCATCCCCCTACGGCAGACCCAAGACCTGCTGACCTTCAGAAGACTCCTCAAGACCTGGCTTTTCGAGCAGTAGCAGCATTCCCTCCCGCGCCTTGAGACCCTCACGGGTAAGTAGTGCGCTTTACAAATGTTCTGATTGATTGATTGATTTATTGGTCCCGAGGTAATCACTGCATTCACTGAACTATGCGCTCCTACTAAATCTGCACTATCAAAACCCGCCGCTATTACATCCTATTGCCCTAGATGGTTTAATAGTGAGTGTTCAGTAGTTAACCGCCAGTTACGTAAAGCCTTATCTATGAAACCAAGGTGTCACCTCTTAGTTCAGTCTCTCAGGAAGAAGTACAAGTTAGTTACCCCCTTGCGGAAGGAAGAATTACTGATCGATCGATGGGACACACTCGCTAGTGCTGCTAGTTCCAAGAACAGTAGACTTTTTTGGACAGCTGTAAAAGATATGAAAGCAATGGGACAAATGTTGACACCAATTAGCTGCAACTTAACAAGCGAGGCTTGGGAAGCACACTTTTCTAAGATATACACAGCTCCTGTATTTGGTAAAGACTTGTTAGATTTCCCTGCCCCTATTGGAGTACCTATATCCCTGTCCGAAGTAGCGGAAGCCATACACCAGAGCCTGGGCAATAAAGCTCCTGGCCCGATGGGTTACCCATTGATCTTATTAAGTATAAACCAGATTTCTGAGCCCCGCTTTTGCTAAACGTTTTTAACAATTTACCTTACTCCCCATTACCAAGGACTTGGTCAACCAGCATCATTGTCCCCATTTTTAAAAAAGGTGACCGCTCCCGTCCAGGTTGCTACAGACCCATTTCCCTGAACGATACCACTCTGAAAATCCTAGGAGAGATATTATATAATAAGATTAAAAACTAGACCGATGAGAATTCTAATTTACACCCTTCTCATCTTGGTTTCAGGAATAAGATTGGCACTATTGAACAATGCCTTAATCTTAACCTAATAATCCGGAAATACACAATTGCACAGCGGTCACCTATATATTTAGCTTTTATGGACCTGACGTCTGCCTTTGATTATGTTAATCGGTCCCGTTTATGGTCCATTTGACTAGATTATGGGATGGACGAGGTTTTAGTGCATTTTTTAGCATATTTACACAGGGACCTAAAAGCCAGGATCAGGATTAACATGGGCGAGGAGGATTCTAATGATATTAGTGTCTGCAGAGGGGTTAGGCAGGGCTGGTTCTGGCCCCATCACTTTTTATTCTATATATTAACAACCTACACAACTCCCTATCTGTACTCACTGAGGATGTCCCGAGAATTAATGGCCAGATACTCCCTGCCCTGCTATATGCTGATGATGCGGTCCTAATGGGCCGTACTTCCAATGCTCTACGTCTTTTAGTGCAGGGTTTTGTTGATTTTATGGCTAATTTACACTTATGTGCTAATTAAAAAAAATCTTTTATGATGACTTGTGGCCCAAAAAAGCGTGTTTTAAATATTATCTCCGTGGACAGTCAGAGTTTACATTGCACAAGCACTTTCCCCTACTTAGGGCTGGTATTTGCTGCTAACGGATCGTGGACTGATCACTTGGCATATTGCAGGAACAAGTTCTCCAAAGCAATCAATTTGGTCATTAGTCTCCCCCAACCCAGGAAGTCGGGGGCTGTTTCAGCTATCTTAAAAATCTTCAAATTTCAGTGCATACCTGTGGCAACTTATGGCTCTGGGATTTGGGGCTTCTCAAAGACTAATACCATTCAGTATGAGGAGAACAGGTTTTGCCGTAAACTCTTGGGAGCCCATATCTCCACGCCTCAATACATATGCCACAGCGAATTAAACTAAAGATTATATGAAGGCCCGCCCCGCACTTTTTTGGCTTGCCATTTGGAAAAACTCAGCGACTTCCCTTACAAGAGAAATTATAACAGACTGTCTCAAGTGTGATAAGGGTATGGATATCCCATGGCTAGCCGAGGTACGATCCAGTCTAAGCAGGATCAATTACGAACATATCTTCGATTGCCCTAATGAGATAAATACTGTAAATTAAAAAAAACTACAGACAGCCTTATATACATATTATAGAATTAATAGACTTGATATGGAGTCCAGGAAGCCACCCTTAGCCATTTTTATGTCCATCAAGAATGTTCAACTTCAGCTGCCTAGTTATCTCACTAAACCCATGGGCCTCTGGGAGCGGGGTTTGCTCTTCCATCTAAGAGCTGGCACAGTGAAGTTTTTATTATGTTTCCCCCTTGGCTATCACACTAATCTTGACTCTCTGCCATGCCGGTGTGACGGACGGTCCGGGAAAACTATTTTACATTTCTTATTTTTTTGTAAGTTTACCATACAGTATGCTAAGTTGTTTTTAATACCTTTTTTTAAGAATCACCGACTTGCTCATTATAAAGGTGCATTTAGGATTATCGTTAATTTGGAAGATGATGAATTGGTATTTTGTTCGGGTGCCTTTTTGTCAACTGCTGTCCGCGCACGCAAAACAATGCTCCCTGTATAACTGACACTCCTATCTGCTCGAGTTTTATAATGTTTTTATGATCAATTTGTGTGTTTTATGTATTATCGTGTGACTTTTTCTTTTATGGATATGTTTTATCCGAATAAAGTAATTTGAATTGAAGTGAAATAAAAGGAGGCATCCTAAGGTTATCCAGGGACTGAGGAGGTAATTACTTTACTAGGGACTTATAAGTAAATTAAATATGGTAATCTGGTGTGTGCCAATATTACAATGTTTTAGGGAGTGAGCACAACCACATTAGCACTGGTGAGCAGTAGTAAAGTGGAAAGAGCCCTAAGGGCAACAAAAACATATTCAGCAAACAAGAGGGGAGAAGGCAAACAGTTTAGGGTAAAGCCACCCTAAGGCTGACAGGCCTATCATTCTTCTGAAACCTACTACTCAGTTTTGGAGAAGATCTTTGCATTCAAATCAAATCAAATCAAAAGTAACTTTATTTGGCAGGGACACCTGCCATAAAAGCAATTAAAATACATGCAAAGTGAAATAAAACAAACTTCAAACGGCAACCAACATGTATTATATAGGGCTTAAGTAAAAGCATGGCATACATAAATAAATTGACTAAAAGAGTATAAGAACGTAGTCAAAGTGCAGGATGCTTCTTGAACGTACAGCTGCCTTAAGAAACAAACTTACGCAACAACAGGTTTCATTCTCAGTTAAATCTTGCAGGCATTTACAATGTGTTCTGAGTCTTAAAAAACGAACTAGATACGTTCTTGTAAATAATTGGTAGTACCCATAGAAAAAAGTTAAATGTATCATAGTTTGCTTTGATACCTTATTGCACGGGCAAACGTGTGAGCTCAAATTGTGCTGGAAACCTCACGGAAAACAGAGGGTCCCTGCTCTGAATCTGAATAGAAGTGAGCGCGCCCAGCTCTCGGTTGTATTTGTCAGGTAATCAGTTGACCCAGCGCCAAAATTAGCAAGTAAGTAATCCCCAATGCTGGATTTCTGTGATTACTCATGTAACCTAATACTCTGCAATTTATCTAACAGCGGGGCCTGCACTTGGTTTCTGCTGGGTAGCGTATCTATAGCTGATTCAGAGACATCAAACCTCATCCAAGTCCCCGCCAATTACTTTTTACGAAGAACAGCCAGGGAATTGAGATCCCTTTTTCACAGATCAGGCAGTCAAAAAGTATCTTTCTAGTTAGTTAGGCTTCCACATTGCTCAGAACGGAGAGCCACAGCAGTACAGGGCAAATACGTATTTAATCACATAAATAATTGAGTGCTTACTCCTTATGACAAATATAATGTGAGGTCGATGGAGGCACAATTAATATTTGCCTGCAAAAGCGATTGTCTTCCAATTGCAGTGGCTGCAGGTCATTAATGCCCCATATTACTGTCCCGTAGGTAGCGATAGGTGCACACTGGGCTGAGTATATTTGTAACAATGGGGAAAGGGCCCTGCCTCCAGGTGGTGATGGTAAACTAAGGAGGGAGCGTACAGCTTTCGACAGTTTCATTCTATTCTAAACGATTTGGGTTGCCCATGAGCTAGAGGCACTAAATAAAATCCCTAAGTATGTAAAAGTGTTAGTGTGCAGTAACATGTTTGACCTTACAGTGATGGGTGATGGTCGTGTACGCTTCATTCCACAGGACACAATAAACGATTTTGAGATATTGGTCCTTAGATCTAATTTCTCCATAAAATCCACAAAAGAATTGACTAAAATATGTAAGGCTTTCGGGGTGCGGTCCATTAATACGATGTTGTCCGCGTATAAAAGTACAGGAATGGGTTCGCCGTTTACCATTGAGACATCGGTGGTGCTGTTTATAAGGTCCAGACTGAGGTTATTTATATATAAAATAAATAACAAAGGGACAAGCACACACCCTTGACGCACACCCAGTTCGACATTAAATATATCAGATAACTCCCCACCGGTCCCAAACTTAACACATGCTTTTGTCTCATTGTGAAGTGATATTAAAGTGCGCACCAGTGTGGGGTCCATTCTCATTTCAATTAAAATTTGCCATAACTTAGCTCTGTTTACACAGTCGAAGGCCGTTGACAGGTCCATAAAAGCGAGATACAAGTTACATTGCTTTGCCACAGTGTATTTACCTATAATAAGGTGTAAGTTCAAACATTGTTCCACCGTACCTATTCCGTTTCGAAAACCCAGCTGACACTCATTTAATACATTGTTTTTGTTTACCCATATTAGTAACCTATTGTATAGGACTCTTCCAAAACTTTTTTGCAGGGCTGTCTATCGGTGATAGTTTTTGGCTCAGAACGACTCCCATTTTTAAAAATGGGTACTATGATTGAAAGGGCCCATGATTTTAGAATTGTGTAATGGCTCATAGAATTAAAGACGTTTCTCTGTAATGGTGCCATAAGTCAGCTCAAACTTAATCGGATCAATGGGAACACCATCGGCACCGGGGGCCTTTCCACCCTTACTCTCCTGAATGGCAGCCATGACTTCTGATGAGGATACGTGAGGGAAAGTGGAAGTGTCAATTTTGATAACATTAGTGTTAGTTTGGTTACTGACAGTATAGATGACTTTAAAGTGCGCTGCCCAATCCTCACTCCTTATTGGCAGCTATTAGTGGTGCCCGTTTGATCTATTGTACTCATGTGCGCTACCGTTCGCCAAAAAACCTTACTATCCTTTGCCTTAGCAGTGTCTGTAAGGGTGGCCCACTGGTCAATTATAGTTTCTTTTCTGTGCGTTCTGGTCACAAACTTGTTCTCCCTGTGCAGAAGGGCCAAGAGGTCTTTATCTCTAGAGCGGGTGATGGGTGCCTTATGCAGGAGGCGATTAACCAGTGAACATGCATGGTCGAGCCACCGGGGGGCCTGCAATGCTGATTTGACTGGCCTTAGTAGGGACACCCTAATTTCAGGACAGAGAGCTACAAAACTGTTCACAACCCCCTCTCCACCAGCTGTCTCTGTTAAACTCCCCGTCACCAAAGACATATTTGCACCTAATATTTCTTTCAAAGTTTTTAGCGGTTGAGATAACATCCAGGCCAGTCTAAGTTTGACTGGGGTTGGTACTACACTACTCAGGCTGGGTAAATTTTGGGCGGGATCCCTGGCAGGTGTTGATAGAGCCATCTCAATTGGGTTATGGTCTCTAAAATTGGTGCTGATGACAGCACTGTGTGATAAATGGATCACCAGATTTTGGGAAATAAAAACATAATCTATTGTGGACGAGCTATTTACCCCCCTAAAAGTGGGTTGCCATTGGATGCCTAGCCCTGCCCCCTCTTCTATATCATACAAATCTGCCATGTTGAGCAGCGCCTCCAGTTCATTCCCTCTTTTGTCTGATCTCGACAAGGGAGCTGTGTCGATTTCTGCTCTGTTACTAGGTAAGCTAGCATTAAAATCACCTGCTAAACACAGGTACAGTTGATGGCCCTTCTGTAACTCAACCTCTACTATAGTAGATATGCAATTAAATAAACTAGGAAACAGTTGATTCGGAACATTAAGAAAGACATTATTATAAAAATTCACGAGATGCAGAGTTATGGGCCCTTCATATAAAACTGCTTGGAAATCACTCCCTGGGGTTTTCAAAAGGTCCACCTGCCCACCTAAGAACAGGTTAATCCATATCGATAAGCCACCCGGAGCGTGCCCTGCATGTGATGGGACAGACCGTATGTTGAAGCATGATAAACCCTCAAAAGTCACAGGGGCGATTTCCCATGTTTCTTGAAAAGCAAGATGTCATAAGCCTTTAGAAGCAGTTACCAGTCTGGTAGTGTTATTTTAGAGCGCAGCCCCGCTACATTCCAGCTTAGAATTTTAATCAAAGAGGATTTGTCCATGGGGGGTACTCTTGCGCAATCAAACATCGGTCTCCCCTCTGTTGTGATGTGGGCTTTCCCAACTTCTGGCTTGAACGTGGTGCCAGGGGAGACCACATTAATTATACTAGCCTCTTTTTGTCAGTCAACTTCTGTGCATTCCGCCAGAGCTGCATACCCGTTGTCATATAACATGTTCTGTAGTGGCTGGTGTTTTTGAAAGCTCTGTTTTTGTACCATTATCCCATTTAGTGGTTTATAAAAGTAGCCCAATGGGAGGGTAACACTATTTGTTACCCTGCCCCATCCCAGTTCGTTCACACCCAGAATTTTCCTTACACTGCGTGAATTTCTAAAGTTGACGACAATACACTCCTCAGCTATGTTTTTCACAGAGGCGCTAATCCAGCCTACCCTCCAAGCCATAATTATCTCGTGACTCTTTTCAACCTCAAAGTTCTTATATGCGTTGCACCAGAGTATGGCCTTGTTACGTAACTCATGCCACATTTCCTCCTGATTTTGTCTTAGTGGGGGTACGCCTGCCATTATCAAGACCTAAGGACATGCCGCTGGAGGCAGGTTTAATATGGTGGTGTCTGACTGGTTCCTGTGCACCTGGTTTCCCTGCCAGCCCCTCCATCCGATCCTGCTTGTTCATCCTGTCCAGTTATTGGTGTTGTGGAGCTATTAGCCGTGGCCCCGGTTTTAGATTCCAGGTTGTTTTAAACCTAGGGCCTTTAGTTTGGGCACCCCGTGTGTCCCGCAAGGCAAAATTGCCTACCCGCGCATTGCGATGAGTCGTGATATTGGGTTGTTTTTCCTTTTGTATTTGATGTATGCTTTTTGCGTAGTGTTGTCCCATCTTGGCTCATATTCTCATTTGATTTAGCATCAGAATAGGGCTTTGCTGGCATTTTTATATGTCATTCAATTGCGGCGATGCGCTCCTTGATAGGTTTTAGCTGAGCTTCCAACATCATCGTGAATCTACTGTACATCTCCTCGATGTTAACACCACCTGTAGGTATTTGATTTCGACAACTGTCAGTGGGCCCCGGCTTGGTCTGAGAGGACCTAGTGCCTATCCACTTGCATTTAGTAACAGGTTCAACTGGGGAGCTGGCTGGAGAACTAAGGCAACATTGCTTTGAAAGAGTACAAAGCATACTGGCGTCTGTTGGGTTGGCTTCGACCATCAGAGCGCTATCTATGGCATCTGATCTGTGAACAAGCGCTGGTTTCCCCATCGTGCTAGCCAGTTCTACCTCTGCTACGCTATCATTTAGGGTGGCAAAAGTGTCACTCTCACTAGTGTTCAACAGGCCACCCAAATTGCAGCCATGATCCAGAGACATCCTGCGTTCAGTTAGGGAGATTTCATTTGATACAACCCCTATCGCTCATTCTAGCATGGTGTCGATGCTTGTTGGTTTTAGCGGGCGTCTTACCTGCAGTGTGGAACTAGCCGTGGCTTTTCGCTTACCCAGGCTGTCAGGGGAGTTCTTTGCTCCCTTCTTCCTTCACAGAAGACTATCCCCAAGTGATTGACACTTCACCTCTGCTTTTGTATTCCCCCCTCCCCCCCGGCTCAAAGCAGTGTTGCTGAACGCATACATTTTTTTTAGCCTTGTCAGAACCCCTGTGTTGGTATCCTGGAGAACTAAGGAGGTCATACGGGGATAGAGGAATAGAGGAGTGGAACCAATCAGGAATCGCCGGTCGCTGGTCAACAGGGCAGCAGGGCGACAGGGCAATAGTACGGTAACGAATTGAGATCTTTGCATTCAAAAGGATTTTTCTTCGTTCCTGTTTTTTCCTTTCTTTCTACTCTGCTGTCATACATAGTACTCGGAAACGGCTTTGGAGTTGCAGAAAGTGCTATACATGTGACCAACATAATATAATACATTTCCCTGGGTCTGTATGTATGTCTGCCAGCATGTAAGGTGGTCTGTGTAAGGGGATCTGTAGATCTGTGTGAATGGGAGCCTGTTGGATTGTGTATGTGCATTGGTGGTTGTACGTGGCTGAATTGTGAATGTATTGATAGTTCCATATATTTTTCTGTCTGCATATTTGCATGTGTGTGTTGTCTACTTTCAAATCTAGTACAATAGTCAAACGTGCTGGATTTGTTTACTGCAATAGTTTCGTTTTATAATTGCTGTAAACAACAGAAGATGCTATTGGTTTTAATGGAAGTGAGCGTCGGTGGAGACAAGAGGTGGGGGACTCCATGAAGGTAGCCATCTCAACTTGTGTTATGCCACTGGTTTAAGAAAGACTGATTTTCCATATACTAACAAAATATTCACACTCTGCTCCCATCTCTGGAAGTGCAGACTTACGTTCAGGGGCATAGCATTCAACAATGCAGCCAGTGAAGTGGCGCAGGGATGTGAGGGGGCCACTGCACCTTAATTAGTGGCCGATTTTTAGTATGAAAACAGTGGATGGGGGACGGGGAGGAGGCGGGGGGGGGGCTTTTCTTTCAGTAGAGACCAGGCACATTTCCCAACACTGCTTAGAACCTCATATGTATTCTTAAGATGGAACTTTGAAATTGTGAAATAATATTTGGCATCGATAAAAGCAATTAGAACGGAATGTCACCCCATGTTACCTGCACCATGAAAGAAGACCTTTGTTTTCCACTTGCGTCCGTTGTACCAAAGGTGTCTTAATTTCAAAACTGCTTTTCCATCAACGTTCTACCAGCTATAATTACCAGGCTCAAAAAGCATGGATTTCATAGTAGTGTAACTTGAAGTGGTGTCTTTGTTTCATGAAAAAAAGCATAAATTAAAGTTTATTGTTTGCGGAAAAGGTCGTCTTCCTTCACGTAATTTGTTTATGGCTGTTGCTAAGCGACCAATAAGTGTAGAAAATGTATCCAGGTAAAAAGATCCTGTTAGAAATATTATAAGTCAACGTCCATTATAATTGTTTAAGCCACACCATGTAGGCATTACTGTATTTGTCTAAGCCTCTTCAACCACTGCTGGAAGAATAATATTTAAAGTGGGAGCGCAGAAATCGTGATTTTCATCTGAAAACTATAAGAAAGCAAACTAAAATGTCCAGTAATATGAGGCGGAGGTGCTTCAACACAGCGGGCTTCCTTTGTCCAAAATCTTCCACCTCAAATTACACAAAACAAGACTTACTTTTGTACAGTATGTGATGGATTACAAAGCACAATATTGCTCACCTCTCTTCGTCATGTCTTGTCAATGGAACGTGTTACTAGCCCACTGCATTGAAATCACCTTTTCTGCTTCACAGCACTATGGGCTTGATTCACAAAGGGCCTCTGTACTTGTGGCGGAGGCCTTGTAGTCGTGGCAGGGGGTGGGCAGCACTCGTGGCAGGAACTCCGCCATCTGCGGCCCGTGCAGGTAAGAGCGGTGGGGCCATGTGGCCGGGTGAGGGGGGATTTCGGTGGACGATGACGAGGGAAAATTAAATAAATAAATAATTTTCCCTCTTCATCGTCCATCGAAATCTCCCCTCACCCGGCACCACCGCCCCACCACGCTTACCTGCATGGGCTGCGGCTGAACTCCTCATTGAGAAACTGCAATGTGGAGGTCCTGCCACGAGTGTGGGGCCACCGCCACGACTGTTGGGCCTCCGTCTCGTGTTCAGAAGCCGTTTAGGAATTGGGTCCTATGTGTCTAGTTATTGAGCATGTAACAGGAGGGAGCTGGGAGGCAGAAATCTATAATATAAAATAATCTTCTGTAATAAACAGACTAGGCAGCAATGAGGGTAACCTGCCACTAGAGGCAGATGTCTTATTAGGGATAATGCTATTATTTTTTTCTTTTAAAAACTGTCACCTGTTTGGTTGACATCTAGAAGGGAAATGTATAGCTAACAAGCATTGGTAACTGCATTAGGTTTCGCCTATGTGATCCTTAATAAAGTTTTTTTTGTAATTTGTAGTTTTGTGATTGGTTGCGCAATGTACGTTACTGCAACTCCGGTAAAGTATTGGGAGTTGGTTTTTGAGAAGGTCAATATATTGTGCTGGTATTGGTGGTATTATAAAGTGGGGATATTATCTAAAGGGTGGAGATTAAAGTTTTTAAAAATGTACCTTTTAAGTATGGTTGAAGCGAGTGCAGGCATGGGCATAATAGGTAAAGGGTAGATGAAAAACAAAAAAAGCACAATGTAAGAGCTGTTTGTACAAAACATAATAAATTAGTTTAACAAAAGTGGTTGAAAAGGTGTTCTTGGGTTATTGGCTAGTGATTATATACACAAATGAAAAATAACTTATTTTTTGCAATGAGCATCTGACTAGTTTCTGTAATGTTGGTTCCTCTTTGTTCTATGTATGTTAACATGTGAGATGATAATGCTACAGAACATGTATTTTTTGTTGCTTCAAAACTCGGTCATCCCTGCGGCATGGTGTGATTTTCCAATTTACGTGGCTTCTTTGTATAATTCTGAGAAATCTGAGCTGGTAATTTGAAATAGGAGATAGGGTTTACGTACTTCAGAGAGATGTTTATGTTGGGCTACATGTGCAATGGGATGAAAGGTTTCATGAGAGGGAGGCTAGAGCTGTGCACAATGAGTGTTGACTTGTATTGAAGTTGCCTTTGTGGAATGTTTTATGCTTCTATCGAGGCACTACAGTGCATTTACAGATGGGTAGCATGCCACTTCATTGGGAGCTATGAATGCTAGTGTGTGACCTACATAGATAATGATTACATTTTGTGCATGAGGACCGGAGGCGTGCTCTTCTCGTGTTTTTTTAATTTGCTGAAGCATTAGCTATGAGCATATGGATGATGGCTTGTGAATGAGTTTGGCCAATGAATGCTCAGGGTTGTTGCTGATGCCGTGTTGCAGTATCCATGCAGCTCTGCATACACATTGGTCTAGGAGAAAGATATGAGACTAGTCACGCATGCGGATACCTACCAACTTTGGAGTGGTATTGTCCCACATTCAATAAGGTACTAAAGAGGGCCACCTTCTAGCAGGTGCAATGCTGCATTAATTGTAGTATGCCTCTCCTGCCCATGTAGGAGTAGCAGAGGAGAAACTCATAAGAATGAGCAGTGTACAGTCAGCCGTAGTCTAACAGCCAAGAGTGGCCAATAAGTACCCATTGTTTGTGCTCTGAGGAGTCCACTCATGAGTGGGGGAGGAGCACGCCAAAGGACCTGGCATACTACAATTAAGGTATGGGACATTGAGTCCTCTTTGAAGTGCACCAGGATGGCACTCTTCTTTGCACTGTCAGAAGAAGGTGATGAGAGAGTGCTTGGGAAGAAGTGGTGAGCCTCCATCAGTGTGGATCTCGCTGTGATGTGTCACTGACTGAAAAATCCTTGATGATCATGAGACCAGTTGTGTGTGATGTAGAAACGAAATTGCGGTGGGGGCACAAGTGGGACTCCAGTCAGATGTGTGAGGCCAGTGGGGGATGGGGACTGAGACGTTTCTTGTGCTGTAGGAGAGAATGATGGAGAAGGGAGCTAGTGAGCCTGGAATTTTTGGTTCTTGGTAACTAGCCAATTGTCACCTATTAAACTCACATACATTTGCTAGTGTTTCATTTTGCAAAAGAGGGCACTATGTAGTAATGGTCACAAAGCAGTTATGCATGTCACAATAGGGACCTTTCTCAGAAAAACCTGCGGCCATCAGATTAACTGTTGTGCCGGTAATGTCCACCGACCGCATCCCTGACATTTTCAGAAAATATGCCTGCAGGATGAAAATGACTGCACTCGGCCAGCCTGCAGGTGCTGCATGATGCACACAGAATGACAAGTATTGCAAGGAACCAACTGCGCGGCCTGTGGTGAACGGAACAAATCGCATTCTCCATTTCATTATCTACGGCTTTCAAACCATATGGGTATGAGAAGGCTCACAAAGGATAGCTGTTAAGGAAGCAAGGCTAGATAAAATTGCTTTTGTAAATGAGCTGTCGCACCGTTTTTTCAATAGCATCGTTTCAGAGAATAATAATAATGAAAAAAGCCAGACGTTTTTCTACAAAGTCACACAAAATACCTTAACAGAGTGCAGGGGTAGAATCACCAGTCCAAACTGTATAAGCATCCTGTCACATCATGGCTCACTGCGCACGTTCGAAGTGTTGTTTTACTGCATCTACACTATTACCTGACAGGGAACATACATTACTCTAATTCCAATGAGAAATCGGACATGCAGGTACATATTTTGGCTAAAAGAGTAACTGCGGGGAACAAAACTTTTAGAAAACGTGAAATGCATTGGAAGACTGCAGAAGATACGTGGTGCGGAGAAAGAGTGAGAAAAGAAAATGAGAGATTGGCCTAAGAAAGAGGGAAGAGAACTTAATGAGAACGAATGAAATAGAAGTGAGGGAAAAGATAACCAGTGCAAGAGCGATAGAGGAAGGAGAATGATGGATCAATGTCAAAACCCGGGGGTGGGGATGAGGACTGAAAGCGAGACTTGGAGAACAGGGCGTTCCAAGCCTTGTGCAAAAAATCAAATTTATAGCATGAGTGAAACATAAACCAGGTAACCTAATGAAATACACCGGATCAGATGGCGAAAAATGTTGACAAACTAATTAAGCCTCTAAACAGAAATGCCAGCACTTTAAAAATAATACCAAGCACTGTGCCAGTAAAAACCTTAAAAAATAGTTCCAGAAAAACACATGGAGATAGTACTTCGGAATGGGAAACTGATAAGAGAAGCACACGTGGAACAACTGGAAACTCTATGCTACAGCCAAGAGAAGTGGAGGAAAAGTAAGTGGCGAGCACAGAAACCAACGAAAAGCAAGGAAAGCAAGGTGGTGGGATGTAAGCCCCTTTTAAGATTTATATTAAATACAATAGATTTCACAAGCACAGTGCAAGTTCTGTGCAGGCGAAACCTAAAATCTAAGACAAGCCTTGCTACAGCTACAATCCACATATCACACAATTCCTTATTCAGCATAGAGCAAGAGGTACAGTAAACTACAGATGTAGGAAAGGATGGTCTAGATATTTCAGTTTACAGTTGGCCTACAATTAATAGGAAATAATTTTGAAGAGGGCTGTACAACATTTTTAAATACCTAATGAGTTCTATTTGTTCTGTGACCTAACATACATCAAAATATTTTGCAACAAGATCAAGTAACTTCAATTAAGAACATGGTTTATTTTAATAAACTTTTAGTGTAGATATATATATATATATATATATATATATATATATATAGCTACACATAAATACATATTTCTTTATAAACATTATGAATATGCTTGAATGTTTTAATAGTCATGCTCCTAAATTCACAATAACAATATGTTTGAAGCACATGAATGTATGCACTGGGATGTGCAAAGAAAGTAAAATCAGGAAGGACATGGGAGATGGAAAAAGAAACACTGAAATGGCCAAAAGTCTTTTTTAAATCTGACCACCTACCGCAGCACATACCAATGAATTTCATACAAGATCTTTTTCCAAATAGCTTCTTTCCCCTTTAAAAGTAGTAGTCCAGTGCATTAAGACTGAATACTGAAAAGACTGTCCCTTGTTGTTCAAAATAATTCTATTTTCAGATTTTAATATCAAAGAAGTATTAAGTGACAGAGAGATTGGATACTTTGATGTTGACATTGTGGTTTTGCGCTATACAAGTACCATAGTATCACATATCCTTCCATGCAGTTTTAAAAGCACCATTACCTGCATAAGTTCAGGTAAACACATGGATGTTGAACGTAGATTGAAAACTCTTTCTCATTAACTATGTTTAGCCTTGAAACTGTCAAACGCCCAGTGTTAGAAATGGGATTCCTGCTTGGCTGAGGTATGCACCCAGGCCAGGCAGGAACCACCACTTTAGTCTGGGTAAGCTAGCTATACACTAAAATATAACCTGTGCTCACGCTCTGGTAGCTTGGCACAGAGCAGTCAGGCTTATCTAAAGAGGCAATGTGTAAAGTATGTGTGCAACACACACAAACACAGTAACACAATGAATATATCACAAAAAGACTCAACATAGGTTTATAAAAATTTGTTATTATATTCTGAACAAAGCAAGACCAAAATGACAAAAATCCACTGTATAGAAGTTGAGGTATTGCATTTTATAGGAATAAATGCTGTAAAGCGCTTAGAAGGTTACTTTAGGTCATGCTGGACCGGGACATAGTCAAAGTTCAGGCTGGCCCGTGGAAGCCCAGGCTGGCTACAGGACCCACGCAGGCTCAAGTGAATAAAGTACCTTTCCTGGTTACAAGCAACAAAAGGGTCAATCTTCTCAACGCAGTGAAGGAAATGCATTGGTTCTGATTTACACAGTCGAATCGATGAATCAAAGTCAAGCCTTGAGGTTGGGACCTTTGATCGGTGCTGCGTCGTCGTCAAATCTCGCAGTTGTGTCAGTGCGTTGAAGTTGAGCCTTGCGGTCGGGACCTTGGATTGGCTTTGCTTCATCGAACCTTGCAGTTAGGTCCTGCGTTGTCGAGTCATGCAGGGCTGTCTCTAGATCGGTACTGCATCAGAGTCCAAAGCCACTGCATCGGTGCCGATCGGCACAGTGGGGATGATGCATCTCAGGCAAGGGCAGGACTCACAGACGGCAGAGTCCAGCAGCACCAGCAGGATTGCAAGACGTCTTTTGTGTCCCTGAGACTGCAGAAAACAGGAGGCAAGCCAACAAGCCCTTGGAGATCACTTGAAGGGAAGGCAGAGTTCAGCTCTCCTTCGGCAGAGTCAGAGAGCACCAGGCAGCAGGGCAACAAACAGAAGAGCGGGCCTTCCAGATCAGCAGTCCAGTTGAGTCCTTCAAGCAGCACAGCAGTTCTTATAGCAAAGCTCTAGTTACAAGTCCAGTAGTGTCTGTCTTTAGGGGATTCTTAAACCTAAAAGTGCCTTTGATGTGGGGGCTGACTTCAAAGCAGTCTCTGAAGTTCACAAGTATCCCTTTCAACCCAGTCCTGTCTGCCAGTCTATCTGTCCTTTGTCTGGGGACAGGACACAGCCTATTCAAGTGAAGTGTTAGTCCCTCCCTTCCATCCTGCCCAGGCAAGGCCATCAGAATGCAGATGTATGTAGATGGGAACTCACACAACTATCCTTCCTTTGTTGTGACTGTCTAGAGGGAATGCACAAAGTGTAGCTGTCACCCACCCCAGACGTGTATTGGAGACAGGCTGTCAGGCACACAGGGAAGTATGTGCTTTCTAAAAGTGACATTTCTAAAACAGTATGTTAAATCAAACTTCACCAGTAAGGAGGATTTATTATTACCATTCCAAACATTTGGAACATGAAAAAACTACTTCTCTCTGATCGGAAATTACAGATTAAAAATGTATTAAAGAATTCCCAATGCAACCTATGAGAGGAGTAGGCCTCACAGTAGTGAAAAATTAAATAGGTTGTTTGTCACTACCAGGACATGCAAAACAAAAGGGAACATGTTCTACCTTTTACTTATATAGTATCCTACCCTTAGGGGAGACTTATATGAAATAAAAGAGGAGTTAAGTCCCGCAAGTAGCTTTAAATGACAAGTCGAAGTGGCAGTAAACTGCAGACACAGGCCAAAACAGGTTTGAAAGGCTACTCATGTGGGTGACACAATCAGTGCTGCAACCCAGTATTCGCATTTGAATTACAGTCCCTGGGTATATGGTATACCACTTTACAAGGGACTTACCAGTACAACAAATATGTCAATCAGGTAGACACCAATATCATCATGTTTAGGGGAAAAGCACATGCACTTTAGCACTGGCTAGCAGTGGTAAAGTGCTCAGAGTCTGAGGGCCAATAAAAAGAATAAGCAAAACGTGGAGGGAAAAGGCAACAAGGCTAGGGAAAGACCACTCTAAGGATGCCAGGTCTAACACCCAGTTTCGGTTCTGATGAGCAGAAATTCTTCATGGTTTATATGGCCTGCTGCTCAGGATGGTGTTTAGACAAAATATCGAGTTGCAAATATCGACAGACAAGAATATTGGGTTTAAAATATCATGACATGGAAATATCGATGTCAAAAATATCGATTTGAAGGTAAATAATACCGATTTATAAAATATAGAAGTCATTAATATCATTTGAAAAAATATAGTTGTTTAAAATATCGTTTTTTAATTAGTTTTATGTATTTTGGTATTTATTTTAAATGTATGTGATGTAGTTTTTTTAATGTGTTTATGTTTTTTAATATATGTGTTACATTTTTAGTAGTTATTAAATTTAGTTTAAAGAAATTTTGTGTTTTTTAGTTCCGTAGCGGGTTGTGGGTTTATAGGAGAATAGGGTGGGAAGCAATTTAATTATAATAAATTAATGATTATTTTTCATTTCATAATATTTATTTAATTGATATTTAATTGTGTCAATTGTGCTTTGAAGTTTTTTTGGTAAATTTTATGTGTGAGTTGAGGGGTTTAAAGGGTAAAGGGTGGGAAGTAATATTTTTAATTAATTAATAATTTGCTGTTAGTTAATATTAATTAATTGATAATCAAGTATGCTAATTGTGTAATTTTTTAGGTGTGGGTTGTGGGGTTATAGGGCTAAAGAGTGGGTAGTAATTCATTTTTAATTAATTAATTAATAATTAGTTGTTAATTGATATTAATTAATTAATTGATCATTAATTATGCTAATTGTGGCATTTTATTTAGGTGCAGTTTGTGGGATTACGGGGTAATGGGTGGGACATAATTTATTTTTAATTGAATAATATTTAGTTGATTATCAATATTAATTAATTAATTGATCATTAATTATGTTAATTGTTTATATACATTTTTTGAGGTGCAGGTTTTGGGTTTATGGGGTAAAGGGTGGGGAGTAAATTATTTTTAATTACTTTATAATTAGTGTGTAATTAATTTATTTTAAGTTTAATTTTAGGTGCAAGTTGTGGGGATTATAGGGATAAAGGGTGGGAAGTTAATTAAGTTTAATTATTATAATTTGGTTTCTAACTAATAATATTTGTTTAATTGATAATTAATTATGTTAATTGTGTGAATAAATATATTTTTTTAGATTTTAGATGAGGGTTGTGGGTTTTGTAGGTGTATGGGGTGGGAAGTAAATTAATTTTAAGCAATTAATAATTACTTTTTAATTAATATTAATTATTAATTTAATAGTCAGTCAAAATTACTTTATTTGGTTAATGAAATCCAGAAAAGTAAACTACAAAACATCTGAGAGAAACATAAGAAACATATACATATTTCTTTTAAAACATGATATTATGCACCAAAAACATCAAGATAAAATCATTTACCATCATTACAGTATAAAAATCAAGGGAGTACCAGATCAAAGAAGCCTTTTTTTCCTTTCCCTAACCGTGGAAACTAAATAACTAGCAATATTAAAACATTCCCATGGGTTATTCAACATCTGTAAATGTGTTAATGCAGGTTTTACCTGCATAAAACCTTTATCTTTCAGTATAGGTAATAAAAAACGTTTGCGAATATGATGATAGTAATTGCAGAACATTATAAAGTCCAAAGAATCTTGGGTAGCGAGGTTATCACAGGAGAAAGGGCCCAAGTCTTTCACCTTACACCACCCCTGAGGTTCTGCCAATACAAGATGTAACAGGTTAAATCTGAATCTTGTTAGGATGAAGCGGTGATAGGGCTTTGCTGTTTCATTTAAATAAGGTTCTATATTATTAATTTAATAATCAATTATGTTAAATGTGTAAATAATTTTTTGTTACATGTTATGGGTGTGTTGTGTGCCTTGTGGGGATTTATTGTGGGAAGTATATTAATTATAATGAATTAATGAAAATTAGTTTGTTGCTGAATATTTATATTAATAGTGTAAAGAATTGTTTTGGGTGCAGGTTGGGATGTTTTGTGGTGTTATAGGGTGGGAAGTAACTAAACTGAATGTATGTTATAATTAATGTTTTTGTTAATGAATAATTTCTAAGTAAAAATATTTATTTGTATAAAAATAATTTTTGTATTTTATTTATAATAATATTTGTAATGTGTATTTAAGATTGTGATATGTTTTTAGTTTTTACATTTTTAATATTGAATATATTTATGTTTTATTTATCAACATATATATTTTTTATTAACGTTTTTAAAATAATTTTATTTTGTTGAAGATATTTTGTTTGTTTTTAATGTTGAGCAGACTGGAGTGGGAATAGTAAATTTTACCCCTCCACTATCCAGCACTTTCCCTACTGTTGCACTTATTGGAGTGGGAATAGTATATTTTACCCCTCCGCAATCTAACCCTTTTCCTACTGTTGTACTGACTGGAGTGGGAATAGTAAATTGTACCCCTCTGCTTTCCAACACTTTCCCTACTGTTGCACTTATTGGAGTGGGAATAGTAAATTTTACCTCTCCTCTAGCCAACACTTTCCCTACTCTGTCACTCACTGTGTTGGAATAGTAAATTTTACCCCTCTGAAATGTAACACTTTCCCTACTGTTGTAGTGATTGGAGTGGGAATGGTACATTTATCCCTTCGTACTCCAACAGTTTTGACCCTGTTGTACTGGCTGGAATGGCTACAGATACTATTACTTACGCTTTTACTGCTGTTGCATTTATTGGAGGGAGATTTGTCAATTTTAACCAATTTTATTATTTTTGCGTTGTGTGATGTGGGGGTAGTACATTTTTTATATATTAATTTTAATAGTTTGCTCTGTTTAGTATAAATTGTAGTGGGAACAGTATATGTATTACATTTTATATTTTATAATTTACTTTATGCTGTTATAATTTATATTATTATGTTTTTGTTTATTTAAAATTATAATATTTTTAATTAATAATATTTTTAATATGTAATATACTTTTTGCTACATTTAAAGAATTTTAAGTTGTCTAATTTTTTATTTAATTATAACGGTTTATTTTTTTAAAGATTTTATGTTAATGGTATATGTATATATACATATATATATATATCCTTTAGCAATTCTCCCAGCAGGGAGAAAAAATGGAGCGCACTCAATGGAGCATTTTCATAGTAGTTCTTATTTAATCCACAGGTAAATAGGCAGCATTACAGCATTAACACCAACGCGTTTGAGCTCCCGGAGCTCTTGTTCACGGTGAACAAGAGCTCCGGGAGCTCGAACACGTTGTGTTATGCTGTAATGCTGCCTATTTACCTGTGGATTAAATAAGAACTACTATGAAAATGCTCCATTGAGTGCGCTCCATTTTTTCTCCCTGCTGGGAGAATTGCTAAAGGATTTAACACGGCTTGGCTCAGCCGAGGAGAACTGCACCCTCTACAACTGTATGCGCCACACTACCAGCAAAAACGAGCCCTGTTTGGAAGTATATATATATATATTCACTGAAAAAACCATAGGTTTTAGGGACAGTTATAGTTAGTTGGACATTTCACTCGTACAAAACCATAGAAATTCCCCCGTTATAGTTAGTTCAGCTAACTATAACTCGCGCTCCGCAATGCACTGCTGATGACGTCACATATTACATCACTCATGACATGGTCAGTGACATCACTGATGACATCACTGATGACATCTCAAATGACATCACTGATGACATCTTCCAGTGACTGTGTTTCTGTAAAGTTTAAATATTTTTAATATATAGGGAAAGGTGTATTGAAGAATGAGTGGGTGTATAAGTGTGTGGATGAAGGATTTAGTAGGTGCGTGACTGACTCTATAAGTGAGTGATTAAACGTATCTTACTGAATACAAGGGTTAGTGACTAAACTGGGTGAATGTCTGTAACCGTCTGTCTGTTGCTGTGTAAGTGGCTGCATGGGTTTGTGAATAGCTACATGAGTGTCTATATGAGTTATTGATTGGTTGTCTGAGTATCTGTATGGGTGCCTGAGTGTTTGTGTGGGTGGGGTGTGTGCGACTCTGTGCATAGATGTGTGAGTGGGTGATTCACTGGGTGGATGGTTTCAAGAGTGCATCTGTGATAGGCTGTATGGGTGGGTAAGTGTGTGTAAGAGTGTGTTAGTGAGTGAATGTATGTCCCAGTGGTACATGTGTGAGTAACTACATATGTGAAAGGCAGTATATATGTGTGTTGGAGTATATAAATAGCTATAAGCGAGAGTGTGTGATTGTGAGAGTGACTGTATGGATGAGTGTGTGCTTGTATCAGTGATTGTATAAGAGCGTAAGAATGTGCTAGTATTTGTATGAGTAAGTGAGCTGGTGTGTGTATAACTGTATAGGTGAGTAAATGGCAGTGTGTTTAATTATTTGCATGACTGACTAGGTGTGTGAGTACCTCTATGGATGAGTGGCGGTGTTTGAGTGTCTATATAGGAGTATGAGTGCATATGATAGTCCTAGTACTGAGTGACCGTAAGTATGAGTGACTGTACGGGTGAGTGAGTGGATGTGTGTGTAGACCTAAGAATCAGTGAGTGGGTATGTAGTTATTGGTGTTGGAGTGTCTATGGTTTTGCGAATGGCAGTCTGTAATTTAGAGTGGGTGTATCAAAGGTTATATTAGGGTGTGAGGAGGTGCATCAGATTATCACGTGGATGATGTCATCAGTGATGTCATTTGAGATGTCATCAGTGATGTCATCAGTGATGTCACTGACCATGTCATGAGTGATGTAATATGTGACGTCATCAGCAGTGCATTGCGAGGCGCGGGTTATAGTTAGCTGAACTAACTATAACGGGGAATTTCTATGGTTTTGTACGAGTGAAATGTCCAACTAACTATAACTGTCCCTAAAACCTATGGTTTTTTCAGTGAATTTCAAAGGTTTTTTAAATGCTAATTTCTAACTATAACGTGTCTGAAACCTATGGTTTTTTCAGTGAATTTCAAAGGTTTTTAAATGCTAATTTCTAACTATAACGTGCCTGAAACCTATGGTTTTTTCAGTGAATTTCAAAGGTTTTTTAAATGCTAATTTCTAACTATAACACCCTTAAAACCTATGGTTTTTTCAGTGAATTTCAAAGGTTTTGTAAATTACAATTTTTAAATGTATTAATTGTTATATTTATTTTTTTGATACTGATTTACTACATTTTTTTTAACTATTTATTTTTACATATTTTATTTTTTAAATTACATTGTAATTACATTATACATTACATTACAAAATATACTTTCTCAGAATGAATTACTTTAGTTTAAATACTTTGCAAATAGGCAATAGACTTTTAAGTACAGTAGTTACAGTTGTTGCAATGGGCAACACAATTTCAAACACAATGCAACATTGAGCTCAATGTGAATCTCTAGTTAAATGCAATTAGTTACTTTATGGATTACTTTTCTAACCACAGGACTGGATCCTAGATTCAGTCCTGGGACATCTCCTGTAAACAGTTGAGTAAAAGCGTTTTGGTTACAGTAGTGATTGTTAAGGAATATTATTGTATTTTAAAAGTTGACACTTAGAAACTTTTTCACATAGAATCACCAATGTTATCCTATGGGAGGAAATTCACTTAGCAGGTAAGTAGTGTTATCGTTACTTTTTCTTACTCAGTGGTGGATCCTGTATCCAGCACTGGTGCATCTCCTGTAAACAGTTGAAAGAATGCGTTTAAGTCATACAGGCGATTTTTAAGGAATATTTGTAGTTTGTGAAAATCGACACTTTGAAACTTTTCTGCTGAAAACCAGACAATGGATTCCAATGGAAGGAAATACAATTTACTGGTAAGTACGGTTAGAATTACTTTTCAGGGTCAGTGCTGGGCTAAAAGATGCAGCACTGGGTTCTCTCCTGATAACAGGTGAGTAAATCGGAATTCGTATTTCAGCTGATTTTAGAGGAATATTATAAAGTTCCAAAACTCCACACTTAGAAGAATTTCCAAGTAAAACCAGTCAATGTTAGCCTATGGAAGGAAATACAAGTTACTGGTAAGTACGGTTAGAATTACTTTTCAGGGTCAGTGCTGGGCTAAAAGATGCAGCACTGGGTTCTCTCCTGATAACAGGTGAGTAAATCGGAATTCGTAGTTCTGCTGATTTTAGAGGAATATTTGTATGTTTCAATAATCGACACTTAGAAACTTTTTCAGCAAAAAGCAGGCAATGATATCCTATGGAAGGAAATTCAATTTACTGGTAAGTACGGTTAGAATTACTTTCCAGGGTCAGTGCTGGGTTAAAAGATGCAGCACTGGGTTCTCTCCTGATAACAGGTGAGTAAATCGGAATTCGTAGGTCTGCTGATTTTAGAGGAATATTTGTATGTTTCAATAATCGACACTTAGAAACTTTTTCAGCAAAAAGCAGGCAATGATATCCTATGGAAGGAAATTCAAGTTACTGGTAAGTACGGTTAAAATTACTTTTCAGGATCAGTATGGGGCTGAAAGATGCAGCACTGAGGTCTCTCCTGATAACAGGTGAGTAAATCGGAATTCGTATTTCGGCTGATTTTAGAGGAATATTATAAAGTTCCAAAACTCCACACTTAGAAGAATTTCCAAGTGAAACCAGTCGATGTTAGCCTATGGAAGGAAATTCAAGTTACTGGTAAGTACGGTTAAAATTACTTTTCAGGATCAGTACTGGGCTCAAAGATGCAGCACTGAGGTCTCTCCTGATAACAGGTGAGTAAATCGGAATTCGTAGTTCGGCTGATTTTAGAGGAATATTTGCACAATGGTGAAGGGAGGGGCGGGGCCTGAGGTGACATCTGTGCAAACGCGCCCCATGGCGCATTTTAAGTTGGGGGATTAAGTCCTCTTGAATCATGAGGGTCCCTGGGGTCCAACTAGCCCACCCTGTACCTCCAGTATGCGCCAGGGAGCTGCGTTGCAGAGAGGTGTTCAGAGGCCACGCCCCTTTTTGCACCTCTCTGCAACACAGCTCTGTGGCGCTTTCTGGACATACCTGGTGGGCTAGTTGGCCCCCAGGGACCCTCAGGATTGAAGGGGATTTCATTCCCCATCTTAAAATGCACCACGGGCCTGTTTGCACACATGTCACCTGAAGCCCCGCCCCCTCCCTTCACCACTGTGCAAACGCGCCCCGTGGCATGTTTTAAGTTGGGGGATTAAGTCCCCTTGAATCCTGAGGGTCACTGAAGTCGAACTAGCCCACCATGTACCTCCAAAAAGCGCCACAGAGCTGCGTTGCAGAGAGGTGTATAAAGGGGCGTGGCCTCTGTACACCTCTCTGCAACACTGCCCCCTGGCGCATACTGGAGGTTCCTGGTGGGCTAGTTGGCCCCCAGGAACCCCCAGGATTCAAGGGGAATTACTTCCCCTTCTTAAAACGCGCCAGGGGGCGCGTTTGCACACTGCTGCAGAGAGGGGGGCGGGGCCTCCGGCACGATGCCGTTTTTTTTTTCCATTTCCTTTTTTTTTATGGGAGGGGGGCTGCGTGGCCCCCCTTCCCTCAGCCACTTTTGGCCCCGGGAACCCCATCCCCCGGGGCCTGAGCATTTTTTTTTGTTTTATTTAAAAAAAAAAAAAACGGGAAGGGGGCCTCTATTGGCCCCGGGGACCCCAACCCCCGGGGCATGCCCTCTTTTTTATTTATTTTTTTTAAAAAAATATTTGGAGGGGGGCTGCGTGGCCCCGGGGACCCCATCCCCCGGGGCCTGGCCTCTCGTTGGAGACTGTGGGGGGGTCCCCAATCCCCCCACAGTCCCAGCCGGCTCCCCGCCTCCTGCGCGAGCCGGCATTGCTTTTTCCACATGGGGAGCAGCTAACATGCTGCACCCCGTGTGGAAAAGCAATTGAGTTTGCATTTTGAAAGAGAGAGCAGGTTTCCTGCTCTCTCTTCAAAATGCAAACTAAGTTTGCTATGACAGGACGGGAGCCGCGATGCTCCCGTCCTGTCATAGCAAACTACAGTGTCCCGGGGTAGGCACCCCGGGACACTGCAGGAGCCGGCCCTGGGGGTGGTGGTCCCCAGGGCCATCACTGGCTCCAGGAGGGGGCCGCGCGGCCCCCTCCCAACTTGTTCAAAGCCCTGGGGAGGTGGTGGTCCTCGGGGCTCTGGGGGTCCGTAACGGAACCCCATATTTAAATCTTTAGTGCCTCGGGGAGGTGGCGGTCCCCGGGGCGTGTGGGGGGCTGGAGCCCCCCCACACAGGTTTTTAAATTAAAAAAACAGCCCCGGGGGGTGGCGGTCCCGGGGCAGCGGGAGGGCGCACAGCCCTTCCGCCATCATTTTTTAAAAGCCCCAGGGGTGGCGGTCCTCGGGGCTTGGGGGGCCTTAGAGGAGAAACAATAAACCCACCCCCCGCATGCCCCCGGGACTTGGGCCACCCGGGGGCAAATTTGCAGATTTTTTTTTTTTTTTCGGCAGGATCCGCGCACCCTGAGCGCATCCTGCCGATTTTTTTTTAAATGCTTTTTTTGCCCAGGGGTCCTTGTGGGACCCCTGAGCAGACCTAGGGGTCAGGGTGTTTCTACCCTGCCCCCTTTGTGCGTTTTGCGCACTTGTTTCTTTTTTTTTCTCGGCGGGATTCGCGCACCCTAAGCGCATCCCGCCGATTTAAAAAAAATGCTTTTCTGCCCAGGGGGTCCTTGTGGGACCCCTGAGCAGACCTAGGGGTCAGGGTGTTTCTACCCTGCCCCCTTTGCGCTTTGCGCACTTGTTTCTGTCCCTCGGTTCTACCGAGGGTTAAAATGGCTGCCAACACTTCTTGATTTGGAGTGTTGACAGCCAATTAGCATGCAGCTCGTGATCGGGAGGGTGCGCGAATCCGACGCGGCCATAGATATATATGTGATTTTCCTTTTGATTTTCACAGGAACTACTGAACGGATTTACACCATTTAACAAAAAGGGTTCTTTCTGAACCAAGAACTACCTCTTTGCCAAATTTGGTGTAATTCCGTTCAGCAGTTCGGGCTGTAGCCGTGGCTAAAGTTTCCTATGGGAAAATGAATGGGGAAAACACGTTTTGGGACCCCCCTTTTTTCTCGGCCCCCGCTTGACGAATCACCCCGAAACTTTCAGGGTAGGAGCGGACCGGAGCGGGCCATAAAGTTTGAACATTTCGCGAAGATTTGTCAACCGACGCAAGTTATTTCAAATAGAATGTCGCGGATTTCCTATGGAAAATAGGTCCTAACTATAACTATCTACTGGCGACCGCCAGTAGATAATATATGTACATATATATATATATTATATTATTTTTTAATTATAATATAAAATAACATTATTACTTTAATAACTTTTTTTGTCAATAGATATATGTAAATATATTTTAATTATTATGTATGTGTGTTTAACGTTTTTAATTAAGTTTATGTGTTATATTTGTTAAGACATATTAAATATGTTTTTATTTTTTTATTAATTTTACTATTTATTATATTTACTATTTATTATTTTATTTGATATATATATTTAAAAATCGATATTTTAGACAAGTATATTAATGACATTGATATTTTTTTCCGATATTTTTGTACTTACCATTATAAGTATAGGATGTCAATATTTTTGACATCGATATTTTGGTCACGATATTTTTGTATGGGGATATTTTGAGTGTTGATATTTTGTCAGTGTACTGCTCAGGACTGCTCAGAATTCAGTGTGATTTAGAAACTAGACTCAGTGCAGTCCAGGAAAAGTAGACTGGAAAATCCAGTAGCCAGACAAAAAAATCTGAGACCAAGTTAAAAAACCAGTGAGAGCAGGCAAGTCGGCAAGTAGGAAAAAAAATGAGGTCACACACCGGAACTTAGATTAAGCTTTTTTTTATAGCTACTAACACCCTATAACCTGGAAGTTCCTTGTAGCCATCTTAGTTTGAAAGGCAGCTTGAAAAACAGAGTAAGGAAAACAGTAGCCCAAAGTAAAATGCATTCTGAACAAAAAGTAATTGAAAAGCAAACGAATCAGATTCAGCTCCAAGCAAACAGCAGCCCGACAGGTCTCCAAAGATTCCAAGTGCCCGAATAAATGCAGATCAGATCAGAGATGTTGCATATGCTGCTATAGCCACTGTGATGGTCAGTGGCAAACATATGATCCAATCTCAGAAAAAAAAGAAAAGACGCGGAACAATTCTCAACCATGGTCATGTGCAACAAGCTAGGGTTATGTCACACGAGTAATTCTAGATAATCTGTAGAATGTCTTTTAGTGTAAAGCCAACCAATATTTTAAAGACAATGCATTGCACTGCCTTTTAGATTGTTATCACATTATAAGGGAACTCAATATGATGGGCTTTCATCCTAATAGGTTTTGAGGCACTGCCTCCGTCTGAGTTCACTCATCCCTATTGTCTCTTCGACTCTTTGTCATCATCACTACCACTAAGGAATCCTGGCCACATTCTATATGTAGAAAAATAGACCCTAATTCCTTGAAGATTACTGTTGGATTTGCCCATTTTTGCATGATATTCCCCAGACAGGTTTTTTGCCTTCACTACCATTTTTGCTGCACCTATTTTGTTGGCCTTAGGATTCTATGTACTTTACTTCTGCTAATCAGTGGTAAAGTGCTTGTGCTCTTCCTTCCAAACACAGTAACATTGGTATACACCCTATTGTCACATTTAAGTTGCTTATAAGTCCCTAGTAAATGTTACTACATGTACCCATGGTCTGTAATTTAAATGCTAGAACTGGCCTGCATTGTGCCATCCACTAAAGCAGCACTATAAAACATGTCTCAGACGTGGCACTGCAGCCTGTAGTACGGTGTTAAACTGAAGTTTCAACCAAGCAAAATAAACCTTTCCCCAGGCCTAAAACTTCCTCTTTAATACTATTTAGACACCCTAGGTTTGAGCAGGCTGCATGGTATTTAAAAAGTAAGACATGTGTACTTGGGTTTTACATGTCCTAGCAGCTGAAAACCCTGAAAGTGGTTTTTCACTGCAGCTAGCCCAACTCGACCATAGACTAACACTGGGTTGCTTTATTACACTTAGGGGCTCATTATGATGTCGGGGGAAAGCCTCCTCCCGACAGTCGGAATCTCCTCGACTGCGTTGGAGCCCTTCCGGCTGACTCGGTCGGTTTACATTCCGAACGCCCGATTACGATGTTCGCGGTCGGAATGTAAACCGCGCGATCATTCCGAATCGGTTCAGACCAACTCGCGGAGTATTCGTGTCATTCGGAACCGCATCGTACACCCCTATGGATAGCGTTTCCGCCCTCGAGATTAAGATTTCGATTTCCAACAGCCCTTCCGCATCGGCCTACGGTTCATGGCCGAGGGGGTACCTAAGGGACACCCCTGTAAAACCCTGAACTGTGTGGCAGGCACTGTGGGATGCCTGCAACAGGGTACAGAGTTTTCCACAAACACCCCATTTACCCATAGGGGCCTGTGCTATGGCCAGTTGTTGGGCGTAACACAAGCTCCTATAGGGAACAATGGGACTCCTACTGAACAGTGTTCGGTTGCATCGTAATCCAGCAGTCGGAACCACCGACCATAAGTCGCTCAGTCCCGATTCCGAGTTGATGTCGGCGGAGGCTTTCCACCTGACATCGTAATGAGACCCTTAATAAGTGACAACTTCAGTTTGGGAGCTGATAGAGAAATACTTCTTCCACCCATTTGATTGATAGTTATAATCCTCTTTAATGATGCAGTCAGATTTTAAATTACTATTCTGTTGATGCCACTTTAAAAAATGTGGCATTTTTCTGCTTAAGTAAAATGTGCCTTTTTGCCAGTATCCAGAGTCATGTAACTGTTAGTGGCTGGCTCTCCTATTGTGTGGTGTGTAATCCTTCCAAACAGGGGGCACAGGGGCCTAGGGTAAGAGGAAGGATGTTCCTCTCCTAAGCTGGATGGACCAGGGGTTGTACCCAGCCCTTTTTTGGCTTCAAAAAGTTAGACTGAGAACTATGCCCACCCCCCTTCCTGACTTCTGAAGCTGCCTGCTCTGTCACTGTCAAATGCAGCTCACATCTGGGCCTGCCTACCCTTTGTCTCCCTAGATAAATTGGAGCGAAACCCAGGGAAGAGAGACCAGAACCAGTTAGGGCTAAGACAAAGAAGGTGACCCTCACACACAGGCTAGCACTAGGTATAAAAGTGGCACCCTCAGAACCTCTCATCAGAACATGGACCTGAAAAGATTTTGAAGAACTGCCCTGCTGCCTGAAGAAGGAAGTATAGACCTGCTTACCTTGAACCCAGGATTCCAACAGTTATTCCAAGTGTCAGTTAGCAGAACTCCTGTTTGAGCTACAGGGACACAACAAGCTTCCAGAGGTCTCACCTGCTCATTACCCCCTGTTTGTGGCTATATTAGAAGACGGCATAAAGGTGACATCTACCAAAGCAAGAGCTTACTCTACCCAATTGCTCTGGTAAAAACTACTAATGTAAGCTTGGTAAATTGCTCTAGACCAATATATGAGAATGTACAGCCTACCCTCATGAACGTCATAACATCTGATTAAAGGCAGATAGCCGGCTACGAGTTGAGTCTGGAAACATCAAACCTTCAAGCCACAGTGCTATGATGGAGGAAATTGCATCCTTCTGGATAAATCCTGTTTATTCCAAAGGGAAAACAGTGAAGAGTAACAACCCACTGGACAGGTCCGACGTAGAATGCTACTCTTATAAGAAAACGCTCTCTTGGTCTTGATCATACATAAAACTTTGTCTGTGTCAGAAGCACGCTTCCTGGAACTAAGAAGAATATACAAAAACCTGCTCATGTGAAAAAAAAGCCAAGGGCCAGGCAAAAACATGGAACATCCTACTGGATGCAATAAGAGACAATGACACCAAGCAGATTTGGAAGATGGTCTTTTTGGGGTGTCACAAGTGTGGTCAAAAGGTCAAACATTTCTTCAGGCCAATGTGTGAACGGCCCATTTTGCAAAACTATTTAAACAAGAGCTTAATTTTGTTGGGGGTGTATGTGAAAAATTACTGTATTTGGTAGCACTGGCAGTTTTCACCTTCTTCACCCTCATGCAGTGAGAGCAACAAGGTGGCAAAAGTCTAATAAAGTCCCTGGCCCTGATATGGCACCTGTGGATCTATTCCTAGCAGACCCAGACCTCCCGGCTAGTATTATGGTGAAGGTCTATAATGCTGTGCTCCAGTCAGGCTGCATCCCTCAGTCCTGGTATTCTGCTATATTAGGTCCCCTGAACAAGGAAGGTAGCCATACTGATCCCGCAAACTACAGACCCATCTATCTCTTACAGAGCGGGGAAGATATTTGGACGGATACTCCTGAACAATTTGCAGGGGTATGCTGATGTGATAAAAATAGTGTTAATAAACTGCCAGGCAGGCTATAGAAAATATGTGATGGTCAAAAAATGCCTGCTCTACCTCACGTTTATCAACCTGAGGTCCACCTTCGATATGGTACATAGACAAAGGCTTTGTAGCAGCCTTTACCTGCTTGGCGTTGACCCACCTTTGTTGGAAGCCATTTAAGGTCTTCACTCTTACAACACAGCGCTAGTCC